>VWZY01000317.1:34241-47756 GCA_013399075.1 Chloroceryle aenea | reverse complement strand
CAGCCAGCTACAGTACCCACCAGGACAAACACTAATTCCTCACTCAGTTCCTCTCCCAGAGGCTACTTATCAAGGGTAGGTGGAGCTGGGTCTGCCCAGGCTATCTCAGCAGCCCGCCCACCAACTGGCAGCCCCCAGCACAGGCAAAGGGCTTTTCCCGGCATCAAAAGGCCNCACAGGCAAAGGGCTTTTCCCGGCATCAAAAGGCCCCCAAAAGAGCTTTTCTTTGGTCCTTTTTGCGGCAGATCCCTTCCCCAGTGTAGTCTTACCTGCCCTGAAGCTGGTCTCCACCGCAAATTTCTCCTGCCACAACCTTTCCTAAAGTCAGAATGCTGTTACAATGGCTTTTGTTTTATTTATTCATTGCCTTAGCTGAAAATCCCATGGGAACAAAACTGGAATGCCAGTCTGGCAGATATTAACAATCTCCCCCCAAGTCCAGAGTCATATCTCAAATTCTTGGGAGTAACTTGTGAAGAGTGGTCATAGTTGTCTTTGCAGGACCAGATCAATGACTGGCCCCATGTGACCTGGGATGGCATTTGGAGGGTGAGCTGGGTTCTCTGGTTTCCCAACCTGGATGCTTCCAGCAAGATGAGGCTTACAAGCGCATTTCTACTGGCTTGTAAGTAGACACAGTGACATACTGCTGCTCTGCAGCAGCTGCTGCCTGTAATGTATTTCTAAACTGAGGAGCCTTTTGCCTTTCTGAGCCCTTCCAGGTGTACAAAGTCACAAAGCTCAGAGATCATCAGGCAAGTCAGAAAACCCTTAGGTTTTTGCAGTGAGCTACTAGTATTTAATTCTTCCCTTCTAGTTCATTCTTGGAACTAAAACATTTAGCTTCAGCCGAAAGTCTTAACAAACCTTACCTGGGTTGTTACCACTTTCCCTTTATCTGATGGACTTCCAAGAATAAAATCTCATTGCACACTTTACTACCAGCCAATTTCCTGGTTGCAGTGTGGGTTCTCGTGAGGATCACTTACATAAAATTCACTGTTCTGATTAATAAAGAAAATTAACAAAGAAAATGTACTTGCAGTTTTCTAAATAATAATAATAAAAAGTAATTACATAAAAATAAAACTGAATGGATAATTTAGGGCTCTTAAGACTTAAAAGTTCTTTTCTCTGGTCACTTCTTTGTCTACAGTGTTTTCCCCTTATATACACACTCTTGCCTATCACCGGTAACCCTTGTTTGCTAGGAATATTTGTTTTATTCACATTTTGTGCACTTAAGACTCTGTAGGCAAGCTCATGTCTGCTACAAATGAAATGGCCTTTCAATAAAGAACCCACACGTAACTCCACCATTTAGGGCATTTTTCATGGGCTACCATGAAAGATGACAGGATCTGTGCTTGAATTGCCTTCTCTCTCTGGTGTCTGTTTGCAGAGAACATGTGTTTCTTCTAGTGTTAAAGGTCTCTTACAATTTGACTCCACCAGTAGTTTACATAACTCATCTACATGGCAGGTCACTTGAGCTTGGAAAATGTAGGCTCTAGTCCATGCTTTTGGTCCCCAATTCTATTTGTAGTGATTGCTTGTCTCACTGGTTTACATTATGAAGTCTCTGTAGCGAAGAATATGTTATCACTATGCACAGCATCCAGAGGGGTGATGGACCCAACTTGGAGATCCAGTGGGGATCCAAGATTCCTGGATCACTGCATGGAGAGAGTGACAGCAGGAGAAAAACAAAGCACAAAAATCAATGTTTCATCTATTTGCATGGAAAACCATTAAATGTATTTGCCATTTTAGTAACCCAGTCCAAAAGCACTGCAGATTTAGCAGGTTTCAGGTATTTCTTCTTCACACAAATGACTGAAAGAAGTCATTTCAGACATAAATAAAACAAGCCAGTGGTTAATGGGCAAGGACTAGACAAATGCCAGCATATTAAAGAGATGAAAGAATCATCTGGAACTGGACTTTTGACAGCTGAATTAAAAAATAAACCATCTCCAGGAATTATCAACAAAAGCTTCCCATTTAATTATGCAGCTGTGTCACTCCGCAGGCCTGAGGCACCTCTAACTGTGAATTCAGCACCACCAGAAGTATGATCTCAGCAGAGCAGGATGTTCCCTACTCACCTACAGCTTGCACTGTTTAAGCACTGATATTGGTGATGCTGCAGCAAATTCAAGCTAGCCACCTCAGTGGCTAGGTAGACCATGCTGCAGCTTGTGCCTGTCCTGCACCAGCTACCTATAGATGAGTAAAAACTACCACAACCACTGAGGTCGAAGCCAGCCCTCTGATTTTGACATAATCATGCTGCAGTGTAAGAGCCTGCACAAGTTCCAGTGCTATGCAACACAGTGTTAAAGTACCTGAAGTAGCTTAGACACCATCAGTAGCCATCAGAGTGCACCGTCACACACCTGTGTACTTACAGAGCTGCTGCATCTTGCTACAGCTGCAGTGCAATCAGTGCACATGTTCAGGGCTAGATGAAGGATTTTGTACTTTGTCAGCACCATAGCCTATAACCAGCAAATGCTGCTAAACATTTTAAACCTACCTGTCTGTCTTTTGCATATTTGAGAGTTTAAGGATGACTTTCACAACCATAACTTGCACACACCCCACCCAAATAATACATAAAGCTTTTCTGCTTTCAGATCATGCTGCTTTAATACATAAGAAAGTTGTGACAATCAAGAGCCAGGTACACAGTCTTAGCAAAAACCACAAATCCAATCACAGTTGTGAATCACTTTGTTCGGTTCTTTCCTGCTTTCTCTAGAAGTATGACTCACTTTTCTTAATAAGCATCTCTTTCTTATTAGTGTTGCCCCTGCAAAATCATTGAAGAATGTGAAGAATTCTGAGGAACAAAAATTCACTCAGGATATCTAAGTGGAACAGTTGCGGTTCACTTGTACAGTGAAAAGCAATTCTGGTAGCAAAGAGCTCGGCTCACATTATCCTTAAAGTGTGGAAAAGATAATTATACAAATGAACACTGGAATAGAAGACGTGGAAGAACTGTTGAAGTACCTTACTCCAACTCATGCAGGAAAACAGTGGTACAGGCAAGAATTTAACCCGGTGGTAATTCTGGGCTTCATGCTGTCATAGCTTGTTTCTCTTCTTGAGGTAATTCCCAGACACACGCTCTGCACCACTTACATTATCTACAGTAATGCAGGATATAAAGACCTGGTCCCTGTGTCTGTCTCCAGTTACTGAATTCAGACTATCCTGCTGATGTACTGTGACTGACTAGAGGGTAGATTATTTTATCTCATTATATTTTCCAGTAGAGGGGTGGTTATATAAGGCTACAATAAACTCTCTGCCTAAGGAGCTCATTTCATTAAAATGTCCATACTTTTTGCTGGTAAAAAAATGAATGCTTATGTAACTAGTAATGCTCATGTAATTAGTAAAAATGTTCTAGTACAGAGGTTGGCATAATTTAACAATCTTTCATGTTAAGGACTAAATGCATTTTCCTGGGCATGGGACAGCATGAGTGTGGTATTGTTCTGCCAGGTCTTCTAGACCAGTTACAAACTACAACATGTTTTCACATTTTTTTTTCTAAATTTGTATCTCACCAGTGATCCAGTTATTCAAAGTCAGCTTCATCTGTTTCAAAGCATCTTATCCTCAGAAGGTGCTTTGTTTCTTGAACTTACTTTTCTTTTTAGGTCTCTTTACAACTACACTGAGGTGAATCTGCCCTGATGCAGACTGACAGCTGCAGAGAGGGGAGAGCACATCCCATTTCAAGCCCGAGTAGCCCCTTACCACTGATAGGGTGTATCAAACTCTTGTCTACAGATTCCTTTACAAGGGTAGTATACAGCTGGACTTATTTCAGTGTACACCTCTTTGCCATTGTCTCCTAGCTATGACTCCTTGTATATCAGATAGTCTGTCAGCTGAAGGACTTCTAAGGAGAATGATGGACATTGTCCAAATCTGACTCCAACGTCATGTAAACTGGAATTTATTTCCTCCTCCAAATATTCTCTGTAAGCCATTAATGACTTTTTAAGGTCATAAACCACTCCCGTGGATTGACTTTGCTGAACAAACTTTGCAACATGCTGCTTCTTCAGCAGTTCTAATTGCAGCTCTGGGTGTTGGTTATGTAGGAATCTGTGGTAAAGCTCTGTTTTATCTGGCCTTGAGCTCATCTTTTGTCTTGTTGGTTTTTTGTTTGTTTGTTTGGTTTTTCCTACTGCTTGGCACTACTCTCGACATCTCTGTCAAGTCCTTTTTTCACCTGTGGCAACAAACAACAGATCACAGCAGATGCCATGCACATCTGACTTTGAAATGGTTTTAATCCATGTGCATTTGTTGGTTTAATTTCTCCCACTGTCTCCTCTTAATACTCCCTATCTCTTCTTCCATTTGTTTCATTGCCCCTCTGAACATTTGTCATACCAAGAAAGTTTTCTAGTTTGAGTTCTTACAACAACCTGGCACTGGGACCTGATTCCTCAGTGTCTTGCACTGGAGAGTCATATGTCACTTCATCTACAAAGCCCATGTTTGTACCCAGCTATGAGCATGCTTTACATTTGTAACATGCTGATCTGAGTGCTCTGAATGTCCTTCATTGTTTATTTGACCATATTATTCACGTGTTATATTCCTGGAAGTCTACAGGCATTTTTCCAACACACTGATGTTCCCTGGTTACTACTAGTTTGCCTTTCTATAGTAAGACTATGACACATGTGCCAGCAGACTATACTCTTTTCCTGAACATGCCTCCCTGGGATTTTTTTTTTTCCTCTTCAACTGCAACTTCTCAATAAAATCCATTACAACTGTCCGTTTCTTGTCAATCAAGATTCCTGACTGCATATTCAGTCTTTGTCTTCGAGGCACCACCAGCCAGGATTTGCATTATTTTTTGCCTTAGAATTCATATACTGCAGTAATTTAAAAACCGTACAGGAAAGGTGACGTGTTTCAGACTGCAGATTTTTCAAAAACAGGCTACGACTTGCAATGCCCACTGGGTGGCCCCAGACACTGCACCTCGCTTCTCCTCTAACTGCACTTCTACCTACTCAGAACCAGCGCAGCTCTGCAGAAATACATGTAAGCGCTGACTACTGGCAAAGGTAACACGGAGGAGTCTGGGATAACAAACACACGATGCACCTGATACATAATTAGTAGTTATTAATGACTGTTGCATCACGGGAGCACCCAGAGGCCCAGTGGAGGATGCCCGTCCAGGATGCCCGTCCAGAGAGTAACATTTAGGCTTAAATTCTACCCCTTGTACTTGAGGTACTTAACTGAGTGGAGAGAGATGGGCTTATGCAGTCCATGGAGGTGATGATGCTCTTTCATCACTGCCTGGGGGGCTAAAGCAAATGATGCTCCAAATGTAGGTGACTCCTGCAGTTCTACAGGATGAACCCGAGCTTTTGGGAGAAGTGTGCTACCCAGGACCAGACCTGCAGCAGTGTCTTACCTGGCTTTGTGAGCCTCTGTGTGTGAGCATGTGTGTATGCTGCATTGCTAGACACAGTACATAAAGAGAGGTTTGGCAGGGAAGAGGAAATTCCTCTGATTTAAGGTGGAGACAGTAAATAATCACTGTAAAGCACCAACACCATAAAATCAACCCAGGCTGTTTCCTAATTCTGTGCCTTCTATTTGTAAATACACTCCAGGTTTGTATCTCTTTCAAAACTGTGCACACTTATGTTACCTCTACACAAATGTCACTTTTATAGCAGAATTTCCACAATTTTGTTTTTTCCATACGCAAAGTGCTGTATGGACCAGATGTGTGGAAGGAGATGTTTTGACAGGACTGCACTGTGGTAGGGTCTGTGCACAAGGAAAGCCAAACAGCCAGACAACTCTGGCAGAGATAAGCATAAAAAGGAAAGGAATGACGACCAGTCCTTTTTGTTTTACTGCAGGCAACAATCACATTTGGGCCATGATTAAAATTTAATTCAGATGTAACAAAGTCAACAATTCCTACTCTTTATGCTATATCACAATTTACTGCTTTAGGAAATCCCATCAATTCTAGTAAGCTTAAAAAAATGTGAAGATCATGGATGGCTTTGCATACAGAGGGAGTGTGGTGATACACACAACACATACAAATAGATGTGTGATGAAGAGACTTCCCCATCTTGCAAACAGCATCACATGAGAGTTATGTGAATTTTTTAGCTCTGAAATGTTAAAGCCAAGGAGGCTCTGACATTTTGCACTTGATAGTCTGTCACTGGGTCTCATCTAGTATGGCTACAGAAACCCAGCCTTACACAGAATGTCCATTTTATTGAAAGGCTACAATGACATTCATAGTTTTCGTTCCTCAACCTGGCCCAGGGGTAGCAACTGCTCCTTTCACAAGGGCTGTAGCATGTGATCTACAGTATTATAGGTTTTAATCCATTTAGAAATTTATGCTACTTTACAATGCATTAGCTTACCTAAAAAAATGCATCCCTGAAAATCTGTTTCTGTCCAGGGCTGAATTTAAGGCTATGCGTCCCTTACATCTTGAGGCACACTTGTCTTAATCTATAGCATACTGACATGGATGAAGTGTCAGAAGCACTTGAGGCAGAAATTCCTTGATATGTAAAGATAGGGGGTTGGAATTTCTTCTATATCTTGCTCCCTAATTAGGGAATTGTGTGTTGATTTTATCGAGATCTGTACCTGGTTCGTAGTTGAGGTAAGCAAATGCAGCTGGAGGGAGGCTGTGCTCAAACTAAACAATTTTTCCATTTTCCCACTTTATAGATGCATAGGCATCATTTCAGTAATTAGAAGCTAGAATGCCTAGGAGTTGTGGAAGAGACTACGATTGCTACTTCCAAATGCAGGACACTAGCTTTTGAGCAAATGTCAAAGCACTGGCATCTCATTCTGCCATTTTAAGTATGGATGAGTTTCAGAACTGAGGTAGTGAACTGTCTTACTATTTTCCAGTGATTTGTTGGTTTCTCTATTTTTTTTTAATTGCTACATCTGAATGTATTATACCATATGTAAAAAACTCAAACCCATTGCCACCCAGTAGGGGGCCACTCCTGTTCAACATCTTCATCAACAATTTGGATAAGGGGATAGAGTGCACCCTTAGTAAGTTTGCAGATGACATCAAGCTGGGTGGAAGTGTCAATCTGCCTGAGAGTAAGGAAGCTCTACAGAGGTGTCTAGACAGGCTGGATTGTTGGGCCAAGGCTAATTCCATGAGTTTCAGTAAGGCCAAATGTTGGGTCCTGCACTTTGGCCACAACAACCCCCAGCAGTACTGNGGTTGGACTTGATGATCTTGAAGGTCTCTTCCAGATGAAATGATTCTGTGATTCTAAGGAGAGGTTTATGGCACCTCTAGTCCTGGCTTGCACTGTCTACTCTAGAGGAGGTCTGAGCAGCCATTTCTGGCATCAGATGATCCTTCTTGTGAAGAATGTACTCACATCTATCTTATATGCTCTCTGTTCCTCTGTCATGTAAAGACTACTAGTGATAGTCCCATAATTAGCAACAGCTAAATTACAGCCAGAGTTCCCCCTCTGAGACGTTCCATCCTGGGAAGAAGAGGCAAAAAACAAAGCTTGGCATCAGAAAAAAATGAAAGAATGGACACTGGGAGGAGAGAAAATACTAAAGGTGCAACAGCCACAACAAGCTCAGCTGAACCATGAGCCTGTGTTTGTTGGACTCTGCAATGAGAAGAGACTTTAGTGTAGACTTCACCTAACATCAGAGATCTACAAAGCACTCATAGTCTATTAGTAAGATAGAGTATTAATAAGATTTTATTTTCTGAATATCAAATCACCTTGTTGAGGGTTTTCTTCCCAGGGCCTACCCCAGCCTCTCTGATGATACTCACAACTGAGAACTTACCGGGAAAGATTCAAATGCAGTCATGGAAGAAAAGGACAATTCTGCCAGCTTTGGAGAAGTTTTACTTCATTTTAGATCTGATTTTACCTAGATTAGGACTTTTTTCTAACATCTGGTAAGCAGGCATAGGTCAAGCTCGTCAGAACAGCAGAGAGCCTAACACAACCAAGGCACCTCTTGAATGAGAGAGGCGGTGTCATCTCTCTTCCTCCATCACTAGTCATGTCTCTTGTGCAAGCTTATATTCAGCACCTCTTTTGGTCCGGTTAAGTTATTTTTCTTGAATAGAGCTGTGCTGGTCCTGTAGTCCCTCTCACAGGCATCTTTCAGTTCAACACTTCTTTAAAATACTTACCAAGGATTTCTAAGTATAGAAGAACAGCAGTACTTAGAGATGAGAGCTGCTTGAACAGACATGGATTTACCACATGTCCACAACGGCAAGAAAACAGTATCCAGCAAAGACATATGCTTGTCCCAGCAAAGAGCTTATGACCTATGGTCCAAAGCACAGACCTTCCCCTGACACCATTAACATCAGAGCTCTCCCTCCACACTGTACCACCATGGAAAAACTTTCTAGAGGTGACACATCTATGGGTCACCACAGCACAAGGGTTTAAAAGCTGGGTGAAATACTCCACAACCCTAAAGGACTTCTGCAAATGTTCAGAGATGCATGTGCTAAAAGCCGAGTAGCCCTGAGTAAAGACCAGAAGATCCACATAGACTCAGTCACTGTCTTGCATTGCTTCACCCCCAAGAGCTGTCACAGTGCCAGTGTGCCACAAATGCCTCTTGCATGTGCTTTTTGGGGATCCAGCACCTATTGCTCTAAGCTGTCAGCCTGGTCCACATGTCCATAAAGGCTGCTATGCTAGAGCAATAATTTGTCTCTCCTTGGAGCTGATAAGCACCTGATCATCCAACATGAACAGATGCACTGTTGATTACTGAAGGAATATGTCACATTACAGATGATTTAGAGTTGAGAGGGTTTCTTTCCTTCAGGAGCGCAAGTCCAGTCCTGGTATTTCATGGCAGTGACCATCATTAAGGAGGAACATACATTGTCACAGAGTACTTCATGTTGGCATGCTACATGAAAGAGCAATGAAAGCTGTCACCTTTTGTAGTAAACACAGCCCACCAGCATGTAATCTAGTAAAACCAAATAACTTTGGGACCCCTTCAAATGCTGTGAGGGAACAGCATGCTGTGGGTGGGCTGCTCTGTGAATGCTGCCTGTCAATACCCAGATGTCAAATGCCAACCTTCCATTCACTGATGCAAAACCAGTCTGTCACACATTAAAAATAGCCACAGGAGGTATGCAACACATTCCAGCACTTGTTTTACCTATGACAAACTATGAGAAATGTGTCAGTGGAAGGTCACTGGGCATCTCTGTCAGTGCTATGCCAAACAGTGTGCTTTAGGTTTGTGATTTGGAGAATAAGTTTAAGGGAATGGAGCTCTTCACTCATTTTTTACTCCTTTGGTATCATTTACCCTAAATCTAAGGTAGTTGCAGAAAACAGGATATCACTTTCTCACTGTGTGAGAATGAGGAAGAAACTCATAAATAGCTGCTTTCCTCTAACAATGACCCAAGACCTTTAGGATTACAAGCAAAACTAAAATAGCTTAAAACATTCTCTATGTCTAAAGACAGTTTTTGTCAAGAGATATCCTAAATTCACGTCTGGTTTTGCTCTGCCACTGATGGTAGAACCAATTTTGTAGCCAGGTTTCAAATATTTAATAATGTATCAATGCCTTTCTAGCCTTCCCACTCCTGAGAGATTTCCAGCCCACTTAAGACTTGAATGAATGTTGAATAAGGTGTCCAATCTTCTTGTTAAAACCACCAGACCAACCACTTTTTGAAAGAAATGCAACGCACAGTACCATGATTTTTACAGAGGGCACAATATATCTTATTCTGAAGACTCAAGTTAGTCAAGGAGAAATGTCAAGAACCCAGCACCAAACTTGCTTCAGCTCTGCATATTTTTCTGTCCCACTTTTCATTCTTGGATGTGAAGACTGTTTCTAGCGTGCCTAAATTTCAAAATCTCTAAACATATTAAACTAATCCCAGCTATCAAATGATCATTCAGTCTGTAAGCCACTGTTACACCATTCATATGCTTTCATCTTGACTTAATCTTGTACTCCTTGTTTTTTTAACTTGCATGTGCATCTTCTACTTCTTTGTCCTCCTGATAGCAATAGTATTTAATTATTTGTATTGCCTTTTTTGTTCTGCTTTATTTCTGGTTTTGTGGTGCAGGTATTTTTTTCAGTTGCTTGTCATGAAGTGTACAAAAATGCTAACTAATTCAGGCATCCTTCTTCCAAATGCTTTTGCAAATGAGGGAGCTCATCAAATCGTTACACTTACTTGTGTCTAATTTTACTCATCTGCACATTCCCTTGCAGGATACAAGCTGAAGTATGATTTCTTGTATCACAATAACATGGAAGTCTAATAAATAAACAGCAGTCTGTACACTCATGCATTTTTGCTGCCCCAGCTGAAATTAAACGCCTCCCACTCAAAGGAGAATTGTTTACACTAGCTTAAGACTAAACACTACAGGCATGTGTGAGTCTTGCAAAATATCTGATTTTAGTGGCAAAGTCACTTAAAAATAAATTAGAAAAAGTAAGAGTCAAGTGAAGCATTTGTATTATGTGCAAGGCATTCAAGACCATCTACAAAGTCATAGCTAACCCTACCGTTTTTCTAAGGTAGAGATATTTGCCTCTTCTGGACAGCACAGATCTGCATAAGACCACATCCTCATTTGTGAACGTTAGGCTGTTGTCAAACACTGTAATTCTAAGTGTCGCAGTTCACTCAGCTTGTCAGATCTATTGTTTAATACAGCCTGCATATAAAGATGGATATTTTTCTTGTGTCATGGCTGTTTATGTAATAAACACAGAGGTACAAGAAAGAGACCTTCCTGAGTGCTTCAGTGTGAGCAGAATAAATGGTGCTTTCTGTGATGACAATGGGATGCTCTGCTGCAAGAAGAAAGAGGATGACACCCCAGCAGGGGCACAGGTGCTGGCTGACAGCAAAGGCTGGACATTCGCCTTCATGAGTAAGCTTCACTCCGCAAGAGCAAATGTAAAAGACTTTGCATATTGTCCAGTAGAAACAAGTAAGCCATGTGTGCCACAAGACTCTTCACAAATATCTTGATATTGCAGCTCCTCTGTGCTTCCACATATGATGCAGTGTGACTCTAATGGATATGCAACATCCATGGTACAGTGGTCATACAGTCCTCTGGCATCAACTCTATGACTGGTCTTGCAGTACTTTTCTATCTTGCTGGGAACCAGCTTAATCTGTCCTTTGTTGCCCCCACTGAGGGGGTTTGGTCTGTTTCATAGTGGTCCCATTGGATAGTGCATAAAGCAATTCTGAAGGATCACTGGGCCCCTAAAAACATGTACATATAAACAGTACCCCCATAATTTTCCCCTCTGTTTCTCCCCGTGGAAAGCAGAAGGGAAATACAGTGCACAGGCAACAAAAAAAGACTTTCAGGATGAGTCCATTCTACTTCACTCCTCCAGACAAGGCGCTTGAAATCTTCTCTCTTCTTCTTAACCCTTCTACAGCCCTATCTATACCTTCTCAACCTATCCTGATGGGCTCTGGATGTATCCTATTGTCATGGATGTAAAATGTAAGTAGACTAATGACCTCAATGTCTATTGTCTTGTCTCTACAGTTCAGGTGTAATATTTTCGCATTTAAATTAAAGCACTTTTTTCTGTCCTTGGAGTTCCCTTTGAAAGATGATAGGAAAGTTAAGCATGTTAGCAAGGCTGTCAAACAACTACTCTTTCAACTCTGGAGCAAGCAGCTGACCTGTCATTTGACAGATAGGTAGTCACAGCAGAATAGAGCTTCATTACTTCCAAACATTCAAAGTCTTTATTTAATGGCAGCAGATAAGGAAGAAAAAGAACCAAACCACGGAGGTGGAGGTTTTACAAAGACTATCATCCTACACTTCGAACTTATTAAGCAAAGCAGTTTACATTGCCTTCAGTGATGGTACTCACATAGCTGAAATTAAGCACAAGCTGTTATGTTCTGCTGGATGGGGTCAGAGCTTTTAGCACCTTCCAGCAGTCAGCATTACATGAAATATGTATTAAAGTATGTACTTCTGTAGTTCAGTCCATGTATTGTTTCCATCTACTGCATTAATTTATGGAGTAAAATATCAGGTAGCATATGAAATCCAAAGAATAAAGCTTTCTTGCATTATGTTACCACAGATTTAAAAGAACAATTTACATTACCAGATCAATTTTACTTATTAGGAATCACAAGACACAAGACCAGTAGTATGACATGCTTGCATACACACTGATCTATTACTTCCTCACAGAAGTCATTTAGTATCATCCAAGATTAGGGTGGGTGTGCTTGTGTATATTCCTAAAGAAATATTCTCAGTGATTTCTCCAAGAAATTTCTCAAGAAACCTGGCATAAGGCAAATTGAGTTCACCCTAGGACTCAACTCTTGTATTATTAGTCCTATTTGCTTCTGTCTGTCACATATCACAGAATCACAGAATGGCAGGGGTTGGAAAGGACCTCTGGAGATCATCTAGTCTCATATGCCTCAGCTGACACATCTTTAAAAGCTGTGGTGCCAAATTTGTCCAACTTCTGCCAATTTTCTGTCAGATGAAAAAACTCTAAATCCACATAGCCAAAATGGCAGAAGATGCAGCTCTAGAATGTGTCCTGTGAGGGATGAAGGCATTCTCCTTAAGAGCTTTAGAGCCCACTGTTTGTAGCAAAACAAAGGAAAATACAAAAAAGAGGAAAAACACCAACTCAGCCTACAATGGGAAACTGATAAAAGGAAATAACTCTAATGTCCAAACCATGCTTCTGAAAACAGTAAATATTTTATCTGCTGGTGGATCTGCTGTTGCATTTTGAAAAGTCATTTACACCAGTGAAAAGTGAGGGCAAAAGAATGCCACTACTCCTTGAACTCATTTTGGCTGTAGGAGGTGTAAAGCAATGGAGAATCTCTCAAGTGATGATCAAGTCAAATGTGTATCTGAAGGGGGAACTCAGCCTACTTTTTAGCTCTCTTGTGACAGAAATCAGAAATCCACTGAAGTCAAAAGCTAAGATACCATGATGGCTTTGCCTTGTAAACCATTGACATCTGGGAGACAAATTCTGGGGACATTTGGCTGTATGTGTGCCTGCCTCTTACATTCTTCCCCGGGCAGCTTCTATTAGCTGCTGACAGAGATGGGGACCTGGATGAGGAAGGTCTTTAGCCTTACTGGGTGTAACTGTTTTTAGCCAAAGCAGAGGGAAACTGTCCCTACCTGTGTATGTTTTCTTCCAGCTTCTTCACCTTCAGCTCATCCTCTTCTGACTGCCTCCTTCTGGCTTCTTCCTCTTCTGCAGAGCCAGCAGGAATTCCCTGTAGCAGCCATTTTTCCCGAAGAGCTTTTGACTGTAAGGTAAAAAACCCCGAACCTTAGGAACAGACTGAAGAAAAACCACATGAATACTGAGAAGGAGCTGACTCTGATGCTGAGTATTAGATTATACTCATTTAAT
>VWZY01000317.1:20230-34002 GCA_013399075.1 Chloroceryle aenea | reverse complement strand
AACAATATAATAAATAATAATATAGGACATAATAATAAAAAAATCAAAGAAACTGCATTTCAGAAGCTGTCCAAACATGCAGTATCAGTCTTATCAATGAGATGTTTGTCACTGGAATGAAACCTGACTTGTACAAAGTATGTATAAAGGAAAAACATCAACAAAAAAAGGCTTCAACCTAGCCCAAAATAGCAAGATTTCTGACATGACAGACAAGGCTTACTTGTTTTGAGTGTATATATAGACATAGTATCTATGCATGAACTATTCTCATCACTCCATGGCCTATTTGACANTTCACCCTAGGACTCAACTCTTGTATTATTAGTCCTATTTGCTTCTGTCTGTCACATATCACAGAATCACAGAATGGCAGGGGTTGGAAAGGACCTCTGGAGATCATCTAGTCTCATATGCCTCAGCTGACACATCTTTAAAAGCTGTGGTGCCAAATTTGTCCAACTTCTGCCAATTTTCTGTCAGATGAAAAAACTCTAAATCCACATAGCCAAAATGGCAGAAGATGCAGCTCTAGAATGTGTCCTGTGAGGGATGAAGGCATTCTCCTTAAGAGCTTTAGAGCCCACTGTTTGTAGCAAAACAAAGGAAAATACAAAAAAGAGGAAAAACACCAACTCAGCCTACAATGGGAAACTGATAAAAGGAAATAACTCTAATGTCCAAACCATGCTTCTGAAAACAGTAAATATTTTATCTGCTGGTGGATCTGCTGTTGCATTTTGAAAAGTCATTTACACCAGTGAAAAGTGAGGGCAAAAGAATGCCACTACTCCTTGAACTCATTTTGGCTGTAGGAGGTGTAAAGCAATGGAGAATCTCTCAAGTGATGATCAAGTCAAATGTGTATCTGAAGGGGGAACTCAGCCTACTTTTTAGCTCTCTTGTGACAGAAATCAGAAATCCACTGAAGTCAAAAGCTAAGATACCATGATGGCTTTGCCTTGTAAACCATTGACATCTGGGAGACAAATTCTGGGGACATTTGGCTGTATGTGTGCCTGCCTCTTACATTCTTCCCCGGGCAGCTTCTATTAGCTGCTGACAGAGATGGGGACCTGGATGAGGAAGGTCTTTAGCCTTACTGGGTGTAACTGTTTTTAGCCAAAGCAGAGGGAAACTGTCCCTACCTGTGTATGTTTTCTTCCAGCTTCTTCACCTTCAGCTCATCCTCTTCTGACTGCCTCCTTCTGGCTTCTTCCTCTTCTGCAGAGCCAGCAGGAATTCCCTGTAGCAGCCATTTTTCCCGAAGAGCTTTTGACTGTAAGGTAAAAAACCCCGAACCTTAGGAACAGACTGAAGAAAAACCACATGAATACTGAGAAGGAGCTGACTCTGATGCTGAGTATTAGATTATACTCATTTAATTTCTTATTTACTGCTTTAGACAGTTGATTTCAGACAATCTCAGCTGTTCATACAGGTCTTCCAGATTTAGGAGTGTCAGTTTTACAGTATACACTTTATTTACCATCAGTGATTTAATATGAATTTATTTTTAGTTACTTGTAAAAGCAAGAGTTAAAACCGTGCTAACTATCCAGTCCTACAAGAAATGTTTGAACAAAAGTGTCGGCCTCTTGCAGTCCAGCCCATTCTGGAAGGACTAAAATCATAAACTTCTTAAAGGTCCAAAATTAAAAGAGCAGCATGCTCTAAATGCAATGTGTTTCATGAAGGATAAAATCAGTCTATTAAATGACTATTAAAAGACATTATTTTTTATTTATACCACAGACATGTCTCCATGCATTTACAGGCACACAGACAGACACCCACACATACACATTCAAACAAGCCCACACATCACCTTTTAGACCAGACATAAATTAAAAATAATATTATTCCTAGAGTTTTACTATGCTTTCTCCACGAAAAGCATGTCTACAGCCTCTCCTGACCACTGCCTAATCCAGCTGCAGGTCACCCAGGGGAGTTCACCAGTGGGGAGGCACTGGTTGCAAGCAATCCTTTAAAGATCAAATGAGCCTGTATGTCCTGATGAGCCCAAACCCCACCACTGGGATTTGGCTCATCAGTTGGCACAGGACAAGCGTATGTCAAAAGGAAGATCAGAAGCTATGCAGAACTTTTCCCCTTGGCAAGAAGGAAATGGAGCTGGTGAAAAAGACAGTCACCCAAAGGAGCAACTAAACTAGCCCCTTGCACTGACCAGAAAAGAAGAGCCTTGGTTTTGAACCTGCAAAGCAACTGGCAGTGCTAGTTCTCAGCACCAGCTGTGAGGAAGTGTATGCTCTGNGCAGACAGAAAGCAATACAAAATATACAAGTGAAGTAGACTTTATAAATGATTCCAGCTTTCGCTGACTTTAACTGTGTTGTTCATCAGAGGACTTCTAGGTGGGTTGTAAGTGAATTCTACATTAATTAGGTCTGCTGCATGACTGAAAAGGTCTCATGCTCTTCTACCATGCAATCATGTTCAACAGTCAGACCTGCTGATGCT
The DNA here is from genome assembly GCA_013399075.1 of Chloroceryle aenea. Classification (NCBI taxonomy): domain Eukaryota; kingdom Metazoa; phylum Chordata; class Aves; order Coraciiformes; family Cerylidae; genus Chloroceryle; species Chloroceryle aenea. The sequence continues at coordinate 31,518 of VWZY01000317.1, read as the reverse complement.
GGAGATTTATTTTACCTGGCTAAATTCATCTTTTATCATGATCTCCAAAGTGTCAGTTCACAAAACATTAGTGATGTCTGTCTCCAGCCAGTTTCTGCAGTTTGCTTCTCCTTTTCCTGCCACTACCATCTACTAGTGCTTCCTGTCACGTTTCACTGGCTGGTAGTTAAATTTCTCTGGGGGACCTATGCTTTACTGTTCAACCCATCTGATTATTGCCCAGAAATTTCATCAGCTCATTCAGGCCCAATGTGCTATTGAAATGTCCCCTCAGCAGAGGACTCACATGTACCAATGAAGTCAAAGATGAATTTACATGTCCTGAGGTGCTAAACATTTAACAACCTGTGCTTTGGCATATAAGAGGTCTCAGCAGTACAACTCAGTGGGCACCTGGCTTGGCTAGATCCAGTGCAAAGTGCTGTGAAGGCTGATTGCTTTTTATAAAATTGCTGTATTTTCTTTAAAAAGAAATGTGGCCAGTTGCATGTGGAACTCTCTTGCTACCTGTGTCATGCTCGGCTGTGGTCTTGAATTGGAAAACCTGAGTGATACTCAATTAGAAACAGCACACACACACACATGCGTTTTTAAAGACCAAACTCTAAAGATGAAGGCAGCCTTTTCTGTTTTAAACCTGTTTTAGATATGGCTCCAGCTGTCCTAATAAAGCATTTGGCAAAGTGCTATTTGGACAGCATTAAAGACATTCAGTTAACAGTCACTCCTCATTTGCTACAGACGGACAGATAAAATACAGGCTTTCTTCAATGTGCTTTCACAGAATCTCCATGCTGATGCTCAGTCCCTTTAATACAACTGCTGTACAACAACAATATTTTGTGCAGCTTTTCTTTTGCTCCTTGTTTATGTGAAACATTTAAGCTACAAAATCACATTGTATCTATCTCCCAGAAAGTCTATTTTTGACCTTTTAATAGCATGATTTGAAACTGGAAAGCATCAATGGGATTTTTTCAAAAAACATATTTAGAGACAAGAATGCTATGATCTACTAAAAATCCTCCATCTTGGGTGAAATGTCAGCATATTTTATCTAAAATAGGAAAGCTGATAGCTTTGATGTTTCTGTTAAGATGAAAATTCAGTCATTTGTTAAATACTACACTGAGGAATCCAGACAAAAGGAGTCTGAGAAATGGAAACACTTATAAGAATCATTTCTTAAAATTCTGAAGGGCTATTTGCCAAGCTGTCGAGGTTACATATATTTATACACCCGCTGAAAATACAATAGGCAAACAGGCAGGCACATGTCAAAGGACCACATATAATTGTCTTGCTGTGCAGGGCATATTTTCTCCCCTGGCAGATGACTGGCATAGTGCTAAGGCAGTAGGTAGGTGTGGAATAATCTCTCACCTGATTTGAGCAAGCTTTTCCCAGGGAACTTGCATCAGAAAGCTGGGTGGAAGGCTTTGGGACACATGATGAGACCAAGGGTGGGTAGACTGTCATAGGGAGGTGGTGGTAGAGCTGTGCTGGATTCTTGGACACAGCTCCTGAGGACAGGGTAGTCCAATGAGGCAGACAGTATCACAGCTCTCCAGCCAGATACAAACCAGACCCAGATGTGGCAAGAAACAGAAGACAGTTCACTGTCATCTGTCCTCCGCAGCTATGAAATTTGGGTTATACTCCTTGAAAAAAACTTGCAAAAACTTATCTCAGGAAGCATAGGATGTATTTCTCAACTCTGCTAAAAGGAGAATGCTTCCATGATGATGGAGTCCAAAAATAGCTAGCTGGATGAGTTCCTCTTGCTTAAAAATGTTGTGCATTTGCTTTACTTAACAGTCTGTGATTAAAATGGCCACAAGCTACTATTTCAGCATTGCTCCTCCTTCATTCTGTTATGAATTTTAACTCTGCAGCATCTTGGAGTTTCTTTATACACCAAACCTGTGCTGTATGATTAGACATTGTCAAAATGATAGACTCCAAGAGTGGACAGATATACTATTGTAAAAGTACAGGTATTTGTACAGCTTGTTCCAGTATGGGAATGTGAATGCACTCTACATTCAGAAGGCACGTCACTGGTACAAAACCAGCAATGCTATGTGCATAAGTATTTCTTCATTTACTGCAACAGTACAATTTCTTCAGGGCTAAACCCTTCAGCAGAAATTAGATCATGTTATTAAAATGGCTCACTGTTACTGAAGTGGAAAGGGCACTGGGTTTGCAATGCTCTAGGTCAACGCTGCTCTCAGGTGATTTGGTTTCTCTGCACACAAGTGAGATTGCAGAGGTAACTGGTATTTCCATGTTTATTTTGCCCAAGAGTAGGAAAGCAGAGTGACTTCTGCACCATGCAAAAGATGAAAAAAACAGGTCATGGTTCTGTGAACAGATCATGGTGAGGACAGAAATAAGTGAACAGATGTTGGACAGGACAGAAAGAAATTGTGCCAAATGTCTGAATGCAGCAGACACAGTGATGACCATATATGCAGTGCACAGCTCCCTTACATGCCATTTTTTCCAGTTTCATGCTTTGGGACAGTAAAGCCTGAGGGCTTTATATTGTTTACATCTAGTGCTAGCAAGGAAATAATGCATAGCTCCTCGAATGCACGTAGTGGAATGAATGCTGTATTAAAAAAAATCTTTACTTCCAATGCCACATTTTGTGTTTTTGCATCAAAACTTTAAGTATTGGAGGACATTATATTACAGCGTGTAAATAATTTTAGCACCATTTTTATATACCATTAAGCCCACTATATGCCACCTGTGAATGCTCTGCTGGTTAAAGGTGATCAATTCTACCCATCAGTCTTGCTGATTTCAGACCTACTTCCATAAACATTGCTCATAAGGTTCCAGTCCCACATGAAGTGCAGCAGTGTCTTAACCTGAGGCCCAGACACATTTTCCAGACTTGCCATTTGACTCTTTATGACAACATAAAAGCCAGTTTCTGCTGTGCTGCTATCTTGTGGTGTAGTGTCTTCAAGTAGTTTGGGGTTGTAATTTATATATTTTTTGTATGTATTTACAAGTGGTAAATCAGTACTATCTCTTCATGAGAGCAGTGCTTGCTAAATTGGAGCACTCCTCTGTCTGCTGAGTTATTTTCAAGGAAGCTGATAATCCTAAGAAGAAAAAAAGGTCAAAAGTTGACCCAAGACAGCCTCTTTCAGCAAAATATGCCTCCTCTTAAGAAACACTACAAGATGTGGACTATTCAGAGCAATGATGCTCTTCTGTGCCATACAAAATGGGCAATAATGATCCCTGGTGTAATTCCACGGAAATTGGTAGTGCTACATCAAAGGCACTTTTACTGAAATCACTGCCAAATTGAAGTTTTGCAAAAAGGTTTTGAGATTGTGAGGCCTGAAGAGCAACAGACATTAAAAAGTCAGAGCTGGGATTATTTACTATTATGAAATTATTCTCTCCCTACATGCATTCAGTATTTCTGTCTTGGTGAATGCAGGAGGTTGGCTTCTTGTATTCTCAAAACTGCATATAACCAGCCCATGTCCTACTGAAAGGGGGCAATAAACCTTTTCCTTCACCTGGCAGTGTGAGAGTCAGACAGTGGCCCTGAACACTCTTTTTAGGATGCCAGCATAACTGGATACATTACAGATTTGCTCTCTGTGTTTCAGAAAGTTCCCTTGGTACAAAAAGGCTGAGTCTTCCAGGCAGATCTGGATCTCTTGAGACAGCAGTGAGCCCAGTTTTGTTGTTCACCAGCTACTTGTAGCCCGTTGCACAGAGAATGCAGCTTTGTCAGCCAGCTGATCAGCCACCAGAAGGAGGGCTTCCTGGAGCAGCAGAGCCTGCCCTGCCTGTGCACACTCACAAGCACCTGCCTGCATTGATGAAACTGAGTTTGCAAGGAACCAAAGTGCAAGAATGACCACCACTAAAACTCCTCTGGGATTCCTCCATTTTCTTTTCTACCCTGTTCTTGTGGCTGCTCTAAACACTACTTTGTTTGTTTACTGTATTTTTAAGTAGCCTCCCCTGCTATCAAGCTGGCCTTAGCCCAGCTAGTGAGGGTTATCCAGAAAGTCTGGGTCTCACCTGCTGGTGTGCAGCACAATTGCCAGCATTAGTAAAGAGGTTACTGGGACGTGTACTGAGATTATAGAAATATTTGTGCCTTTGCCAGCAGGCTTTCTCTTGCCTTCCAAAAAAAACAAAAACAAAAAATTCTTTGCATGGCTGCAATGTAAACAGGCACATTAATGTAGATGCCTTTAACCATACATGAATAAATATGCAAATGCAGAGAATGGGTGTAGAAATAAGCAGTGAAACAGGGAAGTCCACGTTGAAATAAGCAGCTCCTCAAAATGTATTCTTGAATGATGTTGTAGCATCTCATTTTCCAGTAGGGGAAGAATATAGTCTGTCTCTTTGCCCAGACTGATGTAGAAATTTCCTCTGTTGTGTTTCTGTGGGAATGAGTCTTCATGCAAAATGGAGGACAGGTGTTGTCCTCAGTAAACACAAGATTCTACTCTGTTCTTCCACAAGATGGATGTGATCTTGTACAACATGACTAGCCCTGGGACAGAACAAGCAGCAATTTCCAGCTTGCTGGTATAATCTGGTTTTGCATAGCAGCCAAACTTCCTGTTGCCTTTCCAGTCATCTAAGGCACTTCCTCTACCCTAAGGAGTATGTCCTTACGATACACAAGTATGACTTAACCATTGCCCAGATTAGGGAATTGATTCATGCTGAAAAATGTGCTGTGTCTTGGCTTCAATAACAAAAGCTAATATAAGTCAAGAAAAAAAGTATGTTAGCTGGTGGAGCTTAATCAGCCCAAGATCAAATATCCTGTTTATAAAGCAGACAAAGTTTCTTCTCAGCCACACAGGTACAGGCTATCATGTTACTTGCCTGCATCTTCTCTTTTCATAAAATTCTTACTGCCACAGACCCCTGAGCTCAGGATCATTGGTACTCAGGTCTTTTTTCAGAGCTGCTCCAAAGTTTTCTGGTGCCTTCAAGGCGGTCTGATCAACCAAGGGACCAATGTCCCGCCTGTCCCGAAGGGGCCTGTCTCCTCTTCCCCATAGCTCCTAGGGTGACAGCACCAGTGAGTGACTGGGCCGGGGGGTACACATGGTAAGATGAGTAAATAAAGCAAGTAAATAAAAATAAATATTGGTCACTATGATGATAAGCACCACATGGAATCATGTCAGCCAAAAGATTTTGCAGAGGTACTCTTTACCCCTTGTTAGATTGCTGTAGCTGGTACTTTTGACAGCCCTTCAACTCCCCTGAGTCCTCAGTCACAGCTCTTCCTTAAAGCATGCATTCAGCACAGCAACAGAGCAGACAGGAATGTGTTAAACAGTGCAGTGTGATTGCAGAAAGGAGTGAGAGAAGCTGAGAGGGCTGGCATCGTTTTTGTTCACCCAGGAAGGGCTAGATCTCAGCTGGGTGCCCCTGTAAGGCAAGGGGATGTGACAGCATGGCTGCAGCATAAGCTGTGTGCAACCAGAGATGCAGAGGCAGGGGGAGGGCATGTCCCTGACAAGCTACCTGAGGGATAAGCATGATGATAGATAGCTATAGCTCCTTCATGATCTTGTGCTTTGTCTGTTTAAAAACTCTCAGGAACAGAAACTGCAGCTGTACAGATAGAGGCCCAATTAGAAATGCTCTGGGGGAAAAAAGCACCAATAATGTCCTCAGAGTAAGCTTCCAATCCATTAGGGAGACCACCAGTGTAAATATTTTGTGTGCATTGCTTTAAAATTGTTCAGGACTTATATTTTGTTTAACCTTGTAAATCAAGTAGACTTTTTTTTCCATACAAAGATGAAGAAATAAACCCCAAGCTCTTTCAGCTGCAAAGGAAAGCAACCACAGCATTGTCAAGACTCTTGATCATCTATCAGCCACAGAGCCTTGGTCCACACAGACTAGTTTCACCTAAGGGGATCATAGGTATGGCCTGATATAAGGTAAGAGTTTATAGTATTTGTTAAAGACCTGAAATGATTCTGAGACAAAAAACAACAGTAAGATGAAAGCTAACTCAAACACTGACTACATATATTTTCTATACATCCAGGCTATCAAAAAGTTCTATTTGAAGTAAGGGGGAAAACAGCCATGCTGATACATAAGCTGGAGAGTTGGTGTTTATTTTTCAGTTTCTCTAGAAGGCCTGTTCTAAGATTTCAGACTTCTTCATGGCAGGATGACTATGATTGCTCTGTCTGGCATTTGGCTTGTGACAAGATTAAGCACCATGATGAGAATAAAAACTAAACAAATGCCAGTGGCTGCTGCAAGGGTTAAGCAAGGGATAAGGAGTCTGTGCTTTCCCAGTGGGAGGACAAAACATGCAAAAGGGCATGCTGCAGTGAGGGCATCTGTGGTCCTCAGGATAGTGGCCCAACCTAGGTTTCCCAGGGAGGCCGTGGGATCTCCATCCTGGGCAAGAGTCCAAGTGCAATGGGGCAAGGATGGGCATGGGAGCAGCCTACCCCTGTTGGTGAGGACATGAGGAGGCCTCCAGGACCCCTCACACATAAATTACTTTATGACTCTGTGGGAATACCTCTCTTTCTCAGGGAATTTTGGAGCTGGAGTAAGAAATAGCTTCAAGTGAGATGAAGTTTCTGGACTTCATATGGTTGGACTGAAAATTTTAATAAGACCCTGTAATACAGATACACACATGAAAAGAGTTCAATCACACTTTTACCTCCTGGATCCAGAAAGTTAGGTATGCTTTGGTTTCCTCTATGAGTACTCACTTCATGTTTTCAAAGGAAGTAATGCATGGTTTTGAAGAAAAAAAGAATAAATCAAAGGATTCTAAAAAACTCTTTTCAGAATATTGAACAGTCTGAGATTTGGAAAACTGGCAACCTTCTCCTACCAAAACAGACAGGCTTTGCAAGTTATCATCACAGCCATCATTACTATTATCTTCTGAAAGAATAATCTCCTGTCTACATTCAGTCTGTCCTCAGCTTTTGTTTATCACTCCTTTCCACATACACACATTGGTCAAAAGAGGCAAAAAGAAAAGTTATTTTTCAAAGGTTACTTTCTTTTCTGTTTTTAAAAGTTCTTATAACATTGTTTTAAAATGATGGACTCAGGTCATGTGAATTCCTTTTTGAAAATGTATAGGGCCGTTAATAAGGCCTGGGGTTGAGCTGTGAACAGCCTTGAGATACTTTGACACAGTTTAGTTAAAACAAATACTGCTGCTGTGGCAGTGACCTGCTTGAAGGACCTTGTTGGTGGTGAAAATGTGAGTGCTGAATTTTTGATGTCTTTCAAGGCAGTCCTGCCTGCAAGGGAAGACTTATTTACATGGTCATCCCAGGATAACACTGCCCCATTTTGAAATACAACTTGCACAACAATACGTTTTTCCTGAATAAGAATGTTCTTGCAGAAAGATTATACCAGACTAATTACAGTATATTCAGTTCCGTGGCAATGACATGCAAACAGATAAGAAACATTAGTTAAAACACTAAATCTTTCATCTTTTGGGGGTAGTTGGATTTTGTTGCTGGCCCAGAGAAACTAATCTATTGCGGCTAAAATATTTTATTTGTGAATGGATATTTTGTTTTCAGTTCACTTGAGAAGAAAACATGTAAGGAGTTTTGAAATCCCTGATTTCCAACTGCTACTTCCCCGCAAAGATATCTAAAGATTTCATACTCTGTAAGCAATACAGAAAAAGCAAGCATCCTAAATCCTTAGGCTGTGCAGTCCTATTCCCTTTCCCACTCCCTTTCTGGCCTAATGAAACTGGATTTCTCTTCTGTGTCATAAAACAGGTTAGCAGACAGGCAGATAACATCTCACTTTTCAGCTTAAATCCTGGTAGGAAGTAAGCTTTCCAGGGAAAGGTGGCTGTCAGCCCAAAGATGCTAATGCACAGAAAGGGATGAGTGGGGTCCCTTATACTCTGGAAAAGGACAATTCACTCCAAATTAGCTCTCAAGCTGTCCATGTCCCACAACTGTGGTTGGGAAATGGAGATGACAGGACCTTTCAGTCTTGCAGAGGTGCAACCAAGCTCCAATACCTTAAAAACACAGCATGGTACTATCGTAGCAAACATTACATACCAGAAAGTGCTTGATTATTAATAAGAATAGGTTTTGAGGCCTATTGCACTGACCGTGTAGAGAATGGAGACTGTGAATGACATTATCAAACATTTTTTTCCGTGTTTGACTGAATCACCATTCAGTTTAAGGGTTAATTTACTTGAAAATCAGACACGGGTTCTACATAAAGGAGTAACAAGATAGCTTTATTTGCAAAAGTTATCTCTAAATTTCCACACTGTTGGACATATATATATGGATAGATAGACATATCTACTTACATTCCCTGACAGCAGTTATTTTAAGATTAGAATAAATTGAGGATAGCAATATAGCTGTGTAATAATAAAATTAAAATTTATTTATAATTAGTTTCAGCTAACACCATCTCTAACGTAACATGTAACAAAATGTCTATAACATAAAAAGGCTTTTGTTTCCTTCAGAGTAAGGATGTAATTATGTTACAGATTCAGTGTTCGTGAACTGCAGTCTTTAAGAATAAGATGTTAACAGAAGCAGGTCCCTAATATTTATACCACTCCAGAAATAAAATAACTGCAGTAAATAGATTTATTGTAATAGGAAGTAACAGCAGAGAAGTAATTTTTAATTCAATTTGGAGGTTCTGTGCTGTTTATTTTATTACCAGCCACCACGAAACAGAGCTCCAGTAAACAATTATAGAAATTCTGTTCAACTAACTACAGGGGAAAACAGATCTTGGAAAAAACACTTCTACCCTAGAGTTTATTTAAAATAGTAATCATCTCCATTAAAACACGCCTTCTCAACTGCTGCCTAGCTGAACAAGTTCTCAAAAGCAGTTGTTCCTTGTAGGCTATATCTCCAGTGCAACTAATCAACCAAAATCAATTATTGTCTTGATATAAGGATTTGTGTTTTGCTTATATGCTGCTTGTAGTTTGCTGGCTTGAGCTGATTTGGAGGTGTTTGGTTAGGCTTGTCAAACAGAGAAGATAAATGGTTGTAACCCCCCTGAGAGAAGAATGAGGGCCCATTGTATAGATTCAGTCAAGTATTTCCTCAGCCTCCACAGGTAAGGTCTGAACCAGTGCTGAAGGCTCGGATGATGGCCCATGGGATACAAGGCATGCGCAGGAGCCTGGGGTCAAAAGTTTAGTTGTGAGGAAGACATCTTACTTCATCCTCAAGACCCCTAGTGACCACCACCAGAAAATACTGCGCCTGCTCAAAGGGGAGGAGACCACATCTGCATGTGAAGCGGGGTAGATGATGCATATGTATAGGATCATTGTGAAACCTGTTGAATATTAAATGTTTAACTCTATAAAAAGCTGCACAAGACTGCCTGAGGCACACATGTTTGTGGTGGGGCAACCCCCAGTGCATCCAGTGCCGAATAAACAACCTACTTGACAACTGTCCTAGCTGTGGAGTCTGATTGCCGCAAGTCAGTCTTCCTCAAGAAAAAAACATCATGTCGATGGATACTGACACAGGGTGTTTGCACAAGGTGAATTTTGTCCACTTCTCTGACTTCATGCTATAGAGACCGGTAACACTTCCAGTTCCCATGGATATGGCAAGCCCTGTTTGTAGGCATATGGCCAATGAACAGCTGAACAAGAAGTTTAAACTCTACTGTTAAAAACCACAAGAAAACACATCTTGTTTTATATGCAAAAAAGGATTATTTTGGTATTGAGGATTACAGAAGGTGGGAGGTAAAGGGAGCAATTGTAAATTGCCTCTTACTAATGCAAAACAGCATGTTCAATCCCAAAAATTGGGCTTCAAAGCAACCTTATAGCTTTTCCAACACCAAGGGCCTTTCCAATGAATCACCTGATTGTAAGATAGACAAATACATCTCCTGCCTTCAGTGTGAGTGCTCCAATGGCTCTAAAGTACAGTGTGGATGCTCTGTGCCCACCAACATCCTCACTTCCCAGTGATCACAGAAGAGGTGATCACAGAGGAGGTGATATGGCTTTCACTGTCAACGAGGGAATTCAGCTTTCAGAGACTACACTACTCTAGACTCTCTCCTACTCCAGACTTTCACACTTGGAGGGTTTCACTTGATTAACTCAAAAACTCACACAGATCATTAATAGTAGGGGCATGTTTTTGTCCTGGTGCCCCCAGCCATAAATTCATTGGCCTCATTCTCAGGAGTTTTTGCACACCATGTTGCCAGAGCCTCATCTACATTAAGTGCTGACATTTATTAACTCTAGCGTTTGCTGGGTTATTCTGCCTACAACAATGGAACAGTGGACACTGTTCCCTTTTTACAGCCAGGGAAGTAACAGGGTAAAAATGAATGAACTGGTAATAGAGTTCGGTCATTTTGCCAGGAGTCTAACTGGCATCAGCAACCTGAAAACTGTAGGCAATCCAGCATAAACGTTTGCAATAAACTGCTTCTCTTAGATATTTTTCCTATGTGAATAAAATTGTCTGAAATTAACAGAAATCCTGTAGCTTCCAGAACCTTTATTAAGTAATCAAACATGCTATTTTGCACAGTGTATTTTAAAAAGAAAATTAGTCTGCCATCACATCAAATGAAGCAAACCTATTGAATCCTGGCATGAATGTCTTTGGGCAAACTCAAGCTGTTACGCTTGTGGGATCAACCCAGATACTGCAGACACAGGATTAACCCAGATATTATTTTCAAAGGTTTCTCCACAGCAGATTTTAATGAACACTGATATGAAGTCCCTGCATTCTATACTAACATCAATAACCATACAGACTTTTGAGTAAATACATGAGCTTCCTGGACAAGCCTGGTCTTTTTGACCTGGATTTCTCTTGCACAGAATTAGTTGAAATCCACCTAATTCAGGAAATGAAGCACGTTCTGACTAGCACTTCCAAAGGAAAAGGAATGGACCTATTTTGGGCTGTGTGAGACAGACTGGGGAGCCATATCAGTCTGGGGGACTATATTCAGAGCAGACTTGGAGCCCAAGGCTTGCAGAGTCTCAGAGGAACCAGGGTGAGGTGAGGGAAAGTCCAGGGGAGGTGGCGGCAAGATACACAGCTTTTCAAATGAGCAAAGCAGCCTGGCAGGCTAAATAGCATTTTGGACAGCACCTCGCTAAGCAATCAGAACACTGAATAAAGCATGGAATGCAAATATAGTTTACCTGGTCTGTCTCCACAGAGAAAGGGAAATACTGTCAGCCAGTGTGCTAT
>VWZY01000316.1:927839-1027946 GCA_013399075.1 Chloroceryle aenea | reverse complement strand
CACAGAAATCTATGGGACTGGATGGGTTACACCCCAGGGTGCTGAAAGATCTGGCGGGTGTGATCGCCAAGCCACTTTCCAGTATTTAGATGAAGTCCTGGCTAACTGGGGAGGTGCCAATGGACTGGAGGTTAGCAAATGTGACACCCATCTACAATAAAGGCAGAAAGGAGGACCCAAGTAACTATAGACTTGTTAGTCTGACCTCGGTACCAGAGAAGGTCATGGAGCAGATCATCTTGAGTGCTCTTACAAGCCATACAGAGGACAACCAGCAGATCAGGCCCAGTCAGCATGGGTTCAGGATTCTATGATTCTGTGAAGAGATCGTGGCAGGTCTTGAAAGTCTCTAGAGAAGGGTAACTATATCAACATTTGATCTTCCACTTAGAAAGCAAGTTTCTAGTCGTTATGGTTCTAAAAGATGGTTTGAAGTGCAAACTGACTTCTATCATGATGGCTCTTGGTTTCTGCAAAACGCCTTAAAGTGTAACTTTTATAGTTTCTAATCATCCCTGTGAATTATAGCATTATTGGAAATGTATTCTCTTTTGGGCCTCACCAGTAGTACTTCAGTGGAGGCAGATTTTTCTCTGCCGAAGGAGAAAAAATTAGTATTTGCCTCGTGAGCCAGAAATATATGCTCCCAGGTGGGTTAAGTTCTATTGTCTTTCTTGCTGCTTGCAAGAGCTAGAAGAAAGCTTTATGCCAGGACTTTGCCTTTCTTGGGGAAATCGTTGTCTTCTTTGAGCCTCTTTGGAGGAGGGATGTGTGTTTTGCTTTTGTCTTGTGGCTGTTTACCTGCCCAGAGAGATAAAACAGAGCGTTTTGCAGACACATCAGAGCCTGGGTGCTGTGAAATGCAAACTGCTGGGGAATGTGTCACACTAATGTCTTTTTAAAAGCTGTACTGCTCCTCTTCTGGTCAGACCCTAAAATTATATGCTTTATTGATGCCATGTTTCTTGTTTTCATGAAAGTTGCCAGAGAACTGACAGAGGTATTGTAAAAACAGAAAAGGTAAAGTGGAGAAGAGTAGTTAGGAAACAAAGGAAAAAAAAAAATCTCAGTATGACAGTTTTGTCCTTTCCAAATTTCTGAAGTGCCCCAGTCTCACTTTGGTTAATGACATTATGAATCCAAACATACCCTCAGCTTTTTTTAAAACCTTCTATATAAAAGGAGACCAGCTCATTCCTTAAACTGCCCTCTGCTTCTCTCTGAAACAGTGTGCTCCCACTGGACTTAAGAGAATTCAGCTGCTGCTGTGAAATCATATTTCTCCCTGTTATGCCTCATAAGCCTCCCGTTAGCTTTCGTCAGGCATCTGATTTAATATGAGGAATGGCCTTTCTCCCACTGAGTCCATCTCGTCATACACTGATCTCTAGTTTATTACAATTCCATTATTTGTCAGACATCTCACTTGTCTACGAACACTTGTGCTGTGGGAAGATTATTTTCTCTGTCAAGATCTGAATCTTTTACTGGATGGTAGTAGGTTAGAAAACCAAAAGTTATTACAGAAATTTTCTTGCATTCTATTGAAAATTCATGGGGTTTGGATATATTTGCTATATATTTAGCAAATCTATCCAAATATATTAGATATATTTAATAGGTATATTTAATAGAAGGCATGGCTGAGGTAGCTTAAAAAAAAAAGACAGAATAAATATTTTGCTTTTCAGAAAAGTTGATCTAGTTTAGAGGACAGGATTTTGCAAGTACCCGCAATCCTGCAAAAAAACCATCAGTTTATTTGCTTTTCATGTCAGAGATCCTTTGGTTGATTATAGTTATGATCTCAGCTTTAGATAGTAATATTTTCTGTATTGTCTAATGTCTGTATTGTCTAATGGGTCAGGTTTGGTTATTTATCTTTTACTGACTTTTTTAAATTTAATTTAGGGAACAATTGGCCTGCAAGATGGTGACCCATTGGTAAGACAATTGTTCATGTTTGTTTATTTTTAAGTAGTCTCAGACAACCTTATTCAACATATATGGTAGTAACTATTTGGATGGTTTTCCAGTGTCCCAGTGCTTGTCCACCTGGCCGCCCAGGACATGCTGGCTTAATGGGAATGAAGGTAAGAGAATCTGTTTGTTCAAGCGTTCCCTACACGAGTACTGTCTCAAAGCACTAAGGCAGGTAATTGCTGGCTTGACAGAAGGGCAGTTCACTGTTAATTTCAAAAAACATTGTGTTGGTGTGAATATTTAGAGTTATTTCAACTCCTGACTGCCAAAATAACCTCTCATTATTGACCCTTTTCACTGCTGCTGTGATCTTGAGGGTAAAATTTATTAGTGGCCCTGAAAGAATTATGAGCATGTGAAGGACTGCTTCATTCACTTTCTGGACCATTTGTTGTCTGACTGCAGAAACTAAATATTCCCCCAGATTCTTAGTATTTTTTGTTTCTTTCTCTCTTCTGGGAGACCTCTAACATACTAAATTGAAAACAATGCTTTCTGAGCTCATTTTAGCTAAGAATTTTTATATGTTCTTTGATGGTTTGTAGGAATACTGTTATCCTGAGGAAATTGTTATGGGGTGACATAAGAAGTAATGGCAACCTGCATAGAGACACAGCCTTGTTAGATCTAGGAGCAGATCTTTTCGAACATGGTACTTCAATATGTGGTGTTAACTAAATAGGTGAGGTAGCAGTAGTGAGTGGGCATTGCAAAGGGAACAGCAGGATAATTCTGAGGAGTCTGTATTTGTTTCTCAATACTAAGCATTTTATTTTTGAATAAAAATTCTTTATTTATTTTGGTCTTTATGTGTATTTTAGGGACAGAAAGGTACAAAAGGAGAGTCTGGTGAACCAGGAAAACAAGGTTATAAGGTAAGAAAAAAAAAAAAGAGAAAATGCTGTTGTTTTCAGCAAACTAATAGTAGTCTTTTCTTCAAAAACAGTTCTATATTTTGTGTTAGAACTATTAATTGTTTTACCCGGCTGCATGAGGAGTTGCTGCATATCATAAATGTACCTCCTACAGTAAGAGTGCAATATGCACAATATGGAATAACTGCAGATGTGTTTCTGTTGCTTTCCCAGGGTGAAGAAGGGGATCAAGGACCTGTTGGTGAAGTGGGAGCTCAAGGCCCTCCAGTAAAGTATTTCCTCATAAATACTGTTACCCGTTTGCTTTAATAGATCTCTTGTTCCCTTACAATAGGAAGAAAAAAGGTGTTATAAAATCTCCAAACACCTTTTTCTTTATTCTGCCTTACTGTCTGTGAGTGAAAGTAGAATTATTTAAGTCCCTCCAAAAAGCTACATTATTGCCTGGCACAAAGCTGTAAATAGTTCTGTGGAAAGACTTATTGGAAAAAGTGCTTTATGTCCTAAACTTTGTAGTGTGCTTAGATTGTGCAAGTAGTTGTGGTTGGGTGTGGGGTTTGTTGTTGGGTTTTTTTTTGTTGTTGTTGTTTGTTTTGTTTTGTGTTTGTTGTTGTGGGGTTTGTTTTTTGTTCCCCTCCCCTTGGCCTTCCTTTCCATAATTTTGCTGACGCTGATTTCATCCTTTCGAAGCTCATGTTTGTTTAAAACATGGTTAACTGTGATATTCAGGCTTAGCTAGCACTCGAGGTTGAAGTAGCATCCATAGAACAGATTTTATTTTCTTTTTTCTTAAGTTTTGTCTTTTTGACAAAGAGGCATTCTTCAGTCACACCTATGATTTTGGAATGATTTATCCTGCTTCACTTCAGTGCTTTCCTTTGGCACATACCTTCTCAGCTTGTCTCCTTGTGGTTTCTTATCATTATGACAGCTGAACAGGCAGTAAGGAACATAATAAAGGGGTTATTTGAAGTAAGAAAACCACACATAACACATTTAATTTTTATAGTTTGTTTCCTGATGAAGTCTTGCGCTTTTTTACTAGGTGTGAAACTATTTCTTTAATGCTGTTGGTGTCCAGACAAACACATGACATCCAGATCCTAAATTACAGAATTGTTTTTGAACATAAGACAATGCTAGAGAAAGATAAAGAACAGAGACTAAGTAAAGGAAAGGGTATAATCCTTCTTTTGTATGATGTTGAAAACAGTATCCCTGGCACCCTGGTGCAGGGAAAGTATTTGTGTAAGATGCAGCTTCTGCTCTCTGAAGAGTTTGTGGGGACCAATTCATTTAACTCAGTTCGGTAAAGTTCTCCAATCACTGTGAAATAGCACAGGAGAATTAAAAAATAATTAGAGTTTGACTTTCCTTTTTTTTTTTTTTTAATACATTATTCATCTCACTTCACGGTTTTACCAGATGATGGACTTAAAACCAAGCTTTTAAATAATTGTTTCTTATTAAAACGTAGGATTCATAACATGCAGAAAGTGATTTCAAATAGCCTATGAGCTGTTGTAGTCACTGTTGCATTATCAGGATTTTTCTCATGTTTTGGGGTGACAAAGCTTTAAATGTTCTGTGCAAGCTTCCATCTAACTTCAATAGAAAAAGGCTGCCCATATAGAGTCTGGTCAAGGAGTAGGTTTGCATGTGCTGCATTGAGATGTCTGAAGCTGTTTCATTGAACGCAGTTGTGCATTCTTCTTGCTGCAGGACAAACATGTTATGACTGAGGGTTTGGCCTTTCTGCAGAGAGGAGACATATGATGTAGTTTCAGTCTCTCGGGAAGAGGAAAAACTTGAAGCCAGATTTCCCGTGAGACTGTACTTTGAAGGGAAGCGAGCATAGTTATGGTACATCCAGCAGCACTAAGATATCTACTCAGTACAGTGTCTCAGGTGTGATGGGCATATAAATGTAGCACTTGTATTCTCCAAAACCTTGCCCAATTATACCTGCCTCTAGAGTTCTATAAAGCCTGATGGCATCTTTCTCCTGAATCTGCCCTATAACCCACTTAAGACAACTTAGCACTTTTGCAAATCTGGCCTGCATATGTTCCTCTCACACAGACTGTACAGGGAGGATGATTCAACTCTCTGGTAATCAAAAGAGAAATCAGTGGGGTTTTCTTCAGTTCTTAAAGCATATTTGTCATTGCATAACTCAACCTGATAGTTTTGTTATTCTTTTAAAAAGTCTTAGGTTAGTAAAATATCAAATTCCTGTATAAATTAAGTGTTCTAATACAGAAATAGCTGCATTTCTCCTTTTATACTAAGAAAATAGTGAGGTAAGCATAAAGAAAGCATGTAGAACTCTGAGTTTTCTGTCTGTAACCTAGGACAGTTCTGATGAAAAGAAATAAGCCTGATTTGAATATACTTTTCATTTTCAGGGCATCCTAGGCATCAGAGGTATAACTGGTATAATGGGACCAAAAGGTACCAAAGTGAGTATCAATCTTTCTTTACATAAAATGATATGGCTTGAAAACATGCACAAGGGTTCATTTTTTTAAACTTCTTTAAATTCCCTCTTTATTTTCCTCCCCTGCATTTTCTGTCTCTTGTCACCTATGTTTCCCTGGATACTGTATTTCTGGTTGGGAAGAAAGGCAACTTGGTCATTCTGATTAATGAAATACATGTACACCTTTCCCACTGGTCCTTGAATTTATAGTAATGTGTCATGTGTGCAAGTATGTAGTTAGCAAGATAGCAAGTTATAAACTGTAACATGTTTTATTTAAAACTGAAATTTATTAAGTAGTCCCTCCAGTGACTTGCATCTTCCTGAAGCTTTTTGCTTGCACTGACCCATTTTTTATCAGGATTTTTTGTTGAGAGTTTGTTCTTTTTCCATTCTTTCTGTCTCTTGCATCTATGTCTCAAAGTGCTGCCAGTGAGATTCGTGTTTCTGTGGGCTCTGACTTAGCTGGATAATTTTCCTGCTGTTAATCAAAGTGTTTCTAACTGTTATTTCAAAACTATTGCGTTTCTATTCTTATGATCTTGTTAAATATATAGAGTAAAAACTTCTGGAAGTTTTTGGAAAAGAGGGTTGTCATTGTCTCATTCTCGAGATTGAAGTCACAGAAGCCTTATTCTGTGATTTTTCTATGTTCAGAAACAACATAAAATTTGTCCTGATTATGAATCTTTTTATGAGTGACCCTTCCTAACCTCATGGACACATTCACAAAGCTATTACTATTTTAATTTGCCTTTCTGGCCTTTTTTGTATCTTCTAATTCTTCGTAGTTATTTGCCCACGTTTTTGTGCTGTTTCACCTATTTGAAATATTCACTACATCTATTTGACAAAGAGTTCCTTATCTTCTGTAAATCTTTTTGAAATCTCTTTTTTCCTCTCCATTTAAAATGACTTACAGAGTGGCAATTACATTGTTTCTTTGAAATTTGATAAAAATAGCTGCACAGCACTTGCTGATTTCTGTGCATGTTTTGATGCTATTCTGTTATGTGGTATTAAGGAAGAGACAGACATTTGTGAAGTAGCATAAAAAGGTCTGCATCCTCTCTGTCCGATCTGATTTGTTTAGAAAGTGGTTGGTTGTCATTTTTTGAGTGATATTTTTCCATAGTTAAAAAATATTTGCTTTTGTAACTCCACAAAAATCCAAGATAGGATAAAGAAAAAAAATGACAAAATCCATTTTTGGTTGTGCTTTTTTTTTTTTTTTTTTTAATTAGAGCTATAAAAAAACCTCCCATCAAACCAGGAAGGAGGGAGGATAACTTGTTAGTGTTTCAGCATTTCATTTAATGTTTTGTGTTATCTACTTTTTAGGGAGCTCGAGGGCTTGATGGTGAGCCTGGTCCCCAAGGTCTTCCTGGTGCACCGGTAAGTAGTGTGTGTGTGTTAGCCAAACACTTCCCAGGGCTTACACACTGAGATACTGAGTCCTGAAACCTTGTCGCTATAAATCAGAAAAGCCTCTGATTTATCCAATTCCATTGTTTCCCCACAGGTGAATAAATGACAAAACAGTGATGGCAAGGCCAGAATCTTTTGCTGTCCCCAAGGAGCTATGGGATAGATAAACATGTTTTAGCCTTTTAGTCTGTTATTTTTGCCTCTTCATTTTGAGTCCTACTACTGTATTAGGGTGGCTTGGGATTTTTCAGATTTTTAACCAGAAAATATTAATTCATTGGAACAAAGCCTGTACAGGGCTGGTAGCTGTCATCTGCAGATATAAGAAAATGAATTTTTAAATGTAGTATGAGTTTAAGGTTTCTGCTTTAACCAAGTATGAATTGTACTGTTGATTTGCTAATAAATGCAAGTAAGTTATTTTGGGGATTTTTTGCTAAATTTTTTTTTTTCTTTCTTGTAGGGGGATCAAGGACAGAGAGGTCCACTGGGAGAGGCAGGTCCAAAGGGAGAAAGGGTGAGCACAGAAAAATTTTAACTTGTATTGACTTCCCGACACCAGACTTGTAATCAACAGCATAAAAACATACACTGCAATTGGTACTTTCGAAGGAATGCATATTTGAATGAATATGTGTTGACATTCTTTACATCTCTCATTTTGATGTTTCTATTTTCATTTTTTTTTTTAATTATTATTATTCTTAGGGTCCTCAAGGTACAAGAGGAATAAATGGTCTCCCTGGGCCTAAAGGAGAGTCTGTATGTATATTAAATTTTTTCATTTGCTTCATGTCGTGCTAATTTGTGTATCGGAGTGCTCGCACAAAGTCTCTCCAACAATACTTTCTTTTTTTTCTTCTTTTTTTTGTTCTTTCAAGGGCTTACCAGGAGTCGATGGCCGGGAAGGGATCCCTGGAATGCCCGGAGCAAAAGTAAGGCACAGCTGGCATGTATATGAACTTTGATAGTGCCCTAGATTTGGTCACACATTTGTATCTTTTTATTATGCTGATGCCTATGGCTTTATACACGTTATTAGGGTAACTGAATGAACTACAGATCCCATCTCTGTGTTCCAGAAATTATATTTTCCCTTTTGTTTGATTTGCATAAATTACAACTGGCAATGTTTTTCAGGGTGAACCAGGAAAACCCGGAGCTCCA
Source organism: Chloroceryle aenea (assembly GCA_013399075.1). Classification (NCBI taxonomy): domain Eukaryota; kingdom Metazoa; phylum Chordata; class Aves; order Coraciiformes; family Cerylidae; genus Chloroceryle; species Chloroceryle aenea. The sequence goes on along the minus strand of VWZY01000316.1, from coordinate 1,020,011 downwards.
GGTGATGCAGGACTTCAGGGACTGCCAGTAAGTATCAGGTATTTTATCTTTGAAAGTTAGGCTCAGTTCAAACCATAGAAAGGCCATATACAAGTTAGTTTGATGCTGATGTTGGAGTATTTTAAACGAAAACATAAGCAAACGGCCCAGGAAGAGTGTGTGTAACTCAAGAGGAAATGCTGCTGTCTAGAAGTTTTGCACAAAAGCGTAAAACTCCTCATGGTACCCCAGTGAGGAACTCTGTCTTACAAAATGTTTGTGGCCAGTATGGAATTCTTTTAGGGTTTCTCGTATCTGAGACCCTGGAATATTATGGTGTGACCTCCGAGTTAGAGATGGTCTCATTGTTTTGACTAGGCTCAAACCTGTTCCCAGGGTGAGCTGGAAGAGCCAATGTGCTAGTCTAACAAACCTTAGAGGAATAATTGTCTCTTTTTGGTATTCTGCTGGCTCAGAACATCTGGAGGGCCACACACTCAGGATTCTTTTTGCAGGGGAGTGAGTTTTTTAGTGCATCCCCTGTGGTGAAGTTATAGGGAATCAGTAGTGCTTTATGGACTCTCCTAGATGGTAATCCTTGCACATTAACTGAATAAGTTTGAAAACTGTACCCATTGTCAAAAACTAAATAGAAACTTCCCTGAAACACTCTGCTACAAGGGCAGTTGATGGGAGGATGTAGTGAAGGAGCTGTGTTAAAACAGAACAGGAAGCAAATTTGTAATACGAAGTGGGCACTTAAGCTTGGAAGAAAATTTGTTAAAAGCCTACTTGCTATGAGATTTTTCATAGAAGTGAGGAGATGAAATGTATCCAAGAAGTATCTGTTAAACTCTCTACTTCTACTCTTGGAATACTGGGACTGAGAACCTATTTCTAATCTAAGCCAGAAAAAGCCACTACTCACATTTCTGTGCTCCTTTTGCCAATTCATAAAGTGGGAATAAAAATAACTCAAGCTATATATAGAAATAACTCAAGCTTGGTCTGTTATTGTATGAAAGTGATTCAATATCAAGTAAAAGGACTAGAAATACTTTAACATGAGAGTGATGTTTTTAAACACCATTTCTAATCTCCTTAACAATAAATAAACACTGTAAATATTATTTCAGGGTTTACCAGGGTCTCCAGGTGTGAAAGGCATTCCTGGCCCAAAGGTAAATTATCTTGAGCACTGAATTTTTTTATAATACTGTATCTGTGCTTATGAAGTTCTAAAGAATTCAGTGAAGTTATATTAACTTTCCTTTGTGGTACAAGATGAGTCTTTGGCTGAAAGAATTAAATATATTCTTTTATCAACTGTAGTTCTGTGCTTTTTCATGATTCTATTGCTACATGAAGTGATTTTCATTACTCCAGGCACTAAATAATACCTCTAAAAAGGCCATTTGCTTTTAAATTTGTGGAAATCATTGCTACAGGAGACATGTGATGTGGATACCTCACTACAGTTTGAAACCAAGGATGTCATAATAAGAGTAATATTTATAGCTGCCCTAAGTTGGTTGAATCACAGAGATTGTCATCTGTATTTACATACCATCAAACTGCAGCATCATTTCTAATTAAAATTAAAAAAAAAAGTGTTGTATGAGTGAGACTATGGAATGTTTCAGACAGTAATGTCTGAATTTAGTTTTGAGTAATTGAAAAAGGAAACTAGACTGAGATGAGAATTTATTCTGAAATTGCATGGAATGATACTGTTCTTCTGTGATTTGAGAGCAACAATCAAGTCTGTTTGGTATTTGCCACTGTGTAAACAATGAAAGAACTGAAATCTGACTCTTGAGCGATGAGAAGGAATTAGGTGAAAGCTAAGTGAAAACCAAAAATAAAGGTGGAAGTTAAAAAATGAGTACAGGTTGGGGTTGTTGTGTTGGTTTTTTTTTGTGTTTTTGTTTTTGTTTTTGTTTTTTTTTTTTTTTTTTGGTTTTTTTGTTTTTTTTTTTTTTTTGACCTTATTGTTTGATTTGGTTTGTTTTTTTTTTTTAATTTTTTTAATGGAACAGTAAAACATTGGCTTGGCTCATTTTCATTTTCCATATTTGTCCAACAGGGCAGTAGAGGTCCTCCTGGGGTGCCAGGTTTGATGGGAAATTCTGGTAAACGGGTAAGGTCATTAATTGTTTTCAAAAGATCTAGAAAAAATGAGAAGTTATGCGTTGTGCAAAATATCACTTCTCAAATTTGTTGCATATTTCCTATCCCCAAACCAGGGTGAACAGGGGCCAGAGGGAGAAGCAGGCCCAACAGGACCCCAGGGACCACCAGTAAGTATTGAATAAAATTCTAATTGGGCTTCTATAATATTGCAGTGTCTTAAGTTATGGTTGCTCAAGCTAACAATGCGGTAAAAGTATTATTGAGCACGAGTACTAATTTTTAAGGTAAATATCAGATTTTCTTTTACCCCTTTCTGTACCAGGAGGATGTGCATCATCACATAGAGAAATCCAGAAGCCCATGTCCTGTTTCTAGCTTTGGTGATGAATTAAATTTTAAACCTTTGCTCATATTCTTCCAATCTTTGTTTTTAAATACACTGAGCAAAAGCCCAAGCAGAGGAAATGAAGATTGTTTGTGACAAAGCTGGAACCAAAGTCCTGTTCTTCCACTGCAAAACTCCCACCACTTGTGTTGAAAAGCATGGATCAACTGGCTGTCAGTAGATCACTTAGCTTTTCTTCAACTGTTTCAGCCTCTTGAAGCTTGTGCTGTGTATTACAAGGCCTACCTGTGTATTACAAGGTTTTGAACTTTCAGAATGTGAATTTTTTTTTGGCCAGTAACTATTTCTGATGCAGGTACTTTGAACAGTGTGGCATGGTATGAAGAAAAGTTAGCTGTCTGTCCTGTGTGATAAATAGAATGGCTAAAGATTGTCCTCAGCTCCCTGGGTCTACTGGCATGGTGTGGTTTGTCTTCATACTGCTAAACTCCTTTAACTCTGGACGCAATCAAATTGCATGTGGGGAAGAGACTCTTGCCTGTGTTCCCAAAAATGTTCCTTGGCATAATCTAGGAAAGTCCAGTTCACCTGAGAGAAAAGCACACTGACCACTTTTGATGGATGATGGTGGGATGCTGCTCTGTCCTGTGCCTTGGTCTTTTCTAGTTGGCATTGTGAATATAGCAATGTGAAGTTCAGCATTTATCTACACTTGAAAACACTGACGGTGCAGTTTTTCACTGGAGATTTTCCTTAACAGTGGGAAGATTTGGAAGACTGGAGAAATCATTGCTGGCCAGGTAGCTTGCTGGGGAAATTGAATGTGCTAAGGAAAATGTACTGATGGCATTTGCTGAGGCTCAGTGGTGAAGACAGGACAAGAGTTCCTGTGGCATTCTTGGGGTACTCGAGAGGCTACCGGCAGTCTACTGGTTACAGATTTCTCATTCCCTTGTGGGGAAAGTGGGCCTAGCATGGATCAAAGATGGATCTAGTTTCCCTTTGCTGTTAATCCTTCTGTGATGGGCAAGAGGGTCAGTGATTTGAAGAAAATTTTCTTTTACCAGACTTCAGTCTGATGACATTGACAAGGCTCCAGGCTCTGTAAGCGATTGCTTTTGCAAGCTTCTCCCTTTCCACTGGGATTCTCTAGGGATGCTTTCCTGGAACTTTCTGAGTTTCTGCTATTATACAATGACATAACAGTTTTACAGGGTTGTAGGGTTATCCTCACACAGGGCTCATGGGTCAGGAGTATCTTCTCTGAATTAACTCTTAAACATACAGCAGCAGTCAGCCAAGTAATAGATTTAATTTTCTTCTGTGGTTTGTGCTATTGTGTGCTGGATGTATTAATTCATGAGATCACATTTGTTTTAACCTGAATCTCTGTATGAGTCTACTGTCCATACCTAGCTATGGATGATATAAAAAGGGGATTATGAGAGCACACACTTAGCTAGGGTGGAATGCAAGTATCTTCAACCTCTATATATACAGCTTGCAAACATGTTTGTTTGTTTTTGTTTAAAAGTGTTGGGTGCATTAGAAAAAGTTTTCAGTCCTGTTGTTCTTGAGCTGATATTTTGTATGTTTGTAACAGGAATAAGAATTCTAATTGAATCAGACCAGAGTAATTGCCCACTCTGATAATGCACTGTAATCTGCTAAACTATGCTTTTAATCCTTTCAATGTGAAAGTGAATTTACAAAATCAGCAGTCCATAGAACAGGAGTTGACATGCAAGGTTAATTATTAATAACCCTGTAGTCAGACTGAAATACTTAATGCAGATTAAATACAATGATTTTTCTGTTTATCGCTCTAGAGACCAGCAAGACATCCGGATAGTTTGCCTTTATTTTCTTTCTCTCTACAAAGTGCACTCATTTTGGAAAATGTGAACATGAGAACAAAAGCATAGAAAGAAAAACCTTTTTGTCTATATAAAATGGAGAAAGAAAGTAAATTACTTATAATAAAGTGAGTTTGCATGTAGAATATTAAACAGTAATTTACTTTTCATTTATAGTTCCTTTAAAGTTATAAAGAGTATTGAATAATAACTATGTTTAGCTTGCTTCTGCTTGAGACTGTAGGCAGCATATGATTGGAATAGCTTTTTGTTTTCTTTTTGGGAACACTGGAAAATGCAGTGTTCCTACACAAAAAAAATGAAAAGATCAGATTTCTTCTTCAGGCAGGGCACAAGGTTGGATTATTGAAGCTCTATAAGCTTTGGTCCAAGTGGAGTTTGTATTTATTTTCAGGGCAGAATAAAGGGTGTTGTCTCTTTCTTCTGCAGAATGTACATGTAGTGGATATATTTGAGCATCAGCTTTTAGGTCTCTGCCCTTACATTTCCAGGAAAAAAAATAATCTGCTGGTTAAAGAATTCTACATGCCATGATTTTCAAACTTAGAAAACTAAAAAAATTTGAAAAGAAATTGAGAAAAACTGTTATAATTGCTCTAAAGAGAATTTTTCTTAAGTATTTTTGTATTTTTTTAAGAATTTGCAGTTGTCTCTCAGCTTTAACATTTGATAGTTTTATAACCAAAAACTTTCAAAGTCAAAGGATTTCTTGATTACTATTCAGGTAGTTTTCTTGGCCTTCCCTTCCTGTTTAGCATTCACAGAATCACAGAATGGAAGGGGTCGGAAGGGACCTCTAAAGATCATCTAGTCCAACCCCCCTGCCACAGCAGGATTGCCTACAGTAGATCACACAGGAACAAGTCCAGGTGACTTTTGAAAGCCTCCAGAGATGGAGATTCCACCACCAATCTGGGCAGCCTGTTCCAGTGCTCTGTTACCCTCACAGTTAAGAACTCACCTCCGTTCTTTTCTCTTTGCCTGTAACCTTTGTTCCACTTGGTACAGAAAACTGAGGAAGAAGTCAGGAGGGGCTAGACTTCTTCCTTGGATTTGGAAAAAAACCTCAATGCTTTGCAGGATATGGAGAACTTCAATTCCTTTATGTGTGTCCGCATGGCAACAGCTGCATGAGAGATCCTCTTCACTTTCCCATTTCACTTACACCTGTTCTTCACATTGAAAGACCTTCTGGTACCTTCTGGTAGCTCCAGAAGGGCCGGAACTGTGGAGGAAAGGACCTCTGGTGTGGTTTGCAGGGGGGTAACAAGGCTGACTCTACTCGTATGGCTGGTATCTGCACTAGGGAAACACAACGTGCCTACGTTTGTGTTACATTAAAAAATTGCCTGACTCTTCAGCTTTAGCTACTTGCAAAAGACATCTTTTTGAGAGAAAATTTTCAACTAGTGTGTTGTTTTTTGAGGAGTTACACAATGCAGGGCTATTAAGCAATCATCAGTGACTGTGCAACAGATTAATACTTGTATACTGTTTACCAAATAACCTGTAGTATCATCTGGCAAAAGCTATGATATTTCAACATTATTTCAATGTTATATTCATTGTTAAACAACTGTTGGAATGTAGCTGGAACAGGATTGTTACAGATTCAGATTTGAGCCTTTTGCGAGTCTGTAAGCATAGACAGTTTCACAGCGAAGATATTATGTGGCTGAAAAGAAGATAAGTAGCTCTAACTAAAACAAGAATACCCATGCAGTGGGAGACTTACCTCACTGCTAACAAATATCCCTAGGAGAAAATAACTTTCAAAAGTACCATTTTAGTCTGTCATTGCTTTTCCTTTGAAAACTTAAGTTGGCACCTCATTAGGAGAAAAAAAAAATATTTTTTTTTTGTTAATTTAGCTTGCTATTCATCTGTTCAGTAAAACATGAAAAACAACTGGAGCAACAGGGAAATTGTGACCCCAGGCAACGCTACAGGCTTGGGGAAGTGTGGCTGGAAAGCTGCCTGGCAGAAAAGGGCCTGGAGATGCTGGTCAACACCTGGCTGAACACAAACCAGCAGTGTGCCCAGGTGGCCAAGAAGGCCAACAGCATCCTGGCCTGTATCAGAAATAGTGTGGCCAGCTGGAGAACTGATCATGCCCCTGTGCTCGGCACTGGTGAGGCCACACCTCGATTATTGTGTTCAGTCCTGGCCCTCACAACAAGAAAGACATTGAGTGAGTTCAGAGACGAGCAACCAAGCTGGTGAAGGGTCTGAAGAACAAGGCCTGTGAGGAGATGCTGAAGGAACTGGAATTATTTAGCCTGGAGAAGAGGAGGCTGAGGGAAGCCCTTATCATTCTCTACAACTACCCAAAAGGATATTGTTGTGACGTGGGTGCAGCCTCTTCTCTCAAGTAATTAATGATGGGACTGGAGGAAATGGGCTGAAGTTGCACCAGGGGAGTTTTAGATCAGATATTAGGAAGAATTTCTACACTGAAAGAGTAATACCATTACTCTTACCACTAATACCATTACTCTACCATTACCATCCCTGGAGGTATTCAAAAAACATGCAGATGAGGCACTTCGGGACATGCTCTAGAGGGATAAGTGAGGTGGGTTTTTTTCTGTGTTTTTGTTTTCTTTATCCGGGGCTTGCATTTGTTTGTTTTTTTTGTTTTGTTGTTTATTTGTGGTTTTGTTTATTTGTTTTGTTCTCATTGGACACAGTGATCTCAGAGGTCTTTTCCAACCATGACAGTTTTGTGATATTCTCCACTCTAATTGTTTTGTTGGTTAACCTTCTGTTTGCTTCACATTATGCTAGCCAATCCCAAGTAATTACTAAACTTGTTTGTCATTTAAACCTTTTTAAGCCTGTTGTCATGGCAGGTGGCCCGAAGGAAGCAATTCTAAAACATTGGAGTGTCATTCTTAATCAGAAGAATTTAGCCATGTTCCCTAAGCTGCTTAACTATTTTCTTTTATATTTTCTGAGATTTAGTAAGATTTAATTTTTCATACTGTGCCTGCAGAATATAATGATCCCTATCCTTGCTTTTTAAATTCCTTGTTTTTCTTCAGTTATTTAACCTTTAAATTGCTAGCATTTGGAAAACATGTATCCCATCCCATGGATTTGCACTGAAAAGAGAGCTTGGAACATTTAAGTAACGATTTAACTTGAAGTTCAATACTTGTCTAGCAAATGAGAACTCAAAAGTATATGCAGAACAGCATATATGTAGTTAAAGATTTACTATGCAATACATGTTTTCCTAACCTAATATTAGATACCTAAGTATCTAATTGCCTAAGATTTGATACTGCAGCCCCCTTTGACAGACCGCTGAGGGGCCCTGGTTGGTTGGGCTGACTTGCTCTCTGGAGGTGTTTCTTGTGTCTCTGCTCATTATAAAGAGGGAGCCTGGAGACTACCTTGGATTTGGTACTAAAATGTCAGACAACCTAAAGTTAGATGATGAAAACAGTATTCTCAAATTACTTTCAGTTAAATAATTTTCTGAGCCTTTAAAAATATTTTTGTCTTATCTACCCTGAAATGTATCTTTGGTTACCCCAATGTAACTAAAACCTAGCTTCTCTATCATACTCTTTTTATGTGACTCCAACCAAAATAATAGGTCATTTTCCATATTTGATAATGGTGCAGCAGTATTGATAGTGTGCTAGGATGAAGTGTCCTTGCCTCAGTTTATATAGTATGTTTAGGTATTAGTAGACATGTTTTGTATATGTAATTTCAGAGGCCCTCCACCAGGGGTGAGCAATAGCTTACATTTAAGATGTGGTTAAAGGGGTTAGCATTGCACAGTTTATAGCAGAGTCAAAAGAACAAAGTGGATTTCCATCCTGCCAGTTATACTTTTTTTATCCAGTAAACCTAAACCTCTAGATGGATGTGACTAAACTTTCTGACTTTGCACAGTCCTGCAGCATGCTTTGTATGGGGTAGACATTCCTCACTCCATCATAGACTACATATCCCAGCCAAATCTGCTTAGCATTTCCGAGCCTCTCCATTTCTCATATTATCCACCTCTGTCTTTCCAAACTGTACGATCAGATTCTTGTCTGCTTTACACCTCCACCTCCAGCTTTCTCTGGCCTTTGGGCATGCTAAGACCTCTGGATGTCAGCAGATATCCCAGTGTTGGCTTCTCTTAAGCAGTGTAGACAGTAGTCTGGGTAAAAAGTAGACTTGTTACAGCACTGGTCTACTAAAGCTGTCCTAGACTTCAGTTGACACTATAGATGAAAACAGTGTGAAAAGTCTCTGTCCTTTTTACTTGGCCACAGTACCAGCCTTGAAGAGAATGGCAGCTATTGGGCTGTTGCTTGTGCCCAGCGCGTGACACAGCCTGAAATGTATCTTCTTAACTACCCCTGTCTCTTACCAGTATCCTGAGCAGTACAATTTAGTTATTACTCTGAGAAATGTGCAAATGTACATTTAAAAATCTCAGGGAAAGTCTGCTTTTTATTTACTCTTCTAGTAGGTAATAGTTTATATTTTTGGATGTTTTTTAGTACTGTACTGAAGGTCAAAGGAAGAGTCCTGTTGATGCTTCCATGGATAAATCCTTGAACTTAATAATTCCTCTGAGATTTTGGATGAAAAAAATTTATAAGCTAAAGTCTCACAAGAATATAGTTTATAAATGGGTTACATTTTGAAAAACTTTGCAATACTAACTTTAAAAAAGTTCATTTGAAAATGTACTTTATTATTCTTCATTCTGCATGGATTTGATTCTCTGTCACTGCTATTGAATATACTAAAATTGGAATGACATATTATAAAACCAAAATTCTTAAATAGAGTTTATTACAGCATGCATTGTGAATTAGTCAACAGATTCTAATTAGTGTTTTGGTTATCTGGGCAGCTGAGATGCAAATTGCCTGGGGTATATTTTCATTCTTATTATTGTTCCATTCAACTGATCAACAGAAAACCACTACACAAGGGAATAAAACTGTTTTAGCATGGAGATGCATCCTGTAACTGTGTGTAGGCATTCTAAAAATTAATCAAGTGATCAAAATTTCACTGAGGATGAAAACCATCCGAGACAACCTAAAGGAAGGACTACTGTAAATCCTGTTATGTCCCCTTGTGAATATTACATTCAAAGGCTAAATATAGATCTAACAGAACTATGATAGAGACATAAAATCTTCATTTAAATGTATTGAGAGGTCCAGCAATCCTGCCTTGGAGCAGGGGGCAGGTAGGTGTTGTAACCACAGTCTATCACGTCAGCTGTGGAGGGGCTGAACCCGGCGGTGTTCAGCGTTGCGGTGCTGTGCTCCCATTTCACACTCTGGCGTTTGACATCTCTTGCTGTCCTTTGGGAGAATGGCTTGACCCTCACCAGTACTGGCACTCTGAGTGATACTAGACTTGACAGAGACCTATACCTATACTGTTCAAGTACTGGAGAAGTCCTGGACATGATTTTGGTCCACACTGACTAACATCATTGACTGAAACAATCTCTAGGCAGCAGCCAAGGTTTGGAGCCGTTTGGGGCCATTTGCAGTGATACCCTGCGTACTGCCTCCCTCTGCTGTACGCCAGGGAAATCTACCAGCGTGGGTGCAAGCCAGTCTGTCCTAGCTTGCTCTGATCTTCAGCAGCTTCTTTCCTTCTTCAAGTATTCCACCTCTAGGAAAAGCAGGAATTCTGAAGTGTGTCAGAAGTGCATAAAACATACAGATTCTGGTCTGGGCTTTTTGTTTAGTTGGTGGGTTTTGTGTTTTTTTTTGTTTGTTTTGTTTGGGTTTTTTAATTGTTTGGTTGGTTCTGTGTTTTTCTTTGTTTGTTTGGGTGGTTTGGTTTGGTTTTTTTTTGGTTGGTCCAGTTTGTTTGTTTTTGTGAAAACCAGTGCAACTTGCTCATTGATTTGTGAGTGGCCTGCAGCTCTGGACTGTGTTATATATAGGGCCACCATGTACAAAAGGTAGGCTGAGGACATGGCCAAACTGCCTTCTCTTCTGATCGTTGCCTTTGAGTAACTTGGAGCACAGATGAAGGTTTCAGTTGACCAAGTACAGATGTCCACACCTGAACCAGTTATTACAGAAACCCTCTTAAAGGCTATGGGGAAAAACATAGGTGGTTCTAGGACATAACTTGTGATGTAGTTTAAATGCTTACATGAGGACATTTCAAGATGACTTTTTTTCCTTCATCCCCTAGAAGGGGAACCAAGAGTAACTAGCTCCATGTCAATCTTATCCCAGGGCCACCTGAATCCTATATAACTTGGCAGAAGCTTTACAGCCTTCGAAGTTGTGTCATGGACTAATGCTATTCCTGGATTTCTTTGGATTACAGTTACTGTCTTACATGCTAAAACAAAACTCCTGTGGGTCTTGCAGTGGTGGTCCTTAGTCTGAAGTAGTCTGTCCTTACAGACACAATGTCAAATGTTTATGGGAAATACTATCTCTTTGCATTACAGTCTTCTATAGACTAACCTTTTTTAACGCGTTAGAAAAGCACCGCTGTTTGAAAAAGTGCCTGTAGTGTATATTTGGCAAAAGATATTTTGCCTTTAAAATAGCATGGAATATTTCTCTTGCATTTTGTATGATCATCAGAACTTCTGAAGTACTTAAGAGGCTTATTATATGATTTTAACTCTATGGGAGGTGATACACCTTTTTTTAATTTTTAATAGCTGTAAAGCAATCAGAGGTGAATGCTGTGACATATACGAGGAGATGAGTTCCTAATACTGTTGACAATTTTAATTCTTCTCTTTCCTGTATCAGAAATATATACAGTAATAGATATATATATGGTATTCCAGGTCAGAGGTTTAATACAGAATTACATGATTAAATAAGAGATTCAAAAAGGTTCGTGCATATTCTGGGTTGTAAGATGAAGGTGATTTGATGGGCTTTTTATTTTTTTAGTTTTACTTTTAACATAAAAAAGCTTCTAGAAATTATACAAAGTGCTTTAAAAGGATAGTTGTTTTAACACTGTAGGATATTCTGAAGGAAATTAATGGAAAATTCTGGTTATATTTGGTTCTCTGATCTCACCAGGATACCTAATTATTTCTGGAATTATAGAGTTAGTTTTCCTAAGCTTATGTGAGAAGTTGTCATTGCATTTGTGAGCTGGTGTAAAAGACCATGTCTGCCACATCCTTTTATCGTTTGGTATGTTACTATATTTCAAAATATTTTTTTTATTATGAAGAAAATACCTATATTTAAAATTATCCATAGTATACAGCACTAGAATGCTTATATATTATCCAAAATTTTCTAAGTTATATATGATGGGTTTCCTACTTACATATCTAATAACTTCAGTTCTTGATATTTTACGATCTTAAAAGTTGTATTGAGCTTTTATTGCTTGTACCCCTTATGTACTCACACAGTGGAAGTAAGGAGAGTGTCTCAAGTGAGACTTAGGCTGCTGTTGGGACAGTGTTTCAGTTTATCTGTACAGGTGAAAGGTTTTAAGCTCTTTTGAAAGGTTTAATCATAAGAAACAAAACCCCTCTGAGGAAGATACTTTAGTTTGAAAATTGAAATCTTTGAAATGTTGAATTAATGGCAATTTTACCCAGGGTATATATCCAGATGGCTGCATTACCAGATGGAGATACTAATGTGAATGTCATCATCTGAATGGATAATAGATACTTGAAGTGAAAATACTAAGTAAAGAACCCAGTAAAAAGCATATTTATACTTATCACTGCTATTGAATGGACATTTTTAAAGGGGGTACCCTTCCCTGTAACAGTCTAGACTCTTTCTTTTTTTTTTTTTTTTTTTTTTTTTTAATGAGTTCATTAAGCATGAGTTCTGCACACTGCTCACATTTGTCCATTGTTCAGGTGGGGACATAGGCTTTTAAGTATGTGGTCCTGTGGGAGTTCAGCTGATGAAGCTAAACAAAAGTTGAAAGCTAAGCATGTGCGTCAGATTTGTCTTGGTGAAGTAAATGTGTTCGTGCCAGGCAACTGTCAGGTGTGATCCCATGAAGGGACTTGATAGTGCATAATTACTTGGCAGAATCATTCAATGCCAACTAAACTTTGTATGCCATTGTGAACTAAAAATGTTTACACTTTTCAGGAACTTTCACTGTTTTTAATGCGTGTGGTATCTTTTCCACTAATAAACAGAAGTATTGATTAAAGTCAACTGCTAAGTATGTTAAGGAGAAAAAAAATCATACTTTATTCCCTGTTCACAGGAAATATTTCAGGAATTAATGATGCCTTTCTATTTCCAATAAGGGTAGCAGAGGGGAGACAGGTCCTGCGGGCCCTCCAGGTTTACCAGGGAAATGGGTAAGCAGTTTATTTCCATAGTCAGTGCTTATGTTTACTTTTCAGGAGCTATGGTATCATCTGGAACTAGACTTACCCATTTATCCAGGAAGGGAACTAAAAACAATGTTGAAATGAGTGATTGCCGAGTTTCTTTTTCAGTCTTCTGTGACTGTGGTAGTATTAGAAAATGCCATTTTAAAGTATATGTCTGAGACTCTTGCTTCTATTTAAAAAAACATAAATCTTGTGATGTGTGAAGTTGGGTTGCACAGTCCTGTGTGGACTGTGTGTACTCAGAGAATAGGAGCAGTGAAAATCTGGCTCTCTGCTAACAGCTACGTGAAACTAATGAATGGAGCAGAGTATGAATGCCACCTTTTACTGGTGCTCTAGCAATATTGACACAGTAACTGCCAGAGCCTAGCTGGGGAGTTCTTGGCTGAAAGAGCCTGCTGTTTCAGAGGAATGTGCAAACTGGAGTGCAAGGTCTTGGGACGTATTTTTAAGAGATGCAGGCTGTCATTGAGGGACTGGAGGGTGGAAAGCCCTGTAAGCCATATATTTCTCTTACATTTGTCAGCAATCAAATAATAATAAGACACTGTTCAAAGGGCTGTATTTTGGATCAGCTCTATTTTCATCAGACAATCCCCTTTCATCAAGTTAGGACTGTTCTGGGAATAAGACTCTGCCCAGTTTGTTTGTCAGGGTATGACCCTTACTGTCCATTCTAAAAGATTGGGTAAGTTTACATCCTTTACTTATTTTCACAGGGTCCCCAGGGTGATATTGGACTTCCTGGACTGCCAGGGCCTCCAGGCCTTCCTGGTGGTAAGGGTGATCGGGTAAGAAAGGCACTTATACATACAGACTACAGTTTGACGTGAGGAGTAAATGATGTTTTCACTTTTTTATGTGAATTAATGTCTGTTTTCTTCTTTTGTGTATAGATCTGTCAACTGCTTGAAAGCGGTGCTCTAGATTCCCATTAACTATTGTAGCTCATAAAACAGACAGGAAAATTCTTAACAGTGTTACTTAAGGGACTAAAATAAGATTACTGGCATAAATATTTAATTTTTATTTTAATTTTGAATCATTTTAAAACATAAATCATATTGCAAGTTAGTGGCTCCACCAGATCTGAACTCGTAAGTCAGTGTCTTTGGTCACTAAAGAGCTTTGGAGCTTCAGCCCTTATCTGCAGTAGATTCAATGCCTTTTACATACATTTTGGGACCCGTTATGGAAATGCACAGGCTAATGCAGCTATTGAGACACTTATGCATACGCACATAATTGCAGGATATAGGTACCAATTGTAGTATTTTGTTAGGAAGGAAGGACCTGTGGATGTCACATACCTGCAAAAAGAAGTCTTTCTTTGCTAAATAAATGTCATTGAAGACAGCATATAGACCAGAAAATATTCCTTATCTTCTCTTGATTGTAGGAGGCTAAAGAGGATGGAATTCACCAAAATTTAGATATCTTTGTTGTAGAAATAGTCAGTTCTAGATTGTGTTTCATCCTTCTGACTTGAGGCATCTGCATCAATATTAAATGAAGTGCCTCTTACTTTCCACTGACAGTGTGGGAAGTGTAGGATGTTGGTCAGACATACATGTCACTGCTGTAGATGTCTCTAGCTGACTGAACAGAGGAATCCTGCCCCAGTATGCTCCCAGTATACATCACAGGACAGCTAGGTAGGGCTTGCAGGTTTTTTTTGACAGTTTTTAAAAGCTGTTCCAGTACTTGAAAATGAAGTTTCAAAGTCTTTGTTATTGAGGTATTTTTTCATGTGTTAGGGTGTTTGCTCCTCCCCCTCCCAATTTATTTATTTTTTTTAAATGCTCATATCAGGAACATCTGTTTCTAGTCAAATATAAGTATTGACATAGAGTAGTCTTTTTTTTTTATTAGATTGGTAATGATTCATACTTTAGACTTCTCCAGAGGGAAATTGAAGGTACACAAGGAAGAAAATATGTAAGAAAACTAAATTGTTGCAGTGCTGACAGTCTCCCTCCAAAGATGCCCAATTTTCCTCATTTACCATATAAAGAGTCTGGACCTCTAGGGTAAGAGCAGAATGTACATGCCGTAAACAGACTCAGTGAGATTCAGGCTACAGCCAGGAGGTTTCTGTTTGTTTAACTGGCAGATGACAGTACCTCATGCCTGGATTTTTTTGTTTTGCTTTAAACCTTCTTGTCAGTTAAATGCCCTGTGCAAGCAGCATTCAAAAAGCTGCGCTAGCAATTATTTCATCCTGTGGTTGCCTTTTAGCTTTCCTGTTTTGAAACAAGTGTTTAGTTGTGTCCTTGATTCATTTTTTTCCTTCACTTGCTTAGAGGTTGGAGTGAATTTTCTGGGACTTTGCCAGTAGCAAAATGATCTGCAGTATGTATTCCAAGCCAAGCCTGGAGAGTACTGTGCCACTCTTATTCTTTCTCTACCCTAGTCAACTAGAAATTGAATCTGTCTTATGTAGAGCCAACCATCCTTGTCAGGGTTTGGTAACAGGTATCTGTGTAGCCTGCTAACCCTAGTCTTTGGGTCAACTACCGCTATCAATAAGTTCAGACTGACGTGACATTTCTTCCTCTCCCGATTTAATGGTTTCGTACACAGAGATCCTATAAAGTCCTGTTGTGAAGTCCATATATGCATGATAATAGTTGATGTAAATAGCAACCAAAAACCAAGTACAATTCACAAAAAAAAATTGCATTTCAGTAGTCATTCTTGATCCCAAAGCTGTTAGGTATTGACACCTTGTCAGAGCTGTTAGATTCTGGCACCTTGTCACACCTGGGAGATTTTGACCATTTCACCACCACCAAAGATACTTAATTTAATTTAAATTTGGGGAGTCAGTGTAGCATAGATTCAGATAGCTGTGGTTTTTATGATTGCCAATCCAAACATCATGGGCCAAGTTTCACAAAAGCAAAAGATTCTTCCACCTCAAACTTTTCTATTGGCAATTTTGTTTCAATAAAAAAAGAATAACTGGAGAAAAAGAACCTCCCGAATTATATCAAGTTGGAAATCAGTGTCTTTTTTGTGTGAGTAATTGGAAGGCTTTAATAAGGCACAATTTGGAGAACACTTCAGTCAAAATAGTTTCAGTGTTGTTTGACAAAGTCAGAATGTTAAGTAGGTCCGTGATTTGCACTGCTTAGCTTTGTGGATAATTTAGTATTGACTCTTCATCCTCAGGAACATGAGAGCAAATCTAAATTCACTACATTGTAGATACTACACTGTTTTTTCTGCCTATACCTTATGTGAATTAAGTGGATGTCTGAAATGGGAGATAAAATGTTGGTATCTCTGGGTTTTTTTTTTTAAAAAAATCTTATGCAGTTACAGTTCTTTTGGAATGTGTATGTCCATATGTGCATAGACTGCAAAGAGCATTTAAGGATGGTGTGATTGGTTTTCTAACAGAATACAAAACCTAGGATTTTTTCTTAAATAATGCACTGTTCTACAGGTTAAATACTTTTACTATAAAAACAAATTACATATGTTTGAAATTAATCAGGTCATTAATTTATTCCTTTGTGGTTCCTGCCTGTCCACACAGCTACCCTTTGTGACAGGAATCTAAGCAGAAAAGTTATTTATTTATTTATTTGAGAAGGAATGTCAACTTTAAGATACAAGCCATTTAACTTTGACTTTAATAATCAAAATTCTAGAGACAGTTCTTCTAAAAATATTGAGAAGTAAACATCAAGCAAGAGAAGAATGTGACTGAACTTGTGGATGTCTCAATGTGCTTATCCCACCAATGTGCTTATCCCACCTTAGAGCTGAAATAGCCTACAGTGGTACAGAACACGTAGCAGGGCTAGAAAAAGTGATACATTTACTGGAGTTTTTACTTAAAACTTGTAACCAATTTGCAGAGCAGAGTTGTAGCTGCTGCAATAGCACCTGCCATGCAAAGGGAATATCTACTCTTTAACAGTCAGACTCTGTACCATCCAGTGCAGCAGTGATTATATGTTCCACGCTATTACTTGGACTGTATTATAGAGTAAGATTTAAGTGCTTCCATTGTCATTCCTAAAAATGTGTAGCTTTAAAGGTCTCTTGCATTAATGTGAGAGAGTAGGGAAGATTGAAGATAATCTAATATGGTTTTGAACTTGCAGTTTCAAATTCTGATTTTTTTTTTTCTTCTTCTCCCTCCCCCCCACAATGTTTAACCTTTTAGGGTTCAGTGGGTGAACCAGGACCTAAGGGTGAACAAGTAAGTCACATTGCAGATCATGGTTCTTTAAAGTAACACTTCCAAATGCTGCAGTACATTATTACACTGACTAAATCTGAAGGCTGACTCTGTCTTTTTTTTCATATAGGGTGCACCTGGAGCAGAAGGAGATGGAGGAGAAAAGGGTGACTTAGTAAGGTGTTCTTTTCTCTTCACCTGATCAAACATCATTTTGTTGTCATAAATTAAAACTTTAAATGTTGTTGGAGTGCTAGAAGTATATGGCTTGATCATTGAAAGTCATGTTTCAGTTTTATACTAGCTGGGCATTGCAGAGCACCTTAGTTTTACTGGGCTGGTCACACCAGTCCTGCTGTTTTGAAAGCACTCTGAAATTCAAATTCTGAATCAGGTGTATAATACAGTACAGGCTGCTTTGAAGGGGGGGTGTGTGTATATAGATATGTAGATATATGCCAAGTGTTTGTATAAATATATGCACACCAATTCTTGGTGTTTGAGACAGTGAGGTTGAGGAGGTAGTTTAATAGAGGTGAGACAGGAGCACAGATAATAAACACCTTTAATAACTCAGACTTGATGAAAATATTTTGTGTTGCCTCTATCTTAGTAAGTAAGGTGCAGCAGCTATGTGGTAGGGAGAGGGAGAATGGTCTGGGAAGAGGCTGTGGCACTGTGATATTGCTGGAGGAAGGCCTATATACTACAAATACAGTAGAATTCACATGGGTAATGCCTGGGTCACGTGCCCTTGGGTAAAGAGGATTTCTTTTCCTACAAAGGAGAAATGCACTAGTCCAGTGGCTCCTGTGGGGCCCCATTCAGCAAAGCCAGAACTTGACCTTTCAAAAGAATGTAAACTGCACCCTATTTAAAAAAAAAAAAAAAGGTAGCCAGGTTGTCTGCTGGAAATGAGCACTTTTTTCCTACATTTGGCAATCCTGAAAGGCTTTTAAAGTTGATTAACAGTTGTTTCTGTTTCACTTGTGTATTCATTAACAGAACGAAGTGGCCTTTTTGACATTTTGAAACCAATTATTTCAGATATCATGTTTAGGAACTGCAAAAATACAATTTTCAGAAATTGTGTCCAAGGGTAACATGCTAACAGTGAAGAGTAAGAATTAATCTGTTTCACAGGTGATCACAGGATTTTGAAACTACTTTTTTTTTTTTTTTTTCAAATTTAGAGGGGAAACTAAAAAATTCTGAATAGTGGAACTGATATTCAGAGTCAAGTGATAAATGGATCTTGAAGTGGTTCAAGCCAGGAGCCAGGATGTTGGGATCAGGAACTTCTAGGGATTTGGCTTTTTCACAGCACATTAGGTAGACGGACACCTGGTTTCTGGGCCAGCTTTGTCAGAGCTGATGCAACACTGTAAAATATCCATAATTCTGCCAAAATTCTTATTAACTAACGCTTCCTCTAGAGGTTTCCAAGCAATCTACTAAGATTGCCCTGTGATGTAATTGTGGTTTGAGGTTAGAGCCATGTGTCTAGTTCTAAGATAAGCAATACAAAAGCAATTATAATAAATTTGCTTTTGTGTTCGCACCTTATACAAAAGTTTTTGATAAATGAGTTACTAAAAAAAGAAATATCTGAAATGTAAGTTTTATCTCCAAGTGAATTGTAATTCATTTGTGGTGCAATTTTGTGTAAATCAACTAACTACATATGTGAACTCTTTTCTTAAAGTGAAAAAAAAAAAGTCAAGATTTCTGAATTTGTAATGTCTCTTCTAATACAGTTTGCCTTATTTCTGCTTAGGGTGATATGGGATTACCAGGAGCAAAGGGAGCTGTAAGTATAATGCATAGAACTGTAACAGAAATACAGAGATCTAATATATCAGAAAGAAGGTTTTCTGATTTAAGAAAGAGAATACAAATAATGAGCTGAGTTAAATTGAATGAATTCCAACAGCATTTCTTCTGTTTAAATTTTGAGTACAATTACTATTAAAATGCATTAGCTTCGGAAAGAAATTTGTGTCCTGAATTCTAAGCATTATAAAAGAGAAGCATCATTCAGCAGCAATTTTCTCACCAATTAATTTTTTTTTTTAAGAGGAAATGAATGTAGTCTTTGTAGAGTAGGTGTTGGATGGAGCGGAGTCTCAGTGCAGTGGCTGTGTGCAGCCTGTGATCTTTACACTGGGAAAAAGCTGGAAGCACTTCAGTGAAAACAGAATGCATTCTTTTATTTCAGGATCACTGAAGAGTGGGATTGTTACAGCAGCTGACAGTTTGAGCTATGATACCCATGTATCAACAGTTCTGCCTACAGGCAGCTGAGGCTGACCATAACGAAATACCCTATGCTTGTATTCTCAGTGGCCTCTGTGACTCTGGGGCTAAGGAAATGCAAGCTGGAGAATGTTTCCTGATGATCAAGGTCTTACAAGAATGACATGAGGAAGAGATAGAGGAGAAATCCATAGTTTTATCCACCTAGATTTTAAAAATCCTGATCTCTTCATGAGACACTAGAGTGCTTGTCATCCTCATGAGTACACAGAGGGATGAATAACTCATCACGAAACCTGATAGCTCACCAGGCTGGGCAAGGAGCATATCATGGCTTCCTGGCTGTAGACTCTGCAAAGGGAATTTGTTGTCTTCTTGATTTATCTTTTGAAGCATTTTCTTTTGAGTTTTCTTCTGACAGGGACAGCAGTGAGCTGAGAAGCAGCATAGATGGAACTGAAATAGCTCCATCTCGTGGATTTAACTGATACCGCAACTCATTTGTTAATGAGAGGCTCTCTCTGTGGGTTCTGTCTTTTTTTTTCCCCAGTAGAATTGAGAAGCCATAAATATGTAGGACTTTTTTTTTCCTGCTTGTTTTGGGATTTCTTGTAGGATTTTGGGGGGTTTGTTTGGGTTTTGGGTATTCTTTTTGTTTCTTAGTACTACTACTGATTAATAATAGTAAAATAACTTGCACTGAAAGTCACTCAGAGGGACCTCCAAAGGTCATCCAGTCCAATACCCCTGCAGTGAGCAGGGACATCCTCAACTAGATCAGGTTGCTCAGACCCACATCAAGCCTGACCCCTGGGCAACCTCTTCCAATGTTCCACCACCCACAAGCATAGAACTTCTTCCTAAGTCTCATGGGTATTTTGTATATTTTGTCTCTTTTAGAAAATTTACTGGAGCAGAAGCTATAGCTGAATTTATTAAATGTACTTAAGTGGACATGCTGATGTAGACATAAATTCTTTAATTCCTTGGGGGGTCAGGATGCTTACATCAGTAAAATAGCTCTTTCTACTCCATCCCTGAGTGAAACAAGCTGGCACTGCATCTCTTCAGGCACACAACACCAGTCTGTGTGAGGACGTTCCCTCCCCTATGCCAACAAACTCGAAGTGTAGGCACTAGAACCTGTGTGCAGTGAGGTTTGGCTCTGACAGATGTAAAGAAAGCAAACGTGTCTGCCCAAGAAGCCTGGAGCTTCACGATACAGGTCATCCTGTGGTACTCTCTGCAAAAGGGCATAAAAGGCATTTGGAGCAAGCAGGTACCTGGAATTTTTTGCAACTTAAGGAGCACTTAATGTCTAGAAAAATTGCGTGTGGCATGCACGAGGGCAGAACTACATACTGAGTATGGGTGAGCTGTTCCTTGACAAAAATCTCTTGTGCTTGTCACTGTGGATGCTGGTATACTTCTTTTGACAGAATATCTCATTTTTTCCCTTCTCTTTAAATAAAGAATAAAGACCTCATTTTTTAACTTTGTAAATCATATAACTACTGACTCCAATCACTCTTTTAAAAAGAAGCTGTTCAACAACTCTACATCCCAGCATTCATTGTGCTGTATCTGCGAATAGCTCCTGTCACTGTTTAGTTATGTCAGAATGAGTCTTACCTCTAGTATAGCAGTCCACTGAAATTCCTGTCTTTCACTGTCAGGTTGGTAACCCTGGAGAGCCTGGTTCCCGTGGGCCTGAGGGAAGTCGGGGACTGCCTGGCATGGAAGGACCACGAGGCTCACCTGGACCACGAGGCTTGCAGGGTGAACAGGGTGCCCCAGGTCTGCCTGGCAGCCAAGGCCCAGCTGTAAGTACTGTTTTCATGTAATTGGTATCTTTTGAATACTTAGCTGTCACTCACGCCACTCCTTTTGTTTTCTGGGTTTTGTTTTTTGTTTGTTTTCTCTTTTTTTTTTTTTTTCAACATGCATGTAAAGCCCAAATGCACAGTAGAATTTGTAATACACTGTGCCTCACAACAGGCACAGCTGTAGCTCAGAGGAATCTTAGAGTTGTATACAGTAGGACCTTAGGTGCTCAGCTTTCCCCTCAGTCCCATTTCCTTACACCAGCCCTACTCCTGTTGTGTACATGGAAACCAGGTTTGATACCGTGGCTGTGTCCACACAGTATCTACCTTGCTAGTCAAATTGGCTTCTGATGGAGTAACTGCACTTGCAGGGACTAAAACACCTTTTATTGACTGGTGTACTAATTCAGCTGGGATAGAGTTAAATTACTTTATAGTAGCTGGTATGGGGCTATGTTTTGGGTTTGTGCTGAAATACAGTTGATAACATACTGGCGTTCTGTCTGGGAGGGGACACAGCTGGGACAGCTGACCAAAGGGATATTCCATACCCTATGACATCATGCTCAGCATGCTCAGCAATACAAACAGGGTGGAGACTGGGGTGTCACTGCTCAGGGACTGGCTGGGCATCAGTCGGTTGGTGGAAAGCAATTGTTTTCATGTGCATCACTTGTCTTTTTTGAGTTTTATTTTTCTTTCTGTTACTTTTTTTAACTCTCTTATCCTTACTTTTTTTTTAATTACTATTTTTTTTTCTTTTATATTTATTGAACTTTTTATCACAACCCATGCGCTTTCTCACTTTTGCCTTTCCCGTTTTCTCCCCCATCCTACTGAGTGGGGGGAGTGTCTGGGCAGCTGTGTGCTGCTAGTTGCTGGATGTGGTTAAACTATGACAACCAGACAGCATTTTTTGCATCAGGCACACTTATAAAATGGACTCTGATATCACCTGGGGTTTTTTTAAGCTATTATTTCTTTTTCATCCTAGGGAAAAGAACCAACTGATCAGCACATTAAGCAGGTTTGCATGAGAGTCATGCAAGGTAAATATGCTAAAAAATATTTGATGATTCTTGTGCATTTAATTCAGGATAATCTACTGCTGCAGAGGCGAGCAAGATTTTCCCACTCTTACCTAGAACAAATAGTGTGGCCTCAGCAAGGGACCTGGCAGAATATCATGTCACATGTGACTGTGGAGACAATGTGAGAGAATATGAGAAAGAAGTCTCTTATTTACATACACTTTGCAGCCTTGTTGAACTACCTGTTGATTCCACACTATTACTGTAGTAACCAGGCCATAGCCTGGAGTGGTTTTATGGGATACGTCTGTTTTGTGTACAAATTACTGTCTGTGTTTACTTATATAGGGCATGGCTTCACTGCAAGCTTGTTTTGCCATTTGTACTCATACACTATTAGGTGACAGCAAACTAAGTGCAAAGTAAGTAAAAGACAGAGGAGCACAGAAAGCAGCTTTCAAAACTTGAGTTATATTTGCCTAGTTCTTGACACACACTGAAATCTGGAGCTTTTCTAATATATGGGATTTACTGAGTCTAAAAATTTCTGCTGCTCTGTAAGGACAAAAGCGACACTTTACTACTTGCTATTGAAGATGCACTTTGGGATATTATGACTTTTTAATGTTAAGAGTTTACCAGAATTAAATTGCTGCTCATGATTTAATCTAAAAATTCTCAGTAGTCATCACTGTTCTTGATATTGACCAACAGCCTAATTTTTTTTCTTAAGCTTTCTATAACTAAGATGAAAAGCTTTTTTAAAGTGGTCTCTTGAAAGACACAGCAATACTGAGGAGGATTATAGTGAAATCAGATCTGATGCTTGAATTTAATCATAACCATCAGAATTAGCACTGAAGAGAAGGGTATGGGAGAAATCTGGACTGTCTTCATTGCATCCCTCCCGAGAGACACTGTAATTGTCAATGCTGTCATTTAATAAATAAATAATCCAAGTGGATCCCTGGAACCTTGTCAGCTTACTGTAGCTTTCTAAGGTGGGCTTGAAAGATGTATTTGAAGTCTAGACCAGAGAAGTCTGGGTGGGAGAGGACTGCTCTCGTGCTGTCACAGCAGTGGCTTGAAAGGGGAGAGGAGGAAAAGGGAATAGCTAGCTTAGACCAATCCAAGGAATGGCAAGCTGATCTTATGCCTAATGAAGAGCAGAGCTTTTGCTGATTTACTTTAAGAAAAGATCATCATAAAATGTTCAATTATTTATCAAACTTGAGTGTATGAGCACCAGTTTGAGGGTTTCTTTCCTCTGCAAAAATAAAAGGCCTGCACTTACCTCATGCTTTTCAGCTGTTCCTTCTTGCAGAGATGGATCTTGACAGGATTAATGAGCAGTAATGTAGAGAGATACTGCTCTTGTAAGATAGAGCAATTGCATAAGTGAGTTTTCTTGCTAAATGGTTGAAAGGTAGATTATATAGAAAATTATAAAGACATTTCTCAATAAATCACATTCATTTGAGTCACTTCAGTTTGCAAACATTACATTTAGAGTGACCAGCTTCACAGCATGCCTATGCTGTTTGACACTGGTAGTCCTAAGGTAATGTACAGAACAAACTTGTTACATAGCACTGCACGTAGGGAAGGTGCTATACTTTACTCTGCTAGTTTTTGTAGTGGCAAATACATGTTCTTCAGTGAACATGGGATCAGTTCACTGAGGTCTACTTATTGCTTTATTCTGTCCTGTTCATTGCAGAACAACTAGCTCAGCTGGCAGCCAGTCTTAAGAGGCCAGAATTTGGTGCTCCAGGTCTTCCTGGCCAACCAGGGCCACCAGGTGCCCCTGGGCCTGCTGGTGAAAATGGCTTCCCAGGACAGCTTGGACCTCGTGGCTTGCCTGGCCTTAAAGGTCCCCCTGGTGAGATCGGTCGTAAAGGTCCTAAAGGTAAGAAATTCTGTAACTAATTTTCAGTTGTTGATCGCTCCAGTTTGTTGTTGTTTTGGTTTGTTTTTCCTTTGGATTACGGGTTGTGAAGGTATATTGTACACATGCGAAGTCTAAAAAGATTCTGAATTAGGAAACTTAGCTGCTTGCTGTAACTGTTTCTTCAGTTGACCCAGTTATTAAAGAGCACATTGGCCTGGCCTCAGCAAGGCTTGTTTATAAATCCATTTTTTTGTCATTAAATCACTTAAACAATATAAGAAATTTTAAGGCAGATGCCTGTCCTAGAAGTAAGCAGCCAAGTCAGGTTCTTAAAATTAATTTTCCCTCTTGTGGACTTTTGAGGTTTGTATTTTTCATATGCTGAAAAGTTCTAGCAGCACCTCTCTCTTTCCTCTACTCGGTCTGGTCATGGACCTCACTACTGCAAGACTTGTGGTCACAAAAGCGACCATAAAAAGTCAGATTCATTTGCTGATCTCTAGCCTACTTTTCCAAGGTTTTTCAGTTTCTCACATTACAAGTGACTGATGACAATCTGCCTCTTATTTGGGTACAACACTCATTTAACATCATCACACCACCTACCACAACCTATTTATTCTTTGGAAAAGACAAATCCATAAAAAATATTGACTTACCTTACACTTTGCAAAACATCTTCGATCTCTTCTGTTCCTGACGGAGATTTTGCACACCTCCAAAGTATTATACCATAGAATTTTCTGCAAAGTCTCATGACCACTATGTATGTATCAGTTTCTATTTAGTAGTGATTTCGATTTGTTTTCTCGAAGGTCAGTTATATTTAAAATTCCATTTTTGCACAAAGCTGGTCTGTCTCTGGAGTAGAATGTTTACTTTTCTCTCAAGCTTTATTTGAAATTCAAATTGCAAAAACCTTTGAGAGAAGGAATAGGACACAAACAAAGCAAACCTTGACAGCACTGTTGCTGGAGCTCTACTACTATTTTCATTTAATGTAATATCATCTGTGTTCACAGAAGCAACAAATGACGGAGATACAAAGGTGTTTGTATATGATGAATTTCATTCAGAACACAGCAGGCTGCACTGTATTAATATAAAATAAATAAATAAAATCTACAGAGCATAAAAAGCCCCCAGTCAAAATGCTTTGTTTTCTATCATAATTGTAATCAAATTCTAAGCTACCTTACAGTAAACCTTGACATACAATTACAAGAGAAGTGGCGAATGCTCTCTTTGCAAGAGCTATCATGATGGTATGTGGCAGGCAACCTGAAAATACCGCAGTGTGATTGAACTCCTGGCAGTTACCAGAGCTCCAGAGAAGCCACAGAGATGAACTGACTTTCCCCATCCATTTGGGGAGTTGAGATTGGAATGAGAGGAAAAGGGTACCTAGGACATTTGGCAAAAGGGAAAAGGGTGAGGATGTAGAGAATGGTTTGGAAGGTCACAATAAAGAGGAGAGAAACACAAGAATATGCTACCATGAGATAGATCAGATGATACAAAGGTACAGTGATTTTAACAGCATCAGCAACAACAGTCAAAAAGAGGTGGTTCAAGGAAGGAGATTATAGTGACTTTAATGAGCAATCTGGGGTAATGAAGAAGGGCAGAAATAAGAAATTGGAGAAGTTTGGAGTAACCACCAGTAAACACTGTTTCCAAAGTGTTCAGCAGCTGGAGACGGCACAAGTAGATATGGGTAAGCTGACATCGGTGCTTCTGGTAGCTGTATTTACAAAGACAGGCTCAATCTCCACGTTGACTAGGGACTCTGAAATGGAGAGATAAGATTCATCCTCTGGTACCCCCCATGTGTCTTCTATTGACTTGTGGACTTTTGTGTCAGTACAAAAGTCTTGCGTTCCCTTTATACAGCTTCCTCATGTTCATGTTTGTGTATGTACTGATATATAGGATGTCATGGTCTGCTGTAGGCAAGCCATAAACCTATTCTAACTTTTCTCACTTCAGTAAAAGAAAGAATGTAAGTATAAAATACAGCTCATTCAAGAATTAATAGCTGTATACTTGTGACTTTTGACTTGCAGGGAAAAAAAAAATAAAAATTAAGAGTTTACAGAAGAGTTTAGATAGGGTGTTCAAGAGTGGTAAATCTAGGTACTTTATGGAATAAATGCAGTGAAGAGAATTCGAAATTTACAACCAAAACAAGAAAAAAAACTTCCCCTCACTAAGATGCTTCTTGTTTGGAGCAACATAGGAGTTCGAAGAAAAGCTGGATGCCTACCAAGTAAAAGTCTCCATAATACCAGTGTATGAGAACAAAGGTCTTGGGTTTACTTCTGTGAATGTCTTATGTCAATGTCAACAGAATACTGTCATCTGTGGAAGCCAGTTTCTCTTTTCTCCTCTGCACAAGCTGTCTCAAGGACCAGCACTTGAAATTTTTTACTTATCTGAGTTCATGTGGTCTTGCAGAAGCCCTCAGCCAGTAATGTCAGTCTGTATGCTAAAAGAAGTTGTATAATTCCGTGAGTTTATTTCTGTTCCATAGGCTATGGGGTATTCATTGGGTACTTACTGTTCAGCTCCAGGTAGTGGGTTTGGTTCTTTTCCCTCCAACATACCTACTTCTGAGTATAACTCGAATGGAAGGGAAAAAAAACCCCACATCATACCAGGCCACGTGTCAAGACATCTTTCAAAGATACTAAGAATATATACAACCACCTGAATTCTCTGCTTATTAGCCAGTCACCTCTGAGAGGGAACTTAATAAAAGTAATACTCCAAGCAGCCTGTAACTAATGTTTCATGTATTTGCTTTAGGTGAACCAGGAGAAAGAGGAGAAAGAGGATTTCCAGGCAGAGGACTGAAAGGTTACCCTGGACCAAGAGGTCTTCCAGGTAAGATAAGAGGGTGAGGATAAAGAAGAT
The DNA here is from genome assembly GCA_013399075.1 of Chloroceryle aenea. Lineage (NCBI taxonomy): Eukaryota > Metazoa > Chordata > Aves > Coraciiformes > Cerylidae > Chloroceryle > Chloroceryle aenea. The sequence continues at coordinate 993,211 of VWZY01000316.1, read as the reverse complement.
ATGTAGTAAAATTTACTCAGAACTGATACCTCAAACTGCTCTGAAAAGATGAAAGGTGTCCATTAAGCAACAAATTTTCAAATAACAGTAATTCATAATTTTTACTTCTTAGATGGAAAGATCTTTTACTAGAGATACCAGCCCATTTATCTCAGTGTAGAAAAATTAGGATGTATACAAAGCATTTAAAAAATAGAGGCAATCACACACACACATATATATAAAATTGAATCTCTTTATATAATCATGTATTTATATATATGTGTGTATATATATATAAAAATAAAACAAAGACTGACCACAAACCTTGTTATCTCAGTGGCAGCCACAGCAGTCTTCAGAAATCTCTGTTCATAATTTAGGACATCCAAAGTACAATTCTCCTTTATTTTTGTGATAATTAAGTACAGTGTTACGCAGTTAGGGTCCAGGACAGATTCCTGCTGGTAAATGCAGCACAGCCAGCCTCTAGTGGCCAGTGAATGAAAAGAAATCTTATTTCCATCAGTATACACAGAAATATGCTGTAGAGAGATAGAGGTAGACAGTTCAGTATATACTGATAGGTAGGACATCTGTGAAACTCTGAGTTGTCATCTTTAGGAATTTATCATTGGAAGGGGCTTACTAAAATCTGAGTATTTCATCTCTTCATTGAAGCTTTAGAAAGTAGAAAGGTAGTTTAGTGCTCATTAGTTCCCCTCTATATATCTATTTCCCCAACACATCTGAATTGAGAATAACTGGTTTTATGTCTCTTTCCAGAGGACTAGTGTAGCTCTGAAGTAGTGAGTAGCATCTACAACTTAATAGACATTGCCAACAGCAGTGTCTGCGGTGTTGCAGTTACACTGCGTAGCTTTTCATGGCAGCAGATCTGCACCAGTATAACCAGAGAGGTTTGGGACTGAAATTTCATTGCTGTAAATGTGTAAACACAGCCTGGTTGTCTACGAGAGGAAAACTGTCCCTCTCAGTAAGCACCTCCCTGGGGAATCCACCGAGAGCAGTAAAAAGCCATCTTTGTACAGCTTTTAAGAACAGATGTTCAGTAAAGCTACACATATGCTAAGCAAGTCATATGCTGCCAATTTTCAGACCTGCATCCGCTTTTCCAGGTGAACCAGGCAAAGCCAGCTATGGCAGGGAAGGCCGCGATGGTGAACGAGGTCTCCCGGGGGTGGCCGGTCAGCCTGGTGTTCCCGGTCCTCCTGGCCCTCCTGGCCCTCCTGGGTACTGCGAGCCGTCATCCTGCAGAATGCAGGCTGGACAGAGAGCTGGTAAGAACATGAAAGGGCCCTGAATGGGCAACCCAAGTGCCACAAAGTGTCGGTATCAATTTACTGCTGCACAGTCAGCTGAGAAAAAGTAAGGAATGAAGGAGAAATACAAAGAAGGAGAAGGCTTTCAAACAAGGTTTCAGTAAGGCATTTTTGAACACAGTGGTTGTACTTTCTTTCTAAATGTGTACTTAGCAACACAAGCTGGAACACTGGTGCTTACAGAAATACACAGGTGATGCCTTCTGGCTCTTTCTCCCTTTGGGGGAAAAGAAGGCACTTGTCTTTTGGATTGTTTTAATAGTTTCTGTGATTTCTCCTCCCCTACTTAATTCCTATGTATGATGTACAGTGAAGTAATGTCTTCAGCCATCAAATAAAAAAGGAACATTTTATTTACTTCAGTTGTAGCTATTTTTTATGCCTGTAAAATAAATTCCAGAGCATTCTGGAGCCAATTAAATCACTTCATTTTATGTATGTGCTGTACGGGATACGTTAAGCATCCTTCAGCTCTTCACTTCTATTGCAGAAACACAGTAGGGAAGCTGTTATTATGAAAACCAGTCACCCCTGACACCTTTTATGATGTAAATCTCTCCAAAGGTACAATCACTGTGTTCTCATGAATAAGCCATGTGGAATAACTTCTTCCTTTCTGCTCCAATTTGCGTTACATTGATAATTCCATATGAAGCCTATTGTGGCTTCCCTCCTTCTATGTGACATTAAAATAAAAGGCTAGTAGCCACAGGCAAGGGCAATTTATATATATGTAATATAAGTTTTATCTGAGAGAGTACAGATGTTGAAGTAACATCTGTGGTTGTGCAAAAACCAAATGAATGTTTAAACTCCCTCTGTGTTCAATATGCACATATGGTTACATACAGTCCCAATAAACACAACAGCTAAACTCAACTGAGTTTAGATGGACTCCATTTTTAGGTGGAAACATGTAGTGAGGATATTTTGTATCTGTCTGTATAAATTAAACTATTTGGGGTTTTGACTTTGCCTTCTCTGAAGTGTAGTCTCTCTCAAAGACAACAATGAACTCATCCTATGCTTCCTTTCGTTTTGCTATTGGCCACCCATCTTTTCAAATCCAAACTTTGGCACACTGGCTTCAAGCATTGATTTTTTTCTAGCCCTTAATTGTCTAAGTTCAAAATAGTTGGCTTGTAGGCCATGTGACAATATAAAAAAGAGCACGGAGAGTTGAGCTATGCACTTTGCATGTTATGTCCAAGATAACACTTCAGGGAACGGTACCGGTACAAGAGAATTTTCTGAAAGGAATTACTGAAAGCAACAACAGGTAAGCTTTCCCCAAGCCAAAGCTGACACTCTATAGCTGCATCTAAGAGCTGTAGCACCTTCTGTACTGTCAGAAAATGCCTGAACAGTGATCACTTGGGAGAACAAATGGCCGATAAAGCTGCCTACTAATAGAAACTATATCTGCACATTTATTAGAGGCTTTTGAAAAGGAGTTAAAGGGGATTAATTTTGATAATCTCTTTATGTCCCTTGCACAGCCCAGTATTTTAAATGCTAAAATATAAAAGAGCTTGAATCTTTACAAGTGTTATCTACAAGTGTCCACTGCTCTCTCTTTAGTTCCACAGAAGTAGTTCTGGGTGAAATTTCAGGAAAAAAGATTGGGGGGAGGGGGGTGGGGGAAGAAAATGGGCAGAAGAAATGTGCCATCCTTCCCAGAGACTCAGGGCAGAGCCTGAGATGGAACAGTTTTCCAGCACGTCCCGTTTGGTCAAAGTCTCTCATAACCCAGATCTCCTATGTTAATACTACAAGAAGCCATCAAAACAGATGAGTGCAAAGAATTTCATACTTAAGAAAGAAATGCAGGCAATTGCAGAGGAGAGGAGCTTGTTCACATGCAAAGGTGTAGAAGTTACAGATGTAGGTCAGTTTTTACCCATTTAGTGCATAGTCCTTAAAAGTGCTTACGTAGCGCAACAAATACAACTGTGGTGGTAATGACAAACTGTAGTTTCACCATCAAACTTTTATTTTGACTACAAAGTGTGTAAAGCTGTTAAAAAGAAAAAAAAAACCCACCTGATAACAGAATGAAAATAATATATTCCATATGTAATGCATAAACATAATGAATCAAAAGAAGCAAACCCCCCCAACATTTAAATACAAATGTGAAGTGCTTTAAAAAATATAGTCTAAAAAAAAAAAAAGGCATAAAATTCCACAATGGAAAGAAACTTGTGTAGGAGAAAAAACATAGATACGTTAGAACCAAATAGGAAATATTACAATCAAACAAATTGAACACTGAGGGGCAATTCAATGCAGAAGCTACGTAAGTGGATAGGTTAAGATTGAGACAGATTTTTTTTCTGCCAAGATTGTGACAGATATTTTTCTGCCTTCAAGGTGACTTGGGAGTTTTAAGTTAAAATACAGAACTCAAGAAAAAAAATCCTCAGGGCCATGTAAGTCATTACAGGACACTTTGGTTCATCCAAGTGTTTGTCAATTCCAAATCTTGTGCTAGAGTAGAAGAAATTTATCTGACAAATGATAGACCGTGTACCAAAAAATACTAGAGACTGAATTTTCAGTAACAGCACATTCAAGTAAATAAAGATTTGGAAAATAAAGACAGGATTATGAATTTAAAAGAAAGGTGTATCAACTATAGTGATACAGGAAAAAAAAAAAAACACAACACAACAAACCATACTAGTTTAAATAAATGCATTTAGAAGGCACAGAGTGAAGAGATTGAGAAGTTTCACAAGCCACTGACAGCGTGCTGCCCATTCTAACCAGATGCTCCTGGAATCTCAGTGAAGTCCTGAGTAAATCATGTTCTCATCTCTTTCTGGTTCAGCATCATGAAATGCTATGAGATTGATTTTCTTTTTTTTTTTTTTTAACAAAAGATTTTGAAAATTACTTCTAACCATCAGGATCTCTGCCACCACTCCTAATTTATATTTTAGCTTCTCAGTTACTTAAGTGTAGGCAGAAGCCAAGAGAAAAATGTTTAACAACTGTCCTCAAGTGACAGCCAGTTCTTCACAATCCACAATGGTGGTTTAAAATGGCAACTGCAATGCTTCCCCTACTAGGCTGCTAGTAATGATTTGTTACCCTGCTGCCAAATACTGCACTAAGACACATATCTGTGTATGTGACATATCTGGAGAGAGTGCTTATATGTGGGTTTGTAGATACATCTGTCACACAAGTGTCACTGGGCTCAGGCAACCCAGTATGAACCGCTACCAAAAAGCTTGTGAATATTTCTCAAAGGCCAAAGCCTCTCTCCAGCCAGGGAGGCTCTAGGGCACAATCTGGAGCACCCAAATGAGGCAAGAAAGCAAGGCTGGGGAAGATGACACTGGATTTTGCTTCCCTGAATACCCTAGTCATGATCTGAGTTTACCCAGAGCCAAACACGGATCTACAACCAAATGTGCTCTTCCTTCAAACAAGGACAGTGCCACCAGATGGCATGTTCAAGGTCACCTGAAGGACAGAGGGAACAAGAAACCAAGTCCCTTAGTTTCAGAGACACCAGTGTTGGTTCATCCTAGCAGAGCACAGTAGCTGTTTTCCATGGTACAAACACATGCTGCATTTTTACAGATGTTTTTAAATTGCTTAGATAATTGGGTGAAATGCATTTGATGAACTTGCTCACCTCTGTATTACTATTTGGCCATGTTGTCTCTGCTGCCTTTATACTTAAAAATGCAGTCACTGCCTCTCCTCTGCTCACGGGTCACAGGAGAAGAAGAAATGTCTATTTTGTAGGGCATGTTACTCCCATCTGATTTGTTACAACTTCAGCTTTATTCCCTTCCCTCAATCTTTTGGTTTACTGTTCTGTTTTGCTTGCTGGGTATGCAACAAAGGGACTAGTAAAAGTGTGGCAGCTTTAGACAAGATATGAATCAAGCTTGCTGAAGCCATTAGGAAATTAGAAGAAAGAAAATCGTTAGTGGCCAGATGATTACCTCGCATCCTTTAAAATGCCACTGATGCAGAAGTTCTCATTTTTCTCTTGGCAGAATTAGGCAGCAATAGAACAAAGAAAACTCCTGATGCTGAACACACCCCGGGGCACGCTGTGGTGGCTTTGTGCCTCTCCCTTCTCTCGTTTGCAGCACCATCCTCCCTCTGGTGATTTGACATGGAAGGAAAGGTTGTCATTTCTGACAGAACCACATACAGAAAGTATGTCAAACATTTCCATTTCCATCTAGAATCCTATTTCAGATATAAATAGCCACATAAAAATGTAGAAAAGCAATTTTCTATCCACTTAATACATCTCCATTGAACCAAACCTTACATGTTGCAAATCAAAAATATAATGAAGGAAATAAGCAGCCAGTCAGTATGTACAGTGAGTCATTCAGTGACAGCTTCATATCACTCAGAAATGAATGAAAATAATAAGGTATGCCATTGGAAATCCTTCAAATATATTGACATTGAAACTTCAGTAAATAATTAAATGCATCCATGTTTGTAGAACAGGCAGACTCGGAGCTAAAACTCCTGAAAGACAGGTTGACTACCGGCTTTTTAGCTACAAACTTATTTTGGTCTAGAATTTGTAACATTTGTTAGCAAATAATATTCAAAACCCACTTATCCTTACAGTATTGTGGAAGCTCAAGTATTCCACTTAAACACCAACCATGGCAAGGTCATCATTAAAACTCGTTCTCCGTGGTCTACACCCACCACTTGTATGGAGATGGATTTAACAGCCATCCAGTACTTTCTAGTTGTAGTGGATAGAAAAGATTCCAAGGAAAATTTGTGTGACTTAGTACATACAGAATCCAACGAAAACATGGTAAAAAAACCCCAAACCAACAGTGTGTTGGTTCCTGAGATACTTCTCATGTTCTAACCTGTTACGCTAGAGCAGCAGTTCTACTGCGCTGGTAAAATGCAAGGTTAGGGGCTGGCTTGACGTAGTGTAACTGGAGAAACAACTGTATAAAATGCTAGTTTAGCCAGTGGGCTTTTTACAAGACTTTGACATAAACATTACCAAAAAAAAGAAGAAAAACAAGAGTATACACTGACATGAAAAATAGTATTTCACCCTTTTGAAAAAGAATTGCCAAAATATTTTGTGAGATTAGCCATTAATTTAAAAAATAAGCTTATTTAACAAAACTGCGCCTATCTAACATGTCATAATCCACAATCATAAAACATCAAGGAAGGATGGATGATACAATCAATCCTGTTTCCATATTACAGTGTTCTTTTAGCACTGAAACCAAATCCAGTTTAAAGAAAAATACTGGTTCTTAAAACATTCTTAGGCTGCACTGTTACTTTATTTTATAAAGTATACTGTTGTAACTTTTATTTGCCATGGCTCACTCCCTGCTCCCCTAGAGACCAACAGCATTACAGTGGACAAAAATAACGCCTAGAAGAGGAATGTCCCACTACTGCACGTTCTTCTGTAAGATGTATATATACAAACCACAAATAAAATCTAAGCCATATTACCTGAAAATAATTATCCACGAAAGGCAGTATTTCTGCAAATACTACCATGCAAAGCTAAATAGATTTTAGGGGGAAAAAAAAAAAAAAGAAAAAAAAAAAAGAAAAAAAAAAAAAACCAAAGTCAGGCTCAAGAACAAAATGAAAACCACTGACTCTCGTGCTGGGAGTTTACTCAGCACTGGGTCATTTCTTGCGCTGCTGAGCGAGTGCTGCCGGCGCTTTCTCCTCTGCAATGAAAAAGCGTCTTGAGCTCCACCGTGTGGACAGAAGGAGCTATAAACTCTCAGAAACCTACTAAAGTTTACTACTTTAGGCAAAATGAGTAGTTCTGTACGTGTAGCTACCTAAGAAAATCCCAACACGTTCTTAGTCAATGACAACGCACCTTGCCATAACACATAATAGTCTGCCCCTGAACTAGAACAAAGCTTCCAGAGCTTTTAAGAAACATTTAAAACATTTTGTCAAAGGTATTTCAGTTCAAAGTCCTGTTGTATGTAACCATCCCCAAATCAGAAAAACATCTTGTGCTACTGGAAAAAAAAAGTGTGTTTTGTTCCTTGCTAAGCTTACTGCAGCACAGACTGCTCAAAACAGATGCAAAATTGATAAAGCACATCACAAAATAGATTAGTGCCCCGCTTCCCTCCCTGAACCCCATCCCAAAACCCAAGATAACATTAGTCTGAAACTGTGAAAAAAAGACAAATCGGGGGCTGAACCAGAAAACCATGCAGAAGCAGGTTTCCTGCTGCATTTAAAAATGCAGAGTAGGAGCAATCCAGTGTGAACTAGTGTTAAAATGGGATTAACACTTTTCTACACCCGTGAAGAACACGGCATCTTCAAAAAGCTATCAAGATAGCCCATATAACAAAATACCCGTTTTCTCATGTGAGAAAATTAAAGCGGGCTTTTAGCAAAATCCAAAATAATGCAACAAGTTGATTACCAAAGTTACCTGCAAACCAACTGAAAGTGTTCAAACGCATTTTAAAAAGACCTTTAGATTTGAGCCTATAAAAAGAAAAAGGCATCTTTAAGAAACATAGATGAAAAAATAAAACTTCTTCAAATATAAAAAGTGTTCTGCTTTCCAATAAGTTCAAGTAATATAACATACAACAATCGCATCTGGCAAATAGCAGATGCTTGGTTGCAGCCAGCTAAAAGCCCAAAATATACATATACCACTAAGACAGCACAATAGTCTATGTACAGCCTTCCAGGATGGGGGCTGCTTGGAAACCTCTCAGCCACGCAGATACTCTTTACAAGACAGCACCCTTTTCAAGATTATCACAGAAAACGAAGTTAAAATTAACTTAGGAAGTAAAAAAATATGTAGATTTTTACATACATTGGAATTGCTAAAAAAGCAAAGAGAAATCAATGAAAAAAAAACCCGTTCATGCAAGATACCTGACCAGCAGTTCATCTGACTGAATGGAAAACAGCCCGCGGGGCCCATCCCTTCGCTGGTGTATGGGCACCGATGCATGCATTGGTGCAAGGCCCTGGCTGTACTCGCCGGGCTGGCAGACCTGTGGCCCAGGCAGCAGCAGGTACCTCAGGAAAGATGACTGCTTGGTTTCAAGCTGCCTCGCCAGTTCCCAGTGCTCGTGCAGCTATGGTGCTCTGAGGACCAGATGTGGAAGAGCACTCAATACCACAGGGCAAACTAAAACAAGCTCATTGGCACAGGAGGTCTGGAACAGGAGCAGCAAGTTTTGAGCTAGGTGCAGGCAGGACCACTTGTTCCAAATGGAGGTTCACCCAAGAGCTGGGGACGTGCTGGCCTAGAGAAGGGACAGTTATTGCCTCCCGAGAGACAGTGAGGGATGAGCAGAAAAGAAGGCATGAGGACTGTGGTTTGCCCATGGGCTTTGACCTGTCTGTCTCCATCTTCAGGAAGAACAGACAAAGAACCCTGCCCCCTGCAAGGGGTCCCCAGATGCAGGGTGCATTACAGATTGCAGATCGCCTTCAGGAGCTGGTTTCACACTATGCCACAGGTTTTCTGCTGTCCTTCCTGCTGCCCTCTCCTGTTTCCAGGTGTTCACTTTCAGCCTTCATCTGTGTTTTTACTTTAACAGCTTTGTTGTGCCAAACACCTTCTTTCACCTAACTGGTTAACACACCAGGTGGGTTGCCTTCCCTCTCAGAAAGTGTGCCTGAGGGCTACCACCTTCTGCACTCATCTTGCTCCTCCAGTCTGGGTGCAAGTGCTAGGAACTCTATTCAGAACATGTATTTTCTCTTCTAAAAAACTCCCACCAGTTATTCCTTACTGTTTTAAGAAAGACCCAGAAGTTGGCCAGATTCATCTCACAACAGCTTCTCTGAATCCCAGTACTTCCAATTTGGGAACGTTTTCCTGGCAGCTCAATACTGCTCAAGCATGAATACACCAAAGCCACTTCCCTGCCTGATGTGGGAGAGAACAACTGGCTTCCTGATGTTGGGCTAAGAGCCCTCAGCACTGCTTCTGTACTACAGCTTTATTTTGAGGTTGTGGGTTACAGCTCTCCACGTTCTCTCAATAGTACCCTCACTTTCTATGGCACTGTAGCAAATTCTATAGGACTAAATCTAGTAATCAGGAGTGAAACTTTGGCCAATCCTCCTCCTTCCCTTTCAGAACCAGCCTCTGTGTGATGGATTTGCTCTATCGTTTCTTTTGCTCAGCCCTTTGAGCTCTACTGGCTTTATGGGTTGTTCTGTTTTGCTCTTCATTGACAATGTCTGGTCCTGTAGGAATTTACTGCATGCTTGCAAACTGTGTGCAGTTATGCTCTCTGTAGTACACCTTTCCAAGGAGGGTTTTACATTTTCTTCCAAATCTCTCTTGAACTCATATAAATTTTTGCAACTAGCTATTGGGACCTGTGAGTTCTGCATTCTACTGTTTCCACGTTCTTGTCAAACTTACTTTGGCACATGATCATTGCAGAAGGAAAACTGTGCCACCAGTGAGATAAGAGGCTTGTGAAGGTCCTTCTTTGACTCTCACTCTGTACCCACCACTCTCTGCTCTAAAGCAAGGCGTTGTCTTTGCAGTAAGCAGATGTTCTGGCATAGCAGCTTGATCACAGGCAATGATACTACACCTACTAAACCCACGTTAACAGTTAGAGGATGTGCCAGCTCTCAGCCAGGAGTATCAGTACCATCCCCTAGCAGGTCAGTGTCTGGTGTATGTGTAGCCATGACTAAACTGAAGTACAAGCCTGCAGTTGGGACAACATCCAGTCGGAAAAGACACTTCTCGGGGCTGCATTTGATGAGTTTCCAGTCAGTCTGAAGCTGAATGTTGGATGGGATTAGAGATACTGTAACCACATCTTCACGTCCTTCTTTGACATCTACAAAGTGACCGAAACGGTGGGTAGTGCTCATGATGCGTGACACAGACCTGTTTCAGAAGGTGTGCCAGAGCCTCCCTGAGGGGCATGAACATTTAATCTGAAGAGAGTTCCCAGTGCTCCAGCTCAGGTCCAGCATTCACAATGAACAGGTATACTTTAAAACTTCAGAAATGCATTTTCTCCATTTTAACTTCACCACCATCAAGAAAAATAAAGCCAGCTTACATACCGAGGCATAAACACTGTCTTAAGTTATAACAAAATACTTTTTGTTTGAAGAAAGAAACTTATGAAAATTATTTGGGCCTATTTTGTCATGTAAGCAAAATAAATATGAGAAACTTAACACATGGAATGCACTCTGGAAAAGGACATGTCATCATTTCATAATTATGACACTGCAAATAAGATAGAAAAAGGCTCAATTCCATGCCTTATAAATTATCTACATACCATGCAGTGTCGAGGAAAAAAAAAAAGCACCAAACATTTCAAAGGTTAAATTAACTTATTGAGAGGAGTGAAAAGTGACGGTGAAGCCAAGTGTCTAGGGGAGAGGGTTTTTATTTCCCGCTGGTGTGTGACCGAGTCTGTGATACGTGGTAATAGCAATCTGCCGGATTGCACCTCCCGTTGGGTCCCGGTGGCCCCTGGGGTCCCGGTGAGCCTGGTGTTCCCGGTGGGCCTGGCAGGCCAGCAGCTGGTAAAATAAAGTTAGAATTAGCAGAGTCCTTGGCAGAGTGCCTGCAGTGTCCCGCATTTCGCTGCTGGCAGCCAGCTGCACGCCAGCTCCTCCACGAGAAGGCAGGTGGGGCTGACCTTGTGCTACGACCAAACTCAGGAGGAAAGACATGGGTGTAAGACCAGTGTGAAAACCAGGAGAAAGGCCTGTTAGTTCATAAATAACCATAGCAGAAATAAATCTGGAGATTTGTACCTGTAGGGCCAGGTGGTCCAGGGTTACCAGGCAGTCCAATTCCAGGCTCGCCTCTTTCCCCTTTCTGTCCTCTATAACCTACACAGAATAAAGATATGAAAATAAGAGTGTCCTCTTGTTATAAACAGTGATCTTCCATATATCTTGCTGTCAGGAAATTATCAAGACACATGCTCACTTCTTTTTCTGAGACTGGTATTTTTTTTCTGAGACAGTTCTTGTACGTTCCCTCTGGAAAATACGATCACTCCTGGCAGTAACCGGTGCATCCTCTTCCAGAGGACTCTCGCTGTGTTCACTAGCTGGTCCCTTCCCTGAGATTTTGTTACCTTCCTGAAGTTCCTCTAATAAAGAACCAAACGTGTATTCTGCTCCTGCATTACCTGTTTGATGAAGTGATGTAAAGCACCAGCCCAAAGGCCATGTGGAGTCTGACCAGCTCTTCTCTGTCAGCCCACAAACGGAGCGAGACTTTCCCCTCTCTGCTCTACATAAATCTTTATGTCTGCACTTTTTAGACTGTAACCTGCTCGTTGTATGCAAGATATTCCCCTGTATGCGAGAGAATATCCACTCCCTCCTCCAGCGTTACACAGCTGTCCTCACGTGGAATGAGGCATCTTTAGAGCCTGTGCAGATGTCAGGCTGCAGCATGCAAGGCCTCCTTTGACTCAAGTGGCTGTATATTCTTATTACTAATTACACTTTCAATATTTGCATCTGTTTTCTTCACAGGGCATAGCTTTGTATTTAAATAGCTTCCATCTTCTCAGGTGCTGCAGCTCATGTCCAGCTCCTATTTCTTTTTCCTGAAACTGCTTGTAAAGAGTTTTATTAGTTGGAAACACGCTGCCTGCTTTAGAGCAGAGGACTCATGGCTATCAGTGTAATATTTTACTTAATATTTCAGGTTAAGAATCCATCTACAAATGTATCTTTTCTATTTAGATCATGTAATTTATGTAGGACAGCAGGTGAAGGCATTTTTAAAGGAACAAGTGTGACACCTGCCACAACACCTTGCTTTAAAGGGATTATAAGGGCACCTTCTTTCCTCCCCGGCACCTCAGATTTGTCATGTAAGGTGACCCATGTTGAAGACTAATCTGCCAGCTTCTGGTTACATTTGAAATTAAATTTGTTCTGCTTCATTGACCAGTATATTTCCAGTGTTGTGCATGCCATACAATAAAGCTCCTCTTGTGAAGAGCTCAAACTTTGCTTGAGTTATAAGAGAAGCACCACGGCTGACCAGTCAGCATAGTGGTATCAATCCACCTGACGTCTCCTGAAGATTAACGGGCACTCTGCAGATGAATGGCAAAGGTTATCTTGTCAGCGTACTGCGGCCTATGGCAACACTGGCACTTCACAGGACAATCCAGAAGGAAACTATTGCGAGTGCTGTGGGTACTAATTCAGGGTCATTACAACAGACACAATGCAGTAGTATTGGTACACAGCATATTCAAGCCTTCCATTAAACAGAAGATCATGATGCACTTTGGTAGAAAGTCTATTATCTGTTGCTGTCATTCTAGGTTTCAAAACAGAGCATCAATTATCTTACTCTTCTCTCAACACCCCAACAAGGAAATTACAGTGAGGCAGAAGCATTACAAAATGCATGCAGAGTGACATGCATAACCTAAGGAAATCAACTGTTTAAAGCTCACAGAGAAACAATATTAATCATGCATTCTGGTCACTGGGTTTTGTTAAGCAGAATTGTACAAGGCATATAGGCACACAAGCTATAAAGACTCAGGAAAGAGAATATGCACGTGTTTGTATTCAGTTGTAAATATTCTTCTGCTCTTTAATGATCATAGTAGTATTTATAACTACATTACGTAGGTTTACTCTGAAAATCTTGTGTAACGCAGAGTAGTTGCTACTGCTTGAGAAGCTCAATCATACAACCACAAGATCTATGACATTTCCTATTTATTATATATATATCACTATGTTTCTTAATTTACAATAGATAGTTACAGTACATTTGTCACTACAAACCCAATTAATTGTTATTTTACAAAGTAGTGCTGCCACCGATCATTTCTTTGCATTTATTCAGAGATGGGGAGAAGAGAGAAATCACATTTACGATATATCACGTTTACAATCTCCACGATAACCATTACTGTAAGTATCTGAGACATCATCACTGAAAAGGGACTGAGACTGAAAGATTCTGTAAACACCACTGGAATTCAAGACAATAGGGAAAAATAAAAGCCCACAATCGGACAAAGAGCAGCCTGACATAGTAAATATACAATCCAGGGTACTGTAAACCCTTTACCGGCTGTATCTGAATACACGTGCAAAGTGGAGTTTCACACAGCAGCAGTTCTGTTGACCCTGAAGTGGAATATAAAAATTCCCAGATTATCTTTTCCAAAAATAAGGCTTTCTGTAACATGGTGTAGGCATTTTACTGAACAGGCCTGTACGTAAACAAACGGAACAATGTAATGTGTCATTCTGGCCGGCAAATATTTGATTTTCAATGAGGTATATTTTGCTCAGAAGTAGGGCCATGATTGCACTTCTAGAGGCTCATATCACCTCTCTGAGCTTAAAGTGGCAAACTCATACACAGTCAAAAGAAAATATTATCATACACAGATTTTGATTTATTGTTTTTAGCGTAAAGGCACATATAAGATGATGTTTATTTTTACTGAACAGAATCAAAACTCCAGTAAGAGGTACCCGCTCAGTTCAAAAGGCAACTGCTTTAGCAGAGCCTTTCAATTAGGTTCCAGAAGTTTTGTTGAGATTTCTGCAACCCAAAAGTTGTGGTATGTAAACATATACTCAGTGTGGGTAGTGGTATGGTAAAGTTGGTAGCAGTATGTAGCAAGTTGGTGTTCAAATGGATACGCTTTCTTCCGCTCACAGATGAGTGGCAGTAGCTAAGTACAGCTCTCGGCTTGGTGCTCTCCACAAACATCATGGTCAGAAGCACCACTACCACAACACCCTCAGCTCTACGTGGAAATGACACAAGTTCATGTCTATGAACTTGGAGGCAAAAGGTTCTCTCATTTGAACTGCTCCAAAAGGTCATCCACCTCTATTATGGAGACCCTCTTTCATCCACCTGTATAATGCAGCACCTGAAGCTAATATGTCAAGTATCTAGAGAAATTTGAGGTTCTGTAATACAAACATGAGGCAAACACATTACCACGACAGGGAACATCGAGACCAAAGTATCCACTGCGTTTCATGTGCAAATACTCTGCATTCTTAAAAACAAACAACGAACAAACAAGAAGGGTGCTAAGACCAAGCCCTCTTATCCAGCCTCCTGTGCACACCCTGAATTCCTTCTGTGTGTACAGGCCTCTCAGCTGAGAGGTAGTAGCTGGGTTTCAAATCAAAGCAAGCCAGGTTAACATCACCCTCCACAGCAAAGACCATTTTAGAGGAAACGCCTGAAACCAGTGCAGCTATTTCAGAAGGGTGACTATGTCTGGACAACATCCACTACAATGGGGTCCTGATGTCAGCCAAAGTTTCTACAGGTACCCACTGTACAAATTAATAAATAAAATAAGAGACATGAATTTTACACAGAGATTAGCCATAAAGATAAGGAACTTTCACTATTCATTACATGGTATTTTTCTTTCCTGAGCTGTGATATGAGATTCCTTGAGGCTACGATGCGATACAAGGACCTATAAAAATCCTCATCTTTCCTTAATGTGATAGAACAAGTGAAGTTTAACTAAGCTGAAATCTTTTGTCTAGTGAGAAAAAAAACAATGGTCATATTAACATAAAGAATCTCTGGATTGCAAAACTATCCCAAGGTGCATTTGGTTTAATGGACCAAAATTCACTTACTATTACAGTTTTAAAAATGCAGTTAAGTCAGTGGAGTTAATTGATTTAGATCCTCTAACACATGACAAGCTGACTGACCGTTTGCAAATGGATGACATTGCTACAGCTTGTCTGTAAAGCCTTGCAATAAATGTCCTGTTTCTCTACAAGACATTAGCATCCTTTAAAACACAGAGAGCAAGCAAGTTCCTCTGCTCCCCTTAGGCAGATGCTGTTCATTTCAGTGGTAACAAACTGCCTCACAGTATCAGTTTGCGGATCCATATTCCACAGGTTATATTTTAAAATGAAGAAATACATATATATATAAATCTTCCAATCACTATTATAATAAGTCTGTTGAAATACCAATTGCATGCTTCATAATATAAGTTGCTATTCTTTGCTGTCTTTTGTTTACATGCTGTATTTTTACTGGGATGATCCTGTAAAATCAAAATTATTTGTACCTGAACCATTGGGAAGTACCTGAGGTACACTATGAACAACACTGCTGAAGGCCAACAGGTAACAGTTTGCTAGATATGCACGAGTCTATGCCCAAGAGTATAGCAATTCCTAAATACACTTTCTGAAGACCATGCCTGCACTTCCAAAAGTTGCTATCTATGTTTTTGACTTCTGGGACTAACTCCTGCCTATTGGTTTGCTGTGCAGAAGGGAGCTCTGGTGGAATCTGACCAGGTCATACCAGGACAATTCTTAGGGGAACTGTCACCACCCTCAAGGCATATGGAGGAACTTCTGCAAAGCTACAAGTTAAGCACCTCCTTGGGCAGACAATGACATCAGCCTTTCCTGCTGGCTGGTTCTAGCAGGCTTTCTGCTCAGCGTGCAGCATCACAAAGATGCTTTGGAGGTGCCTGTAGAGGTCTTTTTAATTGCTGTCCAAAAGTGTTTGCTACTTCTCTGTGGCTGTGTGGGACAAGTGATTGTTCCACTCTGCCAGCCCAGAGGTGTATTATTGCACACAGTAAAACTCTGGAGCTGGCAGTCTGGGCTACATCCAAGGGAGAAATAGAATAAGGAATATCTGTCAGTTAATATCAAATGCATATTATGACTGGGCATATGTCCACACAGCATGGTCTCAGCCACACATGCACTTAACATGCTTCTCCAAGAACTCTCATCTGCTATGTCTTTTAAGGCTGAAAATAAGCTGGAATATGGAAGGATACCTTTCAATCTGTTCAGAGATTTGAATTTTTGTTTACTGTTGGCACAAAACAATTAACACGCACAGGCACAACTGGAAAGGCATGAAGGGTATTTGTAAGTGTGCTTCTCTCATGGAACTCTCTCTTACTCAGAGTGTAAGAAGGAGGCAAGACAAATTTTTAGTTTTCTTTCCTTAGAAGTATAATTTCATATAGCTTTTGATGTATCAGAGAAGTAAAATGCTTCTCGCTTAGCTTACCTTTTACTAATCAAAAAAAGAGTATTGAGTGTATCAGTAAAATAAACGTAAATCCTGTGTACATGGGGCACTACTTTTACTTAAGCATAAAGCATGAAAAAGCAGCTTTATTTTTTCTTTCAAGCATAGCTATCACCTTTACTCTTGAGGCTCACTAGCTAGAAATGAATCCTAGTACAATGTTCCACTTCCCAGAAGCATCTGAGACTATCCACCACATACAGCATCATTGAACAATCTGGCACTAACATTGTAGTTGACTGTTTACAGTGATCTGAATATTTAAGTAAGATGAAATCAGTGTTGTAAGATTCTAAGCCTTTTATAGTTTTCCTTGATCCTTTATTCTTGTTCTTCTCATTCTGAGCTCATCACATTTTTCAAGCTTCTTTCAGGGGTTTGCGCTTATCAGTGTTATTAAGTCTTTATTCTTCTGATAGCTTTAGGATCCACACATCTTCAGCTTTGCTCTCATGTTCTTCGTTCCAGTCTGACTTGCTCTGACTCCAGAGCAGACCAAACTAACAAGAGATAATAAAGAACTACCTACAGATAAACTGCAAATTACATATTACCCACCCACAAAATATTATTCATTGATAAATTCTTTTTTTCTTTTTGTTCTGTTTTTCTCTTCCTTTTAATCTCTGAGAGGTTGACTCTATAGTAGACTCCAGCTACACTGAATCTGGATTCCCTGAAGCTGATTTTGCAGTGAAAGACAGTAGGGTGAAACAACAGTCCCCTACTGTCCATGTACATGTTTGCAATGTACAAATTACTGTTTGGGTTAGAGTGAAAAGCTGATTACTCTGGAACCAATTAGTGAAAAATAGATCACTTCACTGTAACAAGAATTCGGGTGGTAATATTTAAGTTTTCAGTGCTTCTTAGAGAATAATATTTGCCTTAACTTTTTCCTCCCCTGTGTTGTCTCAGAGTCATTGCTGAGAGCCTTGGACATCAAATTTTGTTCCTTAAATAAGATGTTCTCTCAATATGGAACATCTGAAATATCTGAATAGCAGCATTAGAGTTCTGGCATGGGTTTTCTTCCTTGCTAAAGTATTCTGGGGAAAAAACATCTCCTACAGTAGTCTAGATATCTGTCAGTAATTAACTGTGTCACTTATTAGCATAAAATGCACTGATTAGGAGTTTTTAATCAGTAAAATCCACACATTTACTATGGGTTAATATTTAGATCTAGTCTGGAAAAAAACAAGTACAGTTTTAAAAGTTAATCATTAGGAAGCTACGCAGGTAATCCTGGCTTATTTAATAATCATTAGCAAGTGTATAAAGATTTCAAGATATAATTAATGTGAACATTTTGTTTAATTCCTACCTTGAATTCCACGTTCTCCTGGCGGCCCTGGCAAGCCATCCTTTCCTGGGGGCCCTGGCAAGCCATCCTTTCCTGGGGGCCCTGGTTTTCCATGAGCTTGGGAGGCAAGCATTGCAGCAGGCAGCTTCAGCTGGGATACAAACTGAGCCATCCTTTCTTCATTAACAAAGGACACAAGAAGAAGAGGGTAAGAAATCTGCCAGCAAAATATGGGAAAATAAATTCCAAAGACCCAACTGAAGTAAGTTTCTGGAAATCAGGTTTCTGAACCTTCTACATGTCCAAACATAAAATGCTCCTCAGTCACGTCCGAGTCTTTACTCTTTGAAATAAGCTGAATGAATTTGCACTGAAGTTTCTGTTATCAGTCTCTTTTCCTAAGGTATTCCAATATTTCCAATTACTTCTGACTGCTGTTCATGGAAGTACTTAAAATACAGGAATACAGAATAATTAGTGCTTAACACCCCTATGAAAGGCCTACCTTATATATTACTAACTCATATTAAGTAGCAAACCAGAGCTTAAATACCATGAACAGAAATGTGTTGAAACCCTGAAAACAGTTGTGGAACAACCTATAAGTGCTCAGCAAACATTAGTAATTGCACAGGTTTCCGTGTGAACTGTTCATGCTGGTGGAATAAAGTATACTTGGTAACATCTTAGTGGTCCTTAGAGGCAGACAAAATAGGTACTAACCTTGAATCTGCCTCATTTATACCAGATTGAAAAACTTAACTAAGCATTCCATAACTTAGCAGGTATTTACTGTGGTAGAGTTTTAAGAAAATAAAATAATGAGAAGAATGGGCATCAAACTTTATATCTGTTTGAAAATAATTATTTTCCAAGTGGACAATTAAACACAGCTACAGCAAGAAGGCAGCTGCTAAGTCCAATGTTGAGTTAGATGACACATAAAGAAATGTGTAATAAGGCTGTAGAGATGTAAAGCATTTAGAACAGAGTTTTAACATTTATGTTTATTTATATAATACTTTGTTTCCTTACCTTCAAAAACCTTAAGAACCTCTTGTTTGATATAATTTTTTATTTCTTCAAGTGAAACCATATCAGCCTAATGAGGAAAAAAAACAGGTGATACGTATCAAAAGAAAAACACAGAGGACTCTTTCTGATGATAAAAACAAAAAAAATGCTGAAATTAACATTAAAAATGTAAAGCTTTCACTGGAAATTAAGTATTTTAATCTATTTGTTTTATTAACTGCAAAAGCCACTTTATTGCAAATACTTTATAATAATATAAAGATGACTAATACAGTGAATGCACATGGAATTTGCCCTGCGTAGGTCAGCGGGGATGCACCGTGACACCACTGTGCTTTCCTTGCCTTTTGCCAGTTTCTCACCCCCTCTAGGGACTAGCTGCTGCGATGCACAGATGACTAGAACTGCACCATAGTACCAGTAACCTCACTGGTAACTTTGAGAAACTTTTAGGACTTTGCCCTATTTGATAGAGGGTAAAAAGAGCCCAGAACGTGTCTCACACACAGAGACAAACCAAGATATCTACAACTGATGGGCATCATTTAATTGTTTTTTTTAAATGCTGATTTGCCTTTTATTAAGAATCATTTCTGTGTGCCTCCTTTTCTTTCTCAGTTGCAAAGACTCATCCTTTAGCTCTTAAAACTTGAAAAACTTGAAAATTAACAGTATTGAGTAGCCATATTGGCAGGAGCGAAATAAGTAAAACATAATCATAGCACATGGTTAAAAGTAAACCAAACCAAACTAAACTGCTTAATCACCTGGCTATGTTTTTTCCACCTCTTAACTAAACACCAAAATTATCTCAGAGATACTGCAGTTTTTTGGATACTGTGGTATTGCTCGATAAAATTTCCACTGCTCAGCACATGCTACTTTCACATCATCTGGATTCACGAGCCTCCAAGCAGAACTGGCATTTACTTACGGGAAACCCTGGGGGTCCTGGTGAACCTGGGGGACCTTGATGACCCGGTGATCCTGGGTAGCCTCTGTCTCCTGGTGGCCCAACAGGACCCACATCCCCCTTTTCTCCTGATGGGCCAGGTTTCCCTCGTTCGCCTTGTGGGCCTCTGTCCCCTGGAATACCCTGATCTCCCTGTGTAAAATAAAGCAGAAAGAAAATCATTGCACATACTGGAACAAGCTAGGAAATGTCACCCAAGAATGCTAAAGATAAAATTTCTGTTCAGAAATAGATTTTATGAGTCATGCAGCTGATTTTACAGGCTAATGCTTGTCTCTGAAAACACAGCAAGTAACATTTTGTTTTCTTACCTTCTAATGTTGAAGGCAAAGGCAAAGTAAATAGCTTTGTAACCCACTTTTCAAGGGCAGAATTTGGGTGCAGAAAGTTTATAGTCCTTTTACAAGGATCTAGAAATGTCAAATATGGCATAGGTAGAATTTACGTGCTTCAGTTCCCCCAGGCATAAGGCATCAGGCTTTTTTTCTGTAAGTTTCCATAGAAGCCTAACATTTTATTTCTACATGTACACAAAATTTCAGTAGAGTCAATGAAACAACAAATACACAAATCCAATTATAACAAGTGAATTTCTTACAAACAAAATAAATTAAAGGTCAATGTTCTGGCCAGCAACAGCTTCCATCATTGCTGAGATGGCATTTAAATTTGTTTTACTTGTGAGGAACTAAATCTTTTAGAGTTACAATATATTAGCTATTTGTTGACTGAACTACAGCTGTGGAGCAGAGTGCCTCGAGTCACACATTCAGACTGTTAAATGAACAGCTGTCAGGTCTGAGGGGCCACTGACTGCCCTTGCTGCATCACTTAAGGTAATGTCAGGCTCCACCATAAGCAGAAAACAGCACCAGGAATTGACTGTGTCATTACTACATGAATCTGGAATCTATGTTTACGAGGAGCCAATGACTGGAATTAACTGCATTCTTAATCTACAGCAAGTTCTGGTAAACTGTATTCCGATCTGAAACATCACTGACTGATACACCAATGGAAGTGCAGTTACATTCTTAAGTCATATTTGCATGCTATGTAAAGACTGAAAAGGGAAGGAAGAGAGGGAGGGAGGCAAGTAAGAGGTTGTATAACATTTTTATCACCTATCTGTCCTCCAATCTGTAAGATTTCCAGTGTTTGATTTTTTCCATATTTTGGAAAAATTTCCATATTACTACTTATAACTAAGCCTCTCTTACAAAGACCTTTGTGACTCTGTTGCATTAAATGAAACCATAACACATTCCTGACTGGAATCTGAATTGCCCTCAGTAAGAGTGCAGAGGCTCTGAACTCTGAAAATCTACCACAAGAAAAAGAAATAAAAAATGTCAGATCTTGAAACCTCATCATCTCACACCCTATAACTGTGGTGGGTTGACCGTGGCTGCCTGTCAGGTACCCACCCAGCCACTCTCTCACTCCCCCTCCTCAACAAGATGGGGAGAAAATGAGATGAATAGCTTGAGTCAAGGACAGGGAGATCACTCACTACTTATCATGAGAGGAAAGCAGACTGAACCTGGGGAACGTTAATTTAATTTATTGCAAATTAATAACAAAACAGGTTAGTGAGACCTTCCTCTCAATCCACTCCCTTTCCTTCCAGGCTCAACTTCTCTCTCCTCACTCTTCTACCTCTTCCATCTGAGAGGTGCAGGGGGAATAGGGAATGGGGGTTGCAGTCAATCCTTAGCAGTCACTCCTTAGCACTTCATCTCTGCTGCTCCTTCCTTCTCCCATTCTTCTCCTCCTCCAGTGTGGGGTCCTTCCCATGGGTGGCAGTTCTTCAGTAATGGACCGCTCCAGTGTGGGTACTCCCCATGGGACACTGTTTCTGACTGAAAACCTGCTCCTGTGTGAGCTCCTCTCCATGGGCTGCAGGTCCTGCCAGGAGCCTGCTCCAGTTTGGGCTCTCCATGGGCTGTAGCTTCCTTCAGGTCACTTCCACATGCTCCAGCACGGGGTCCTCCATGACACGGATGTCTGCTCCACTGTGGTCCTCCATGGATTGCAGGGGCATAGCCTGCCTCACCAATGTCTTCATAGGCTGCAGGCAAATCTCTGCTCCAGCACTTGGAGCACCTCCTTCCCTCCTTCTTCACCAACTGTGAGTCTGCAGAGTTATTTCTCTCTCCTCTCTCCCAGCTGTTGCACAACATTTTTTACTCTTCCTATCACACAGGCAATATGAAAGTCACTCATGGGCTCAGAGCTGACCAGCAGGGGGTATGTCCTGGAGCCAGAAATTGGCGCTGTCCAACATGGAGGCAGCTCCTGATGTCTTCTCACAGAGGCCACCTCATCAATCCCCCCATTACCAAACCTTGGCACATAAACCCAATACAAGCTGTCAAACTGCTAGCTTGAACACATAGTCAGTAAAGTCAGTTTGACATGGAAACAGTCTTGGTGTGATTATGTTATATTTATTGTATTGCTCTTAGAAGACCTATCTTGCCAATACTGCACACACCTGACTTCCAGTTTTAGTTTCTGGGCATTAATACTTTTGTCCAAACTCTAAATATGCAGCATATGAATGCTTTCAAAAACCAGCTAACTCAGCTATTTAGTAGAAAAAAAAAGTCAAGATATCATTTGATCCCATGAATACACCTTTAACCCTCACCAAAGGCTCTCAAATTTTCCACAGCTGATGGGAGCAGAAAAGGGAGTGCATGTGCATTGGGGGAACTGGAAGAGACATGTTCTGATGGAAGAGGCATACCTTCCTGTTCAGGTTTCTATAAATTTTAAGATTTATAGGGCAAAGTGTTCTGTCCTGCATATGGCTATTCTACCAGGACATGTACTGCAATACCTTGAGAAATTCAGGGCAGAGGAAGGATTTTGACTGAGAAGTGGAACGTTCTGTAGTCTGCAGGAAAGAGGGTCTTTGTATCCCACCTCTATCTCCTACTTCACTCATAGCAACACAAAACATTCTAAAATTAAAGAACAGCTCCTGTTTTACTATACATTACTGCAAGGCTTGAAAGAGGTATAAAATTTCATGTAATTTTTTTGTTCAGTCACTTCTTTTTGTGATTGAAGTCCAATATAGGAAGCCACTGAACACACCACTTTGACTGATATTGCTTTCAAATAAGACCACACACATTCATGCATCTATATATACATAAAAAACCTATCTGAATATTACTATATTTACAGTAAGCATTAAAAATCTATTTAAGGCATAAATATATATAATTTCTCAGATTTATAACCCTACAGAGTAAGTCTGGATAGCTATTCTACTAGAAAAAAAAAAAAGAAAGATGCAGGTTTCTCTAAGACCATGATGTTCTAGCAGTGTGACGTTGATTCTGGAACTGCTTTCCTTCTAAACGATTTCCATTATACAGGCTGACAATGTGTAGGAGGCAGATCAAACACTACAGCCCCTTTTTAAACAAGGATATTTTTAACCTCCTCCAGTGTTTTCTTGGGTTTGGAAGAAGCTCCTTGTAAAAATTCATAAAACTAGGTCATACCTCCCTCAAGATTCCTCTTCAAACTCTCCTTCATTTTACAAAAGAGAGTAGGACATTTGTGGTTTGCAGTTTTTGCCTATAGTGCTCATTTATTCTGTTTTCCTCCTTTCTAGTATTCTACCATTTCTTGCATTTAATCTTGTACTAAATTCTGTGCAGAAGAAACTATTTTCTGCCTGGGTTTCCACATGCTTCAGTCAACGTGCTCCTGTTCTGTGATCAAGGTATGCAGACAAAAGCAATAAACAAGCCAGCCACCACCACTTTAACCTGTTGTTAAAATGACTTGAAAAAACACATTTCTGAGGAGTATAAACCACATGTT
Source organism: Chloroceryle aenea (assembly GCA_013399075.1). NCBI lineage: Eukaryota > Metazoa > Chordata > Aves > Coraciiformes > Cerylidae > Chloroceryle > Chloroceryle aenea. The sequence goes on along the minus strand of VWZY01000316.1, from coordinate 969,632 downwards.
TTCAACTGGTTTGTCCCTCAGTTTACAAAGTAGTAATAACAGCAGTGTTTAGTCACTCAAAGGTGGTGTACAATTATTTCAGCCTTCTTTCTTAAAATGGATTCTACAAGGATACAGTTATATTAGACATGAAAACCCCAAGAGTTTTATTCCGTCCTTCCAGTTTTGATGCTTCTCTTTTCTCTAATAGCAGCAGCTGGTCTCAAAGTGAAGGAGTGCGCTGTACAGCGATAATAATAATGGCTGCAAGGAAACCTTGACTTTCTATTATTTTCTGTAATCACGGCAATCTCTCTCAGAGATGCAGGTCTGCAATACTTGATCCAGAGGATAAGAAAAATATCAACTTTCCTACTGATCTCTTAGCTGAGATGTAGACTTCTGATGTTAATTCGCTGTTATTTCTTTGGCAGATCTCCCCTTGTTTTCAACAAACCTTTTCTATTCTTGCAGATTTGTAAGGGGCAACTGAAAGCTTTCTGAGAACTGTACTCAAATAGTGCACTGGGTGCATTTGTAACTTTCCTGTCATAAAAGGTTGTGAGAGATTTTGGTTATCGCTTGAGACAAAAATACTTCTGGAAATCGATTTATTTTTTTAACATATATCTATGTATTTTATTGATATATGTGTATGCAAAAAAATATTTATTTATTTTACTCTGAACATAGAGAGCTAGACTGTGACATTTGCCAGTGATCCCAGAAGTCAGAGCATATTCAGGCATCTGTGACATCTCTGAAAGCAAATATATATCCATATTTACATCTGTAGCTCCTACATACTTGTGTATATGTATGCACTCTGTCACCAGTAAGACTTGAATCACAGAATCACAGAATGTTAGGGGTTGGAAGGGACTTGGAAAGATCATCTAGTCCAACCCCCTGCCAGAGTAGGATCACCTAGATTAGGTCACACAGGAACACATCCAGGTGGGTTTTGAATGTCTCCAGAGAAGGAAACTCCCCAACCTCCCTGGGCAGCTTACAACCTCCTAATAATAATAGAATAAATACACCCTCTTATCATGAAGCTTCCCAAGTTTGACCCTGATGAAACAACCTAAGACTGTGTCTCTGTGTCCCTCAGCCTGTCAGTACGTTTCAAGGTCATGCCCTTAGAGGTCCAGCCTCCTCTTCTAGCTGTATATATACAGTGCTACTTGTAGTGCGTTCAGAGAGGTTAACACTGAGAAGGTAGAGGCTGAGCAGTATAATGCAGTAGATAGTAGGTGAAACAATAAAACTCTTATATTTTAGTGTGTCCTTAAAGGCAGAAATAGAATATAGTAAACATTTTTGTAAGGGACAATTACAGTACTAAAGGTTAAAACCTCATGTCTCCTCAGTGTCATAAAGCAGCATTTCCTTTTCCGGATTACACCTGAAGGTACTTCTCTGATTTATCAAATAAATGTTTCAATGGGATTAGGACATCAGGGCTCCAGAAATGTCATAACAGGAGCAGAGTATGCACTAGGATTTCCTTTGCTCTAGCGAAATAAAGATTACCTCTCACCTCCCGCAATAAATTCCTGTCCAACATGATCTTGTTGCCATGAACAGAACTGACTAAACATTTTGGGAACCAGTAAGGTATGCCACTGGCACTCCTGTTGCCTAAGTGTAACAAGCTTGTTTTAGATAAAACATGTCCTGTGTTTGTGATATACAAAGATCACAGGGATGACGATGGGGCAGGGTTTATAGCTCTTGCAAAGTCTGACAGCATCACAACAGGATTAGCTACTTTCCAATTTTCAACCCCATGATCAATTTACACTGTCCAGCCCAACTGTGTTAGAGAGTCTATAAAAAGTGTTTTCCCTCTAAATGCAGAAGCCAATTCAATTCTAAATCCTTAAATTGGTGTCTAGGACTAAAACTTCTAGTTATCTAAGAGACTGCTTGATCAGGTAGTTAATTGCTTGGTTTTGCCTGTAAAACATATGATGATGAGGTGCTTAGATGCTCAGTAAAAAAAAAATTAAAAAGAGGTACTTACACGTTCTCCTTTGGGTCCTCTGTCTCCTGGTCTTCCCACAGCACCCTGAAAAAATATTTTTGAAAAAAGATAAATATATCACTTAAAGGCTTTTTTGTATATTCATCCGTTATCAGAACCAAAAGCAACTTCTAGGTTTAACAGCTATGGTATCTGCAAAGAATAAAATACACTAGTGTGCGAAAGCATGCTTTCCTACCGGAGGACCAGGCAATCCATCTTTTCCATTGCTTCCCTATTAAAAAAAAAAAAGGCATAAAACTAATAAGTATGCTTATGTATATACATTTAAAAACTATAAACAGGAAAGCTCAATGTTTAGCACTCTTACCAATACACATTCTGAAGCTGCAGAGGCAGCAGCCTGTGTAGTTAAATTCTAGAAATACTCAGAAATAGTCTTGAGATGTGAAATTACAGAGCTCAGGGTGATACTGAGCTGTAAGCACATTAAATTTGAGTTGATAGCAGAGTAAAAAAAATTGTCTTTGGCATCAAGATTTGCATCAGCTTTAATGAGTACATAACATTAAATGACAAGCTATATATAGAAGTTCTGCAACTGTGGAATATGGACCTATACATGCAATTTTCCAGTCTCAGCTGATCTTATACAACCATAGAAAAGACTTCTCTTATTCTAGGTACTAGCCCTGATGCCCTATTAGTCTTCTGCTGTTACAGAGATTATGCTTTAACAGTAAGCAGACAGATCCATTCTTCCATTATTAGGACTTGTGGCATGGCACAACTTCAGCCTCCTGGGCTAAACACATTTCCCTCCAAAAAAAAAGGGTGGCCTCATTCATACCTCCTGCTAGAAACAGTCCCAGGCCACATTATCCCCCAAACTGAAATGTGGCGTTACCTGAGAGTCCTAGATAGCATGGGCCAAAATAATATCATAGAGTATGTTAATAATTGCACAATGTCAGATAATTGCAAGATAAATGCTCTGGCACTGTTTAATTTATTAGGATATATGTGGTTCTGCATATGCAGCAAACCCACTGCTATTTCACTGAGTGAGGAAGAAGGACTTGCATAAGCAGAGACATCAGGGATAATTTCTTCCTTCTCATAGTGCCAAGTGAAGTTTTGCACAGATTAAGCACCTTGGGCCGGTATGCTGCTGAAGTTACAGAAACTGTCTCTTCTTTCAAGATAGAAGCAGCATGTGGAGACGTGCTGACAAATTGAAATGATCTGCTGCTCCACAAAACACCGAGCATCGGGGGAGATAATGAGTTCTCCACTATTCTAGCTGAACCTCTTCCAGAATATAAACTAGGTTGTTTTAAACCAGTTCAAACAGTGCTGACTACACTGCTGTCACACTTTTATTAAATAAAGAGGTGAGATTAGACATATCCTAAGTGACCAGTAAATGCTTCAGCTGTAGTGCTACATCACCTGTATATGGAAGAGTTATGAAGTTTATTCAGAGTCATGAAGCATACACTTCTCTATCTAAACTGAAATCAAGAATGTATTTTGTCACTCCATCCTTTATAGACTACATTGAGTGTCTGGGTTAATATTGTCCTTCTGAAAAAATACAAAAGGAGCCTTTATGTCAATAGGATCCAAAGGACCCTCATAAGACCTCTAAAGACAACTTCTCAGTAGCTGACTGCTAAAACATCACAATACCAGGAATTCTTGACTGGGTGGCTAATACTGGGCACAATAGCTGTTAAGTGTTCTTCAGCTGTTATCTAGCCTAACACAAAGCAGGATGTAATCTCATTTCTCTTCTAATTCTGATAACTAAGACACATACTTTTGTAAAGAACACATATATATAGTATAAAATTGCTTACTGGTTTTCCTTGTGGCCCTTCTGGCCCAGGGAAGCCTATATCTCCAATAGGTCCTCTTTCACCCTAAGAAAGAATAAAATGCACATATAAATCTTCATATAAAAGCTTGCATTCAGTGTTTGAAATGTTTGTGTATTATCAGAAGAACCTAGAACTCAAATCTGTACTTACAGGTTCCCCTGGCATCCCTGGGGACCCGGGAGATCCTGGTTTTCCCTGCAAAAAGAGAATATTACAAATTACTAGGAAGCAAAACATAACTTCTCTTAGGTCAAAAATAAGAGGATTTTTATTTGAGTGAAATATTCATGTTACCATTCCTTAAATGTTTTATGAGAAGAAAAAGAAATATTTTACCAGATTTTGTGCCATGTTAATCTGGCTCTTGTGTGCAACATACCTCAATCACTTTGTCTTCTTTATACTTTCTAAATAGTGAAATAATGTTTTCATGAAATGTTCTTTTACAACACTACGATTTTCTTCTTGAGAAGTCACAGTCTATATATGTGAAATCAAGATTTTTTTTCCTTCAGGCATTTCCTAGTCCTGACTTTTTAAAAGGTGAGTCTATTACTGACTTAACCTCTTCTGCAAATTTTCTTCATGCCCTTTTTTGGCCACTTTTGTTGTAATTTTATTTTCAGCCTCCCAGAATTCACAATTCTTTCTTATCTCATCATTTAGATGGTGATTTTAAATGTTTGCATTTTTTAAAATGATGCCTTGCTTTTCATAACCTAACTGGTTCAGACCCAGACAATAATTTTTAACCCTGAATCTACCTTTACTGGAAATATCCTTCAGTCCAGTCCTGAACAGACTTGTACAAGTGAGGGATATATCATATCAATGCCAGTTACAACAGGACCGAGGATTCATGCTAAGGAAACAGCAACTGGTGGCAATTGTTGCAGAATCTCAGTCCAAACTTCCCTGATCATCCTGCTTAGCAAAAAAGGCAAAGCTAAAATGAAATGTTTATATTCCCAAGTGGGAAAAAGGGTCCAGAATCTCTTATTGGTTCTCATACATCTATTAATTTGTTAATTAAAACTGCTTACCATAAAATGGTAATACAATGAATTTATGACAGTGGATTTTATTAGCATTAAATGTAATCAACAGAATGCAACTCCATCAGTCATGAAGGGAACATCTAGCTAGAATAGACAGCAACAAGAATAAGACTTGGAACATATCCAGGGGGAAATACACAGGGAATGAACAACAGTGATCATCCCAAATGGCTACTGCATTATTGATTCACAGCATGAAATGTATTTCAGAACAACAAACTTTGAAACACTTTTATAGGCTATAAAACTCAGAGAAATACTTCTATTTTTTCCCTTAAATATGCAATTTTACATAGTTTTAGGAGAACTTAACTAAATTAAACTATTTAAGCTGATGTTCTCTCTTGGAACTCAAAGTAAAGAGACTAAATCAGTGTCTAATGGAAACAGGGGTGAATAGACACAACCTTCTTTTTATTTCATGAAACACGTATTTATAATTTGAAAACAATTCCTGAATGGATTGGTAGCTGCCCAAATTTAATAATAAAAGTATTTGCATTTAAATAGCTCCATATTGCCTTCTGAAATGTGGATAAACTTTTTTTATTAAGCTGTGAATGAAATCTAAAGAAAAGTTGTCTTCATTTCCTTTAGGAACACAAATGAATAATTATAATTTCAATTTATCATTAGTTACATTCACTTTAACCTACAACAAAACTTCTGGATGACTTTCAGAAAGTTCTCTGAATACCAACCGTAAATAGCTGACAAAGCATTACCCTAAAGCAAATATTTGATCGACTTGATATGCAGATCCTTGTGGACTGCATTAAATAATGCTCATAATTTTTCTGTGTGACAGAAAGATGCTTAGAAATTTGTGGATACCCAGGAACACAGAAAATGTCTTTATCTATATTAAACTGAGGCAATGAGAAGAATTTTCATATGTTTTCTTAACTAAGCATATGCAGCTTCAAATTCCAGCTTTATCATGTATTCACACCGTTCCCTCCTGTCATTTTAATAATAATATGAACCCTCAGTGGTATTAAAACTCTAATCAGTTTAGGAAAAACAGAACATTTTCATACCTGCCTATAAAGCAGTAGCCAAGTGCTGGCATTTCACAAACAGTGAATGAGATTACAGCTCAGCACCTTGCTTGACCTCTTTTATCAGCTTCTAACAAACTGAGTTTTCTTTAATGAATATACGTACCGGTGTCCCTGCTACTCCTGGCATTCCAGCTGGTCCACGGTCTCCCTAAAGAAAGGATAAATCTATGCTTAAATGGTAACATTCAAACCAGAAGTTTGTTTCTGCATTCTCATTAAAACCTGAGGAAGGATTATTCAGTGAACTGGAAATGAGGACAAGAGCCAGGCTCTGTGAAAGGCTAATATTTATCTCTGCCAGTGACTCATTTTAAAGACTTGAGCAAGTAACTTAAATCCTTTGTTTAGGTTCTCTTGTATAATATTGTAATTTCCATGCTATCCCTTATACTGCTCGAGGCCTTCCTTAAAAAGGGATGGAAAGTCCCTGACTTGTCTGTAATTTTCCAAATATATATCATCTGTGGTCATGACAACGACCAAAATTAACATAGCATAATTCACTATCATATCAACATCCCCATATTTAAGATTTATCTTTCAGAGAAGTGTTCACTGTACTGCTACCCAGTCATTCACTTGCAGCAAGTCAGCATCCTTGATTTGCTTGTGCCATGGTTCTTTCAGGGCAAAGTTTCTCCTTTTTTTAGCATACAGCCACCTTCATCTATGCTTTAAGCTAAGAAAATGGCTCTTGTGCTGGAGCTGATGAGTTATGGGCACAAATTCATCTTTCTCTCTTGAGAGGACTGTAACCCAAAGCAGACAGATGGAGCTCACATGTGGTGAAACTACAGTGCCCTAACCCACTGCTGACACAGAATTATTATGGTAGCAAAGGACCTCTAGGATCATCAGGTCCAACCTTTACCCAAACATCTCCCTAACCACTAAACCATAGCCTCAAGTGCTACATCTACTTGTTTTTTAAACACCTCTAGGGATGATGACTGGACCACCTCCCTGGGCAGCCTGTTCCAGTGCCCAAACACTCTCTCAGGAAATAATTTCTTTTTAATATTCAATTTAAACCTCCCCTGACACAACTTGACACCACTTCCTCTCATCCCATCATTGGTAATTTTGGAAAAGAGACTGACACCAGCCTCGCCACAACCTCCTTTTAGGTAGCTGTAGAGAGCAATAAGGTCTCCTCTCAGTCTCTCTTCTCTAGACTAAACAATCCATTTCCCTCAGCCGGACACAACATTAAATAACATGTAATTCAAAAAGATGTATAAATACATTCAATTAAAAAAAAAACCAAAACCCACAAACCAAACCCTTAAATTTAGATGATATGGGTAAAATCAAATTGCTTTCACTGACAGAAAACATATTTACAGATTTTTTTTAATTTTCTCTGCTGAGTTTTGTGTGTTTGCATATCTAGAATTGAATAGCAAGATCTAGAAATTTTTAGCATTTCATGACAAGCTTTTCTCTAAATTCATAGCAGCCTCCACAGTATAGTAAATGAAAGGTTGTAACATGCCACCAGCTTAAGAAAAGGATCATTTCCTAGCACTGGAATGAAGACTTGAACTACAGGAAGGAGCTAGAGAACATAATATGGTTCAGTATGTGCTATGGTGGCATCACACAGGCAGTATAGAGTGCAAGAAAAGCAAGGGACTTGTGTAGAATAATGAGCAACAGTCTGAGAAAAGAGATTTTTGTCCTCTTTGGCACAGGGTGTAGTACAAGAGAAACTGCAGGGACCAAGTCCCTCTATTTCTACTCTTTGATATATTTTTACACACATCTCAAATAGGGTTTTTGTTGTGGATTTTGTTTGTTAGTTGTTTTGTTTTATTGTGTTTTTTAATATGGAAGCCTTGCATGCACTAGGCCTAGACTAATTCAGTTTCAAACTTCTCTTCAGATCTGTAGCTATGTCACAAGTCTTAGAACAAGACAGACTATAAACATAAGACAATGTTCAACAGAGTAGTAGTGACCATACTTAGGAACTTGATAACTATATTACTGTTAAGTAATATAGTCATATATAGTCTATACTATATTATAGAAACATGTGTATATATTATATATGTAATAGTATATGTTATACAGTTTATATTATATACCATATATACACTATATAGTATATACTATGTATACACTATATGTACTATATATAGTAGTACTCTATCAAGTGAAGAAAACAAAATATTACAAGACCTCCTACACAAAATTTTCTATTTGCCAAAAATGAAATTTTATGTTGGGTGAATATAAGATTTAGATCCACAGTACAGCAAAAAACCTCAGAAAATATGGATTAATATGCAAATAATTTTCACACAGAAACATTCACTTAGAAAAAAAATTCAAACAAGGTTTCAGGCAACATTTATCTGTGTATAGTTGTCACTAAGAGGCCTTGACTTCTTTTTAGGAGTCCTACCTTTTCCCCTGGAAGTCCTTCCAGTCCTGGTAATCCCATTGGTCCTGGGTCTCCCTGATTTTTATTTAAAAAAAAAGTAAATTAAAAAGGATTGAATACATCAGAATTCCAGTACTCTATATTAAAAATGTTGAACAACAAGCAACAGCAGAATATGTAACTTGACATTAGCAAACCAGCTAACCGGTTCTTAGGTGAACAGGTTTTGTTATGCCCTGATTTAGTGATCTGCAAATTAAGCTTTTCCCAGAGGCACGGTGTGAATATTTGGATCAATGGTTTTAATTTTGATGAAGAACGTAGTCCAGAAGAATTGCCCCCAGTGTTCCTGTGAGCCAAGGTCACCTTAAAGCACCTTCAGGCAGTAGAGCCCTAGGGCATAAACTGTCAATCAGAGAACCAACCTCCAAGCAATTCTGTGCTCTATTGACTAAAAAAAGCTTATTCTGCAGCAAGGGACACACAGACTAGGCCCCTGTGTATGTCTTCAAGTCTTGAACAGAAACATGCTCCACTGGAGAAATCAGTTTTACATGTAGAGCAGGGAAGGCCTTTTAATTTTTAAAAAATTATTTTACTTTATTTAAGAAAAGTGAGAATTTATCACAGAAATGTAAACCACAGCCAACAAATCCAGTATTTCAGCAACTCTCGGTTAAATCAAAAGCCACAGCAAATTCCTGTCTGGATTTCATCAAGTATCTGGCAAATCTCCTTTTCCATACCTAAACTCTATTTGGGAGATCCTGGTAACAAATGATTTTGAGAACTGAGAGTTTCTGGTTTGGGTTTCTTAGTTATCACACTGATTCATAGATCATAGTCTATTTTTCAATGTAGCTGGCTTTCCATTAACACTTAGCAAGGAATCAAACATGATCTGAGGCCCTGCACAGGTTGGCTGACTGGAGGTTATGCACCTTCACAATAGCTGAAGTCCTATCCAGCTCTTAAAAATGTTACCTTCCCACAGGATCACAGAATCACAGGTGTTGGAAGAGACCTCTAGACATCATCCAGTCCAACTGCCCTACCAAAGGAGGTTTGCCTAAAGCACATTACACAGAAGCGTGTCCAGGTGGGTTTGGATTCTCTTCAGAGACGGAGACTCCATAACCTCTCTGGGCAGCCTGTTCCAGTGCTCCATCACCCTACAATAAAGCTTTTCCTCATATTTAGATGGAGCCTTCTGTGTTCCAGCTTGCTCTCATTGCTCCTTCTCCTGTCACTGGGCACCACTGAAAGGAGCCTGGCCCCATCCTCCTTGCACCCACCCTTTAGATAATTACAGACATTGATATTAATTTCCCATACCACTTTGGTCTTGGCTGGGTTAGTTTGATGTAGCTGCATTTAATTTTGCTGCTATTTTTATGTAGATACCGTGTCTGCACAAGTAGGAAAAAGATAGAACTAAATGGTACTGGCATGCTGCTTTCATAAGCAGAGATATTTCTCAGTAGTTTCACACTGATACTGAAGAGAAAGACTTGATACAGACACAAATCAGAAGATAAGATCCCTTCATCAGGAGAAGACACTCATCATTATCTTCCAGATCCTGTGGCCTGAGGTGTTCAGACAAGGCCAGTCTCTAGTGGCATTTAAACAGTCTGCATGGTGTGCTCTAACCTGATTCTTTACCACCAGGCATCCAACATGTTGCCTGAATCATCTCCTTTTTATTTTACCCCCGAAAGGACAGCAGCTGGAGAGGTCATGTATCAGGTTCCTGGTGATTGAATGACTACTTGAACGCATTAAGGAATTCTGTATTTCTCTGAAGTAATAATTTGTTTTATTAGTAGCAGATATAACTGTTCTATTACTTTGCTGGAAGGGATGCGATTTAATTTCATAAATGATTTCTCCAATTCTTTCAGGGCTTCCCGATCTTTATCAAGTAGACAATTCATCAGCAGATCATGGGGAATGAAGTTGAACTGGGCACAATTTTCTTGCCTAACTAGCTCAGCTTCTACCGCTTTATCAGAAAATTCTAGTCNGCTTTATCAGAAAATTCTTGTCATCGGTTTCCATTAGTTCATACTGGTACTCATCCTGATGCAGTTATACTGCCAGAAGTGTGAAAGAAGTCTGCTGGACACAGTTTAATCACACTGATCATGAAGGAACAAGGTTGCCTTGTTTTAAGTATCATTATGCAGTTATGTGATGTTCCTTAGACTTGAAAAAGAAGAACAGGAATATATTGAAATTTTAACTGCTGTGGAAGAACCTATCAATTTAAAAAACTATTCAAAATGTAAATTTATAATGAAATTTGATACTATCATACTTCTGGGGCTAAACTATCAATACTCCAATTTACCATTTTCTTTTAGGTATTTACATTGGCATTCCTTCATCAAGACACAGTACCTGTAATTTTCAACTTTGCCACCTTCAAGGCTAGGAGCTGTAGTAACAAATTGCAAGCTAATGACAAACATCGTTTCTCTGTTAGAAAGGCAAGTTACATCACATGTCAAGGATTTGGGGAAAAATGTGCACTCAGTCAGGACCTGGATCTACATTCTGCTGGTGGCTAGCCCTATGCAACTGCTCAAGATTCTTCCACTAGCTGTCCTTCCTCTCTTCATAATGTTTTAAGAAAGTTCATGTGAAAAGGACAGAACACAATGCTTAAAGGAAAAAAAGCAAACCAAACCAACAAACCCGTATCAAAAAGTTAAATACATCTGCTTTTGAATGTTAAACTGTATAGTTGGAAGGTATAGTGGCTCCCATCATCATCATCTTGCTCACCAGAAGCCATGTGATCATACTGTCACATGATTTCCAAAGAAAACATCAACTTCTAGTTGTTACTAGCTAGCATGAGGTAGCACACTGTCCTTTCTCCCTTATCACTTTCAAATTTAATATTAAGAACAATCTAATAGCTCTTAAGATATTTTCTACCTTTATTTCACATTCTCTATTCTTAGATATATCCACGGACAGCTCAGCAGAGATGAGTCCACAAGCAGTTAATGCTATGTTTCGTCTTTCATTCTATTATCAATTAGAAGTATTCATCAGAAAATGCCAAATTTGCAAGCCTGGCAATTAAAAAGGCTTTTTTAGATGTCTTGATTCTGCAGGAGGTAAGCTGCCTGCTCAAGAATGTTAATTGTGCTCTTCCACCCTTGTAACTAGGATCATGTATTGAACTACTTCAGGAATTCTCTATCATGACCAAAAAATACATACCACTGTGCCAGGGTCTCCTTTTGGGCCCTACAAAGAAATGAAGGAGTGGAAACATATTTAAAGAAGAAGAGACTCATACAATAAGGTGATTTTTCATTTTGTGGTATTACTGCATTATGCAAATAGAGTGCATTTAGAATCGGTATTAAGTCCAGCCCTTTCAGCTGATTCATTTCACAGTAATATTTGTTTTTCATTTTGCTGTTCCAGCATACAGAGAAAGATAGCTCTGCAGTCCAGTGCCCGTTCGTGATTTCAAATGGCACATAAAGTAAGGACAAAGTCCTTATGAATTGTGAAAACTACTTTATGTGGGTACCAAAGTGACACTCATCTGAAAAGAGCAGAACTTGCCTATAATGCTACCGAGGAGGACCTAAATAAGGGCACAGCATCATTGGCTCCACAGAACCAAAGCAACAGTGTCTAGCTGCAAGGTGGTGCATCTGCACTCTGCAGCATGGAAGACACCAGCAATGTGTTATTGCTGCAGTATAACTACTTGGTTTACACATTTTTCTGCACTGCAGCTACATGCAGTGAATCAGTGACAGAAATGAGATCAGAATCAGCTTCTCATTTAGCAGCATCAGATTTAATTCATTGCAGAACTGTGACATTACTAACTATAAATACTATATTACATATTTTAAGATATTAGGATACTTTCACTAAAGAGTCCAATGCTAAATTGTGTACTATTTTTTCAGTTTACACTTGCTAGGGTGAAATAAACTACTCTCCACAATGTGCAAAAATACTCAATAAACACATAAAATCACATACTTAATAATTTACTTCATATCAATCATATTAATTTTTTTTTCTGTCTTTCTCACATATAAAATCAAATTCTCTCCACTTAGGAAAACTGCATGCTGCTAACCAACTGCTCTGTAACAAAGGTAATTAAGTATTAGAAATTTAATTTCTTGTTAATACTTACCGGAGGTCCCGGTGGACCTGGATAACTTGCGACACTCACACCTCCCTGTAACAGCAAGTTTAAAAGTTGAATTGGGGCAAAAGTAGGTACTGATTGAAAAAAAACCAAACAAACAAAACCCAAATTAACATTAACAAGAGAAATACCTGGAGTTTATATAAGCTGCTCATTCCATTTCTTTCATTGTAAGGCATACCCTTGAAAACATAAACCACAAGTAAGCGCCCCAGCTATGAATTATAAAGGCAGAACTCTTCCCTTCCTCTGTTCAAGCCCAGTAGCTCAGCAAAGCTGTGGTGTCATTTTTATTCTCAATGGATTTTTCAAAAATACCAGACATTTCAGTAAGAACATAAGATACATACCAATGCAGGTTGGGACTTTGTTTCTTAATTATGAAACCAGAAATCTGTAAATTTCAGTGTACATTACATTTTAATATTTATTAATGGAATTCTCCAGGATTAATTTTGTGTTAGGTATTATTCCAGTTAATCTGGAGTCCAGTGAGCTCCAAAGACTTTCCCTAGGTTCTCCAAGTTCCCTGATCGCATGTACCCAAGCTGCCTATATAAATAAGATTGGACACCAAGGTTATCTCATATGGTCAAGTTTCTAGGATGGTTTTTGTGATCTGACCGTAGTCAGCAATGAATCAAAATCAAAAAGGAAAACAGAAACCTTTTGCAAAACTACATTGTTGTCTTCCTGCAGCATTAATACGTATTAGATTGACAGTCAATTCTTTATATTAGAAACATATAAATGTCTGGGTTGGAAGGGACCTCTAGAGGTCATCCAGTCCAACCCCCCTGCTGAGAGCAGGGACATCCTCAATTAGAGCAGGTTGCTTAGAGCTCTGTCAAGCCCCACCTTGAATGTCTCCAGGGATGGGGCCTCAACCACCTCCATTACGTTTTTCTCACAGGTATATTGTTCCTAATAGAGCATTCAAAATATAAATCAAAATATCTCACCGGTGGCCCAGGTGGTCCAGGTTTCCCAGGAGAACCTTCACTACCCTAGTGCAGCAAGAGATTTATGTAACTCATTTACTGTAACTGGTACCATACCCAAGCTACAATGACCATGACAACAAATAAGAGATAATAGTCAACATGAGTAGGTTATATCAAGAATAAATTCTCCTGCCCAGTTCCTGCTTAAACCTTAGGCAAGTTATTAACAATATGTTTTTGTTGTTGTTGTTGTTGGTTGGTTGGGGTTTGTTTTGTTTTGTTTAATTTTTGCTAGTGATTTGATGTTTTATGTGTAGTAACTTCCTTGTGGCAAAACAGGAGTGGTAACTTGGGTTATGAAATACCTTCATATATATCAGGATGGAGAGTTGGGGGGAAAAAAAAAAGGAGAGAAAAACCAGTTTTCAATATAAATTTCTAAGCAACAGGTAGATGAAACAACATTCATTTTATGCTTTGTATGTTATTCTGCAAAGGCAAATCCTCAGTTAATCACTCACAGGTAAATAAAGAAGAGGTACAGTTTAAGAAGTTAATTTTATTTAGAAAAACATTGAAAAAATAAATAACTTCTTAGTGAAGAAATATAATTAATATATTTGTGTTTTTTACTGTGAAATATTAATCTGTGGTTACCTGCATCTGTAGCCTGTTCTGCTGGCTTGCACTAAATTGCTTATATTAGAAATCCAAAAGCTTGTGTTTTTGCCCCAGCAAAATGGTAGAGTCTCTGAACAGTATAGAGTTAACAAAGTTTTCCACTTCAAATTTCCCAGAAAAGATCTTTTCAAAATCTCATCACTAATTCAGTTAAAAACATTGTATTCAGTTAAAAACATTCAGTTAAAAACATTGATTCAGTTAAAAACATTGTATAATTTGGAACAAGCCTGCCAGAATTTTTCAGTGACTGTTGGATCTCATTAAACATATACCAGTGAGACTCTTAGGCAGCATACGTGAAATTATTAAGGTGGCAAAAGTCAAGCTAAGTGTTCAATAGCAGTAACTAACTAACCAGAAAAATATAACTGTAATTAAATATTTATATTGGGATAATTTCCAAATGGTCCTATTAATTGATAGAAACTGTTAGCCTCCAAAGAGTAATTTGGAGTACTTCATGGGGAATAATAATACTATACTTGAGAAAGCATATTATATTAACAATTCTTAAACATGTTTCCCAGATGAAGGAAGGAGGAGGACATTTGCTATATTTCAGTTTACTTCATTACTCTTCAGTCATCTGACTTTTGCCCTTTAGATTGATGTTATAGAGAAGTGGCTTCTCATTCCCTCCTCTGTGTGTCAGTTGTAACCAAGGAACTCACAAAGACTTGTGTTTTGCATTTGGTTACATAGAAGGAAATAACTGTGGTAAACTTTTTCTGCTATGGTCGGTAAGAAGACAGCATTCGACCCATTCTTAGATTGAAAAAAGACTTCACAGATCTTTACAAAATAGTTTCCTTTCTTATTCATTCAGAGAGTTAAGGTTTTGTGGAGTATTATTAGGATACTGATGTGTCAGTGCTGTGCCTGGAAAACTCCAGGCTAAAGCTGAAAAAACTCCAGAAAAAGTGTATTCATATACAAAATGGAGAAGCTGCCCCAGAAAGTATTTTGCAGCAAACTAAGTTTGTGTCTGCTGTATTCCAGTGATCTAAGGTGTCTAAGAAACAAATTTGATCTATTAGTTATAATGGATAATCCAGAGTACCTTATAAAAGAGCACATAAAACACTGATAAAAAGCAGTGCTCTAACAGTGTAAATTAAGTATAAAGGAAGCTTATATGTTTTTGCAGAATAACTTATACTCAATAACTTTCAGTACTTATGAAGCACTTTTAAAGCATGCAATTACTTTTAACTAAAACACTGGTAAAAATGAGAAGTCGAGCAAGTAGTAGCTAGACATACAGTGGTTCATAAATGTATTTTCACTTTCCTAAATTTTATGTACTATGTTATATGCAGAGAACATTCTTTGCAATTTACATACACCACAAGTATTATGCTTCAAAATATAAGCCTGTGTGTGCCATTGTTTGGGGGAAGATTATGACACAAATAAAACTTAATTTGAAAGCATGTCTTGTTTGCATTAATGTTAAAAAAACCCCAAGCAAACATAGGAGGAAAGTGGGATTGCAAAACCTTCACAGACCTTTACCAGGACTACAAAGAAGGAATACCTTTTCGCCTTTCGACCCTGCTGGACCAGGATGTCCAGGTCTTCCTGTGACTCCCTGCACAACACAGTATCGGTTTATAAGTAATTAAGAAACAATGAAACACAGTATTTTTGCATTGTGGCTAAGTTTTTAAAACTTGTACTTTTTGAAGGTCATTTAAATCTAATTATGCTTCTCCTCCAGGTTTAAATATTTCTCTTCTGTTTGATACAACAGCTGTGTCCTTCTGATAAGCCCTTTGAAGGGTAAAACTTGTGTTTATGGTTCAATTTCCACCTTGTCAGAATAAATGCACCGACCTTAACTGCAACTTCTTGATCCTAAGAATCACTCTTTACTGCTAAAATGCCAATTTACATATTCCACATTAAACTCCCTAAATGTGTTACAATTTTTAAAGAAGGGAGGCATTAGTACTGTCAGCAGCCTAGGAATGAATAATGATCCCATACAGCATGTACAAAATAAAGTTTACAAAAAAGTCCAAGAGGTGTTTTCCCAGAAATGCCAACATTTAAAATTGTATTTTTCAGTGACTTTAAGTATTGTCAGTTTATTCTCATACTTACTTTATTGTGAAACCAAGTGATTACTCGGTTTCAGCACTCAATCTTTTCAGAATGCTTAGCTGGAATTATTTTTAGATTTTTATTACTAACATTATTACTGTATCTTGGGTACAAATACACAATTAACTGCAAGTTTGCACATCATAAGTCATGTAACCTCATAGAGCCCCTAGTAATGCCAAAACTTCAAACCCATTTAAGTTACATAAACTTTGAGCTCAGACAATGACAGTATTTTCAGTAACATCAACTCACAACATAGTTTCTTTTACTGGAGACAGTATGGGTTAGATTTTATTATTACTCTCCTAAAAGCCCAAAGAAAGGACAAGAAGCTAAGAATAAGAAATTTTACTAAACAGCTACAGCAACCTCTGCAGAGATAGATTAGATGACAGGTGATACCACACACTCACAGATGGTCCACTGGGTCCTGGTATGCCTGGCAGTCCAGGAGCACCCTGAAGGCCCTGGAAATTAAAAGAGCGTATGTCTATTTCCTCTTCCACTTATACCTCAAAACCTACTTATATTCAGCATTATCAGAACTATTACAACCATATTAAAGCATATTTTCATTTAAAAGATTGGAATTATTTTTAGGAATGAAAAAATAACAATCCACGAAAGGAAGAGATTCTCATTGAACATAATCAGGAAAGGTGAGGAAATGGAGAGGGACATTGATTCCCTTCTTTGCTCCTATGCACAGAAGACACGGATCACCTCTGCAGCTTTTCAGACTGGCAAGCCAGCTGCTAATGTGTTCTATCCTCATTTTGAATTACTCTATTCTGACAATACAGTCACCCGGAAAACGACTATAAAGCCAAAGGAACATTTTCTGTAATTCTTGGTACTGGTGTTAGAGATATCCTCCACTGAAAACAGGAATGATTTTAAAAGGGAGAACTAAGCTGCAGCGAAGATTAAAGGCTATTTGAAGGCATATGGAAGTCAATAAGCAAATTTCAAAGAGCTTCAGGTGGGCTTCTCAATCTCTCTTCCCATTCCTGTACTAACCAAATCATAAAAATGAAAACGAATGCATTCTTCTAAAATTTGAAAACTATATTAAAAAAGTTACTTTTAAACTTTGTAAATTCTTTCATACATGTTTCTGAAAATAAATTCACTTGCATGCTCATAATGTCATAATCAAAAGCTGCTGCTGAACACTGAAAATATCAGAACTAAGGCAGCGAACCAGCTATCAAAGAGTGGAGAAGCACATGAATAGCTAACTTACTAACAACACAGAATCCTACTGAATAAAAAAAAAAAAAAGAATTAATTTACTCCGAAGTCACTTAAAAAACTTAAGTACTAGTTACAATCTTGCCTTTCCCTTATTACCACCTTAATTGCCTCTAATAGCTCACTTGAGTCTCAGCAGTTAACCAACACATTCAGTTACAATCTGAATTGTTGAAACTGTTTTGCTAATGCCTCAGACTGCTAGGGTTGAACTGTGGAGGTACCCTATGGGGCACAAGAAGGATGTGTTACTTTCCAAATTATTTTTAAAGTAAAATTCTGCCTGAGCTTCGATTATGGCTGCCCCATCATTTTAAGGTGTATGTTCTAAATCCAGTCCCTAAAGGTACTTGCTTTTAAGAAGCAAAGGCATAATGGGCTCTACAGATCATATAGAAACAAAAGGGAAAATAAGCATGATAATCTGTTAAATTCTGGGGCAAAGTAGTAGCAAGAATACATATCTAATACTTCTGCTGCATCTTTTTTTTTTTTTTTTCCTCCTCATACCAATGTTTACTTTTGGAAGCCAAGGATCCTGATGGACACAGTTTTGAAAATTATTCTCATTCTACTACTGTTTCAAACTTCATACGGTATTGTTGCCTTACTCCAAAGAAATGTAAAATACTCATAAAAATTACAAAACCCTCAGACAATAAGCTCTATATTCCAAGTACTTTTGCTTGTAGCAGCACTCCCAAATTACAGGAAAGTAGTACGTATTTAACAGTGCCAGTTAAATGTTTCAGAATTTCCAAGTGTTCACCAAATATTTTGTAACAGACTACTTATTTTAACTCCTTCAGTTGGCTAAGGTCACTAGGAAATTCATTTATTTACTCAGATTCATTTGCTTAATAGCTTCTACTTTGGTGATTTTATTTATTTTTTTGGACAGAGATTGCTCTTGAACTGTGAACTGCAACTATTTCAGTTTAAAATGAGAGCCAGAGCAGCTGTTTTGGATTCAGCACCACAAGTCACATGTCTCTTTTTCCTTCTCCATAATGACATAAAAAGAGCTCTAACAATGCAGTATGTATATAATGCAAAATACTGTCAGTATTTTAATTCTGTCTCTTCCAACATTTTCCAGCTTCCACTTAATAGTAATTGCTGCTATGACTGTTCCTATCAGAGTATTTGCCTAATGGAATGTTTTTGAAAGTGAATTCTACAGGGGAACTAACAGAATCAAAGCAGGTTTGAAACATGAAGTATTTTGTGACAATATTTGGTATTTGCCTATTTAGTTCTCTATCCTGTACTCTTAAAAATTAGTATTTAAATGTATTCGAGGCTTTAAATATGAAAATGAGCAAAAATCCTGAGACAAATATTAAATATTTGCTATTTAATTGAATAATATCAGTTAATCTTGTTGAAAATTCAGAAATGAGGGTAGTTTATAACAATACATTACTACCTCAGCAGTTTTAAAGAACTATGTCTGAAAGAACATTCTGTGCATTTCATTCTTGGTCTAGATCTTTATTCAGGTTTAGATAAGAATACAACGACTATAGAAATGAAGTAATTTTACCTCATCGCCCTTCTCTCCAGCAAGTCCAGGAAAACCACGTTCACCTTTGCTTCCCTGTGAAAATGTAACATTCAAATAAATACTTTCTATTAGAGAGCAATGAATTTCATGCTCTGCAGGGCATTTTATAACCCACATTTAATATATGCTAGTATGAAGCCCTTATGGCAATAGTACCTAAAACAGAAAAGGAAGCTCAATGCTACCTGAAAGCTTTAAAATATGTTTCCCATTGAGGTAAAAGGAAATGAGTGGTTTTTACCTAGTAGGCAAACTAGCCAAAAGGCTTAATGACATCTGCTTAATATCAAAGAGCTTAAATACTTGCTGAATTGGAGAAAGTACACTTTCATGGATTTAGCCTCAACTGTAGGAGATACCTATATGCCAAACCCTGTGGTATTTGATCCAATTACTGTGAAGCAGCATTTTGATTGATGTCCCAGTGAAACAGCTGCGTTACTCCCACATGAACACGTTGCAAAGGCACAGGATGGTCTGTCCAGCTGTTGCACATTTGAGGGAGATATGCTAAAGTTCCCCTCTTCACTGCAGGATTCTCATGTGACTGACTCACCTACAACAAGCCTATAGATGGCAATGCATAACTGGACAGTCAAATCTGAGCTAGCTGTTACAGATGCAAGGCACAGAAAAGCTATCCTGACTTGGGACTAAACTAAGCTCACTTTCCTCAGAGGAAAGGCAAAATGACAGAGAAAGAATGTTGAACTGTAAAAATGTTTAAACCTTTAGGCTGCTCAGATGATACAGGGATAGGGATCAGACAAAATACTCAAGGCTGTCAAAGCTGAGTCTGGTCTTTTACTTTTAACAGGCAATAAAACAATGTAAAGTACTCTCTTCAAACCTTACCTTTGGCCCTTCTCTACCAGGAATGCCTGGAGGACCTCTTGTTCCAGGATCACCCTGAGGAACAGACAGAAAATTAAGTGACAAATAACCATTTTCATGACATAGGCAGAAAGTCTGATCTGTGCAGACAGCATCCTTCCTGCATCTTTCCAACTATCCCTTGATTTTACCCAATGCCTACTCTTCAATCCTTTCTCTCTTCTATACATTATACTTAGAATTATAGAATCATTAAGGTTGGAAACAACTTTCAAGATCATCAGATCCAACCATCTACTAAATATTATCAGGACTACTAAGTCATGTCCTGAAATGCCAAATCTAGACATTTTTTAAACACCTCTAGGGATGGTGATTCCACCAGCAGCCTCTTCAAATGCCTTACTACTCCCTCAGTAAAAAATATTTTCCTAATATCCAACCTAAACCTCCCTTGGCACAATTTAAGCCCATTTCATCTTGCCCTATCACTAGTTACCTGGGAGAAGAGACCAACACCCACCTCACTACAACATCCTATCGGCTATCCTTCCGTCTTCTCGTCTCTCACACAATCTACTCAAACCATGCTAAAAAAATTTTAGCCTCATTTTGAGAGGCCTCATAAATGCCATCATTCTGGATACTCCCAGATAAACCTGTGTTTAGGTTTGAGCAAACCATCTTCATTTTAAGGATTATGTAGAGATGAAGGCTACTTTTGCCAGCTTCAAATCTACAGTTATTTTAAAGTAAATGATTCCTGCTTTGTTGAGAGAAGCATTTTCTATCTATATTAGAATCTTATAGAAGTATTAACCAGAGAACAGAGAGAAATAGAGAGTGAAGCATAAAGATTCAGTAAGAGAGAGAACTGGCAAAGAGGTAGAAGAGGATATACAGGAGAAGGACAATACAATTACAAACAAAGAATAACAGAAAAGCCCAAAGATAGACCTAAAAGAAATAAAATTTGGGAATGAGAAAGCCAATAAACACATAGAGCACTTCTCATTTTGTAATACAGCAGCAGATCACTTACAATTTTATTATTTTTCAAAATAATGTCTTAGAAATTCTAGCTTATTTTTCCCATTTGGTATATTAACAATATTGATGCTACAAAGTAAAGCAAAGAAAGGAGGATACTTATAAGAATTCATGCTGTGGACTGGATGTGCTGAACAGGTACTTGCTCGCTACTACCTCACATACTGTTCAAATGCAATTTTGAAAAAGGCCTATAGATTTTTTTTTGTTTTGTTATTGTTTTTTAAAGATAAAACAAAAATCAACAAAAATATCAAAATTATTTTAGGCTAGCCTAAGCCTAGAGAAACTTTAAAGTACCTATTTTGGTTTAAAAAGCATGGTTTTAGTAAAGAAAGGCATTTAACCTCTGAAAATGTTTACCTTCAGTATAGCACCCATGTCTCCCACAAGTGGCAGTGCAATCTGAAATGTGAAAAGGCAGCTGCAGTTAATGTTTTACATAACACTACTTATCCTGATGGGTTCTCATGGCTTCTAAAACTTGTCTTGTTACACACATAGCTGATTACATATATGTTGGTTGAAGCAATTTCTTAATGAAAACTCAAAAGAAAAATCAGGGTTTCAAATACAGGTCAATATTGCTGCCTATGCAACCTAACAATGTAATTCTTTGTTACAATTTCAGTGAAGTTTCATAAACCAAGACAACACCAGAACTCCAGAACATAGGAATAAAGTAATAATAATAAATTGGTGTTTTGGTAGCATACCAGGAACAACTTACTGCTATTGGAAAGTTTCACAGGCTTTCTCACCTGATTATCTTCAAGTGTTTTCCTTCTGCTTTCTCCTAGACTTTGACTTTATTCTGAAATGTAATATGAATTGTGGAGATGCTGAAACTAACTTCAATAAAGCTGACAAAGATTGGACAACAACTGGGGCTTACCAAAGACCTGATAAAGATTGGGGCTTTAATGCCTTTCAAAATTGATGACTTTGTTTCAGGCCCTTTTTTGTGAGCTTGCCCCCAACTAATTAGAATTACCACAGTTCAACTGAAGCATAACTGGAGCCCAACCAAAGAGCTGATTTTGAGCCATTTCCCTCGGAGCAAGCCAGTTTGCAGTGGGTGTCCCTTCCCTTGGATCATGAGGCTGCCTGAGGAAACTTCCTTGGATTGAGTGAGTTCTTACCTCCCCTTTTGGTGAGGAAGTATTTCTTCTGGATATACCCTTGAATGAGCCCTCACCTCCTTTTGGGTGACTGATCTTCCTTCTGAGTACCCTTGGTTGGGAGGTTTTCCCTTCCAAGAGCAAGTGTGCACAGATTTTGGTTCATCTTTCTAAAAGGAATATTCCTAAAGTGTGGCAATTAGCAGTGTAGTAGGATATTCCCACCTGATATCCAAACTTGTAATTTACTTCGGTTTGTCAGTCTGGGTAATTTTTAGTTGTAAAAAATCCACTTTTTGAGTAGCTACTGCTGTCTGTTTTGTGGGTGCCTCCATGACACTCAAGTACTGGAGATAATCCAGCTACGGCAAAATGTTTTGTACTATTTTGTCCCACCTTTAAGCATTAAGAATCAGTGTGAAACTCCGTGGTGCCACTGCTGAATTGCTACCAAGACTAAAGCTAGCCTCTTTAAAGCTCAATCAATAGGTTTACACTGTACTGCAATAGATCTCAGATTTCCATGTGCTGCCATTAAACTTATGCTTAAAGACTCCCTGTAAAAACTGATTGCAGTGGTTGTCATCGGCTTCCCTCACAAATGGACTTTTCAATTACCAATGCTCTCTTCATTTGCTAAAGCAAAAATAGCCCTGGGCACACTATAAAATTAGACACATTCAAAATTTGTTACTGATTTTGTTCAGTCTGTTTCAGTCATTCCATCTTGAAGAAAAACAAAATTTAAGCACTTCTGCAGCATTTTCGAAACACGGTTGATAGCAATGGGTGTCAAATACCAGCTCAAGGGAAGCACTGCTGAACTTTCTTAAACATAAGCATAATCAGGAGTACACCACTTACAGCATAGCATCACCACCTTTGAAAGCATGCTGAGAAGTGAGATGCAGCCACCTAACACAACTTAAGGACGTCCATCCTCTACACAAAGGTAGACTGTACATACACAGTGCCACAGGCTCTTAAAAACCTGCAACAAGGCTTAAAAACAACCACCACATCCCTACATGGCCTGACTTTTCATCCTTCTCCTTGTGAGAATATTTGATATATAGGCAGGCTATTACCATGTCACCTTTTGGTGTTTCTGCTGGACCACACAAGTCTTATTTCCCCAGTCTCTCCTCTTTCCTTATGTTCTTATTTTAGCTGCGGTATCATTTTATGGTCCAGAGTCCCAAACCCTAAGTGTGAAAGAGTCCTAACAACCAATTGCAAGGGCACACCAGATATAAGAGCAAGTCTACTGTGTTTGTGCCATAAAATTCATCTATTCTGTCTGTAAGCAAGTCCAGCTTAACTGCACACATAGTGTAGAGTAATATCTGTGTATGATATATGCTAGGGTTTTCAATGTTGCAATGGCTTTAATTCTACAGGCTCACTCCTGCTTGCTGTATCTTCCTTTAAAAATGTTCTCTCCAAAGAGAAGAGTATTTCAAGAGAGCAAAAGGCAGTAATTCCCCTTTTAGTAATTTTCACCATTTAGATCTGTTTGTTTAGCTGTGACATCAACTTTCATTCTTACATTTACTTTACAATGCACTGTGCCTTCCAGACCTATTCTACTTATGGATTTCATTTTTTCTTATTAAGCACTTTATGCTCATCTGACTCAAATTTAATCTTATTGACTTCAGACTGCCGCTGAATTTTAAAGTTTTGATTATATCTTCAAAAAGCTAGCCATCTTTCCCAGTCCAACTGCAGTTTGTATCTACCAGTTTTAATCAAAACACTGACAAGAACCAATTTGACAGTAATGTGCTGATAGATGCTCATATCCATTTTTTTTTAATAAGCATAAACTATACGGCTATTCAAGAAGATTTTTGCTTGCTTATAAAAATATCAGGAGGGCAGTCTCGAAGTCTTCTTGAATCCAAGGGATATAACATGACTGTTTCCTTGCCTTCCCCAAGAAAGGTAACCTTCCAAAGACAGAAATCTGATTTATTTCATGACTGTTTCTTAACAAAATGACGCCATCTTGCATTTCCACTTTATCATCATATTACTGGTACATAGAATTACATTAAAAAAAAAAATCATATCTTTCTTATAATTAATTTTTTTTTCCAACTGACCTACAGTACCTCTACTGTTTACTTTTTATGAAGATATGTTTTTTGTTCACATCTCTCCTGTCCTCAAAAGCTGCATCTTTCTCAAAGTGCTCAGAGGTATCTGCTACCCAGTTAGTGACCGCTTTGTTTCATTCTTTGAGTGAATTACACCAGATATTCATGCTATATCTAAAATCTCTTCAACTCTTTTTTTTTTTATGAATTAAAATTGTTTTATGTATTCTCTGTAAAGCAGGTTTTTTTCAGGGGACATTAGAAAGCCACTGAATTATTCAGCTTTCTCTGCACAATCTATATAATATATCTCTATAATTATTAAATAATAGACTTTACTGTCTTTCAAGTAATTATACTCACAGTGTCTTTTTCTTTCGTTTTTGTTTTTTATAGCTCTTCCTAACTGAAGCTTATTTTAAATCTTTGTGACTCTCTGACTTGAATTCATCCTCATATTCAGTGCCAGTGATAGACCTGTTTTATGTGCTTATTTTAGGCCCTTGAGGACCTACTGATACTCTAAAGTGTCTCTTAAAGCACTGGATCAGTCCATTAATGCAGGAACCAACAAACCACAGATCAGAATCCCATCCTGATCCCTGAAAATCAGCATGGCATATGTGCTAGCTAGCTCCCAGGCTCTTCTCTGGAGAAAGCTGACTATTCTTTCTGAGACAAAATCCTTGTGTAGTTTTGGGTCTAGTTTATCCCTCCTTAAGTTCAGTGTTGTTAATCAGCCTAAATCCATTGAGATACTTTACTCAATCGGTGAAACCCAAAACTTATGCTTTGGTAAGGAACAGAGATTTTGCTAAAGGACATAATATCAAATACTAGGTTTTGCAATTTTTTGTAATTTTCCTTTGTTTTAATATGTCCCAAATAGATACTATCACTGTGTCTCTATCACTATCACTGTTGTTTTACAAATGATCTAAAATCTCTTGAGAAATACCAAATCCTATAAAACCAATAGGATTACAGGGGAGATTAATGACTTTTTTGTAAGATCTGGTTAGGGTTTGTTTCTTCCAACCATTTACAGGTTTTTATGTATTTTATTTATGCTATATTTTATATATATCAACCAACCACTCAGGAAATTCAGAAAGCTTCATTTGCTGTGATAAAAACCGGTGAAAGCATTTGTTTCTAAAGACAAATTTGCTTTTTGAAAGTTCTGAGGTATTTGCTGGACTCCAGAGAGGAACAGGAATAACAACTGAAGTTTTGCCTTTATGCCAGTTTTGCAGATAATGCATATTGGACTCTCTTGACTCCCATGTAAAATAACCAATTATAATACAGTTTGGTCTGAGGGATGTTCAGGCTTTTTGGATCTTTCAGTGCTGGAATTCACAAGATCTGTAAAGCTAGAGCATTGTTAAATACAAATCACTGCTGTAATACATACCCAAGAGGAGATGGTAACTCCTAAAGTACGGTGAAGTGAAGGATTGAATTTTAGTGTTTTTGCTTTCAAGCCCAGACACTTAACTTCTCATTTGTGTTTAAGGGAATTTATTGCATCAGAGACTAAGTGTTCTTAGCATTTAATTAAAAATTAATACCTTCTTTCTGTAGCAAAGACTGGCTTTGGAATCCCCAAACTTTTCAATCTTTTCACAGGATTTATCCTGATTTTATCCTGATTTTATTCTGAAAATTTACATTTTACAGAACTGCCTCTGAGTCTAAGGAACACTGCCACATTACATCCAGGCAGAAACTTTAGCATACAAACTGTAACACCTGAAAACGAGGCATTTATCCTGCATACCTTAACCTAAGTTTAATTTATACTGCAATATAATCAAATAAAAAAAAGGAAAACAAACAAACAAAACCAAACAAAGGATATAATAACTGAAAAAAATCAAATAAATATAATCAATCTACTAGACTTGCTAGGTTATTTCACCTCCTTTAAATTTAAAATAGTTGCACAAAAGCAAATGCACAAGCTTTCTATGCATACGTACAGGATCACCTGGAGGGCCTGGTAGTCCTGGCTTTCCATCTCTTCCTGGAGTGCCCTGGACAGAAATGTAAAATTTGATGGCCTTAGATCACTGATGAGGGACATGTTAATTTTTGCAATATATTTAGAGAGCTGTCACTTACGTTAATACCAGGGGTACCTGGAGTTCCTGGTAATCCTGGGGGTCCTCTGGGGCCCTAATATCAGGAAAGGTCATTTAAGGATTTAAGAATATTTTCCTTTTACTGTAAACTTCTTAAACTAAATTAATGGTTTTTATATTATAGAGAAAATTTATGTCCTACCTGCACACCTGCTGATCCAGTTGGACCTATAGGACCCTGCAAGAAAAATCCAAGTAATCAGTAGTCACACTTTAGGGGATAAGGGAGATGAACTTCATAAAAGAACAACAAATGTGGAATTTGCTGCAGTTTGCACTGCAAGAAAGACTTGCTCTAAGGTTTGGCTCTAAATCCAAATCTATTTTTGCCAAAAATAGAGAATTCAAACTTTTGTTGAGGCCCATTTTCAAGTGCAATTTATATTGAAGAATAATCACCTGTGGTGAGACTTATTATTTAGAAAGGAGATTGAAAAAAAAAAAAAAAGCTGATATTCAGTTGAATAAACCAAATATAATTAAATATAAATGAGTAATATTTAAAATTCAGATATGGAACTATTTTAACTGAATAAACTATTTTAAAGGATTATTAGTTTAGATTAATCTCTCAGTGTGAATCTCTAGTCATCTTTCTTAAACTTTTTCTCTTTTCCCAAGTCCTGTCAATAAACTGAAATGTACCAGCTGTTTATATTGATCTGGACTGAACAGAGATTGCCCTGTTCACCACAGAAGAACTCCAGTAGTAACATGTACCACCTACACGATCAATATCATACATTTTTACACTGAGTACTCTGAAGATACTGCAGATTGTTTTATTTAAAGGCAATAAAAAGAAACAAACCTGGGAAACAAGCTGAATAACTGAAACAGTTATTGCTATGCAAGTTAATGGAACGAATGCTCTAGATACACTACACCAACGTGCTTCGTGTTTGAATTTAAACTGCACAGCAATGCGTGAAGCAAGCTGTGTGAAATCAGGACTGAACTATTTCCTGGCATAGTACTTGGCACTGTAAAGTTCTCATTTATAAGCAGTAGACCTAAGCTTGCAATTACCTGTTGTCACAAATGGAAAAGCTAGGAATGGATGCAAAATCATCTGCATCTCTTCCATGTGTCTTTGCCTTTTCCAACATCAGCAAAAATTTCAAAATGCCATCACCTACAATATCAAGTATACCCCTTCTCTTGTACCAGTAACTCAGGCTGGATTTTGCTGACAAATGCAAACAATTGTTGCTTAGAAACAGACACAGTCTGAAGATGTCTCAACACCATCACTAGAAAGCTTATCTGGAAAGCAGCCATTGACTCTGTTCTCCAAGGCTTCCATTTCTCACTCAGCACTATCCATGTCTGGGTCTGGATAAAGGGAAAAGATGCTGAGTTGAGAGTTGAGTCAGGAGGGAGTTCATGGCATGGCTTTTTACTATACTTTGTTGACATGTTCATTTTCTCAGCAATGCAAAGTGAGAAACCAGATATCTAGGCACTGGTATACTTACTGGTGATCCCTGAATACCTATTCCAGGTGGCCCCATCTCCCCAGGTGCTCCTTGCACACCGGGTAGTCCTCTTTCTCCCTGAGAAGGGTACAAGGCTTTTAGTTACAATAGGTCTTATAATGTAAACAAGCATATTAACATTTTTTTGTTGTTGTTAGACAGAAATAATTTTTATTTAATACCTTTGGTCCCCGTGGACCTGGGTTTCCAGGAATACCAGTGGGGCCCTAAAAAAAATTCAGGAAAAGAACGAATTATGTTTTGAAATCGAAGAGACTAGCTGTATTCTATTGCCAAAACTACTCAGACTTGATAAATAAACTGACAGATTTACATGTTTTCCTTGTTAATACCACTGGCACAAGGAATATTTGTGAGCTTTGCACTATTTCTAGACTATATTTTAACACACAATACCACTATAACATATATTTCCATTTTGAAATTACATCCAAAAAAATACATGTTCTGATTTCTTTTATTGCAAAATAAGAATCATTTAACAGTTGTCCCTGCAAGAAATAAATTGTGAAAGTTTATGGACTTACTGGTGTACCAGGCAGACTTGGTCCAGGAGGCCCCATGTCACCTTTTGGACCTTGATGTCCAGGTGGTCCCATAATCCCACCAGGGTCCCCCTGCAAGATAAATCTGAATCACTGATTGGAATGCGAGAATTTTCTCTTATGAGAAACCTCTAAATATTATTGTTATCCTAGAAAGTGACAGTACTTCAAGAAGAAATAGAGTAGAAAAATCCCCCATATTTTCTTTCAAAATATTACAGAAGAGGAGCCAGCACAGACCACACAACCACTAACAGTAAGTAGCATTCACTTGTTTTTCCATACTGGCAGTGCATTTGATCTACACTTCCTTGTCCCCCAGGCTCCTAATATGCAGGCTGTCATCAAACTCTGGCAATTAATTCAGCTTTAGACTGACTCTTTCCAGCTATCTGTCCCTACTGCTAAACCCCTGGTTGTCACTGTATTCCTGTTTACACTTTTATTTCTCACTTCAATGCATGCAATGTCTCTTGCTCCACATCTCTACAACTCTCCTACTTAGGTGAATTCGTACTTTTTATTATGTTGTTTGTCTTTTACATGCTCCTGCATCATTCTCTGTGATTCTTTCTGAGTCCACTACTTCCCATTCTCCTGCCCTTTCATCAGCTCACTTCTTCAAATTATTAATGGATATTATTTTTTTCCCTTGTATTGCACAACGTATAAATACCATCATACATCACAGAGATCAAAGTATGGCTATATATTCTGCTTTCTCCCCTTCTCTACATTGAACATATGCCCACATACCATTTTTACTGTTGCTCATGTAGCTGGAATCTAAGTAAGGGATTTCTACACAGCAGAATACAATGCCATGGAGAGATCCCCGCCTTGACTCACATCTCAGACAGTAAAGCTGCCCCAGTGCTCTGCCAAGATGAATAAGCCTGTCTGTGAAGTGGGATTTTATACATTAGTCTGGTTAAGACAGTACACCAAAAAGGCTGTTCTGTGGTCAGAACCTGAACTGACATATCTGCACTGAACAGATTTAATGTAACCCAGTTCAACCTTCTTGAAATATTAAGCAATGGGGTTGCCAGACTGGCCTTCTCTGAGAAGCAGACAGGGGGTTGCTGCTTCTACATTTTAAAATCAATTCATAAAGCAGCCACACAGATGCACTGCAGAATAGTGGAAGGTTACTTCACAGCTGACAGCCTAATATGCTCTAACATAGAAAGCTTAATTAAAAATAGTTAAAATATACCTTGTCTCCTTTAACTCCTGGGTTTCCTGGTACTCCAGGATCTCCTGGTAAGCCCTAGAATTAATAAAATCAAAACTGTGTATTTTTTATAGGTATTCCCTTAAAGATTATCTAAAATTAGAGATGATAATGAGTTTACACTGGATTACTTACTGTGCCTTAGCATTGATCCAATATGTTAAATATTACAAGCTAATGAATGTGTCTTTAATCAAATATTTGGATCAATTGGAATATAATAATCAAGATTATTTTCTGGAACCTATCAGGGCAGAATGGCAGAGACCTACAGATTTATTTCCTCAATTTCAAAATAATTTCAGATGTTGAAAATCAGTCATTTTTTCAATGAAGGCAGTAACTGGTACAAACTGGA
Source organism: Chloroceryle aenea (assembly GCA_013399075.1). Classification (NCBI taxonomy): domain Eukaryota; kingdom Metazoa; phylum Chordata; class Aves; order Coraciiformes; family Cerylidae; genus Chloroceryle; species Chloroceryle aenea. Next base: position 939,620 of record VWZY01000316.1, on the reverse strand, counting down.
GTTTTAAAGAAGTGTCTAATCTTTTCTGCCTATGAAGTGCTGCATGATTTCCTACACTAGTTAATTATTCAAATTTGTATCTTAAAAGCCTTAATAAATTCTTACTCCTGCACATTACTTAATCCTCCAAATTCATTTAAGATGCTTTAGATTTTTAATGGATAGCGAAATATTTCCAGCAAAATAAATACATTCCATCTTTCCTTTGGCTAGAGAGTTCTTTTAATTTTCACCTGCTGTTGTGAGGTAAGAGTGATTTTTGTAGAGCTAATTACTTGTGAATCAGACAAATTAGTATTATCATTCTTATTTGTTGAGATGGTAACACAAAGACAATAAAGAACATAAGCAAAGAACAGAATTCTATTCTGAGGCACCCATATTACTGTGTTTTGACACCGGACTGGTATGGTACCACTCACAAGAGGAGCACCTATGATAACTTCTGTGGTACTGTTTCACTGGCTGACTGTTCACACACCACACCTCTACAGTTTGGTGAAACTGCACAATACATACAACTTCTCCTGGCAGTCCCCTGGGTCCAGCAGGTCCTGGAGGTCCTTGTAGTCCCTGTAAAATGATATAATAAAGGTTTGAGGTAAAAGGCTATACATACACCTGTTGCAATTCAGTGTAAAGTGTTCTTATATATAAATAATTTCTAACGCTAGATGTTTTAATCTATCTTCTACATGGAGTAGGAAGTACAGAGTTTGCTCATTCTCCCTTAATCTTTGGGACTGATGTGTACAATATCCAAAGTGCGTATATAAAGTAAATACAAGTAAATACAAAGGCACTACCTAAAAGGAAAAACAAAACAAAAGGAGTAAATCAAAATTTCCTCTTTCAAGGGACAGGTCTAGAAGTGATTTTTTAACTATGTGGCAGGTGTTCCTTCTCCTTCTGGAACAGATCTCATTAGAAGGACTCCAGAGCACTGAAGGAAAAGGGGATTGAGATGTAGAGATAAATGGATGACTTGGTTCAAGCCCTAATGATCCTTTGGATGTCTGTGAGCTTCTTCTGCAAGGTATACAGTGTGAAAGTGACCTAGATTTTCACTACAGTAACAATTATTTCAGTAGCTCCTACCAAAGAAGGACATTAGCCTCCAAAAATCCATCTAAAGAATTAGAGGGGATAATCATTTTTAGGTACACAGTTTTGTGTACCCTACAGCTGCATCTATTGCCCCTGGTACTCTTTTTGATGATCTAAAGAACTTGGGTATGATCATATTCAGCATGAACAGTGCTGGGTGAAGGTTACATTTTCACAGTTTCCAACTCTACTTTTATTTGATAAAAATCAAGGCATCATGAGACATTCTCAAGAAATTTGTGATTCAGTTACTTTCTCCAAAGTAAGGCAATTGACATTATCTGCAGTCTCGGAGGATTGAACATAGGAACCGACAATGCACTGGGAGTGGCTACTCCTTGCCTCATTCATGGTTAAAGAGAATACACCCATCTACCAATGGATTTGTAATTGTAAAATAGGTGCTCATATTCTTGAGAGACCAAATAACATCTGAGCCTTGCATAAATATTCCTTGCAGATTGATGCCAAAACAACAAGAATTTTATGAACTAAAAGTAAAATAGCCATGATCCATGCACAAACCTTTGATATAAACTATTTGCATTCTCTTGGTCTTTAACTAGCTAAGGAGTTGGCAGCATTCACAATTCTCTTATATAACAGCATAGAATGAATGTAATGACTTAATACCATAAAAATACCTTTTACTTACCTTTGATCCTGGATTTCCAATAAGACCAGGTGGTCCAGGGTCTCCTGTTTCACCCTAATGATATTGTTTGAAAAAAAAATAAATCAAAGCAACATAAATAAATTACCCATATTTACTTTTATGTCTCCCAGTCAGCTATGTACACCAGCAATGTATATATAAAAATATACCTTGTTTCCTTTTGAACCCTCCATTCCAGTTTCTCCCTGAAAATAGCAGGTATAGCCATAAGAAATGAAAACTTTAACTAAGATCAACTAAAAGATTAATTTGCTAACTTCAAATATTACAAAACAGTTTGCAAACTTAACAAATATTGAGAAAGCATTAAAGAATTTATTATGCCTTGTTCAAACTCAGAAAGGCATTCCTCTTTCAAACTAATTCTGTTTCCAAGTTATCTTAGTGTTTTAAAGAAAAATTGTTTAGAAACACCACATTTGCTTAATAACTTCTCCAGTCTAAAGTCTGATCTTCAGTAAATCTCTAGTGATGACACAGCATTCATCTCCAAACCCACATATCATTACAGTATGTCTTATTTTGGTTATTAGGTTAATCACAAGTAGCTGAGCAACCTTCAGTTGTGTATTAAACAACATAAATAGCTTTTGTCATATGTTGTAAGAGAGGACAATAGTTGAGTAAAAATAAGAAACACGTGCAAACAGTCTCTTACAGAATAAGCACTCTGAAAATATCCTTCATAATAGCAAAAAAATTATGCACACATAAAATGGTTATAAGAAAACTGCCTGATGTTAAATGCCACACTGGAAACTTTATGGACTGTTCCAACTATAGGAATGCTGAAGAACAGGACATCTGCTTGTTATTTATAACCTGTGTGAACTTGATGCTTGTATAAGAAGGAGATAATATATATGCTATTCTATGCAATTACTGGATCTAATGAAAGTGTACAAAGAAAAAACTTACAGCATGGAAACAGTATAAAAATCATATCAGATGTAAATTATTCACATAATCAGTTCAAAACACAGCTATACTTACTGGATCTCCCTTGTCCCCTTTTTCAGAAGGCTCTCCCTATGCAAACACAAGGAAGAATTAAATGTAAATTTATTTCAAATGGTAAATAGTATATATGTCAGATTTTGGTGAAGAATCCTTGAAAATGATGCATTTATTTATGATTTTTTTTTTTAACCTACATATAGGGTAAGTATATGAACTACAAAAGTCTACTTGAGGGATAATGTTGATTTAATGACAAGACCATGACATGTGATGCTTTCAAGCAGGAGCATAAGGGAGGGTCAGGAACATGAACTAAAAAGAGTGATGATGCCTACAAATCTGACAAATTCTGTAACACCAGTGCTTTATAACACACAAAATCATGAATCTGTCATATCAAGAAGAGTAAAAAAAGTTTCTGCCTGCAGGAAAATTGTTTATACACAAGGATATGACCAAAGAAACCAACTGCAAGGTGAAGAGCTGAATACCAAAATGACTATTTGCTGGATGAGGAACTGAGTACATCACATGTTCCTAGAAAAAGAAAATATGCATCTATTTCCCAGTTACATCCCTCCTGAACCTTTATGGAAAACTGAAGCTTAAATTAGAAGATATTAAGTTAGGGAGTTCATGTATAAATTTTAATAATTTACATTCCTTTTTTTTCATACAGATATTAATGATCACATTTGTAACCTGTAAAAATATGAATGGTGACTAATTTGTGAGGAAATCACTAGTCATAAACTTACATAAACATAATTTTAAAGTGGTATTCAGTAAAAGTCTGAATGTGTTTAAAGTATAAGGACTTTGTGAGCAGTTGGAAATATACTTGCATATGCTCTCAAGGAGGGGCTTGAGGAAATTAAGGACATTCAGAGACTAACACCTTTTCCTATGCTCAAATATATTATGTTGATCCTGAGTATATTTTCCATGATATGATTCATAATCTGTACATTCAGCCACCTTCTAGTATCACACCTAAGCACAGAAATAAGGAATTAATTTACCTTTTCTCCTTTTGTGCCGGTCATTCCCAATTCTCCTTTTTGACCCTTTTAACAAAATAAATTATATTTTAAAACTTGTCTATTATAACAAATACTAATGAACACCTCCAACTGTACTTTGTTCTGTGTAAGGCACAAAAATCTTAGCTATTATTGCAATGGAAATCTGAGATTTAAACATCTGCAAATTAATTTAAAAGACTGTTTTCTATAGCAGGTTTCTCAATAAAAAAAACCCTCAATCCTTTGACATACCCAGAGCGCTTGTCTCATTAACATCCAAGTGTTAATGATTCATTCCACTGCTTCAACAGGACAGATGCCTACAAAGAATATACTGTCACATGGTGTGGATACAGAATTTGACCTCCACGTAATTTTTAAACACTGAGTGTAAGTGGTTTTGGTATAGAAATTCCCACTGTTAAAAAGACACTGCTTTAATGTCGTTATAAAGAAACTGCTTTAAATATTCGTGCTGTACTAGTAAAAATATTTTCTGAATTTCAACTTTTTTAGAGGCTTTTCCCCCAACCATCAGGACAGCTCATCTGACTTCTCCTCAGTGTTATGGAAACCACACATAATTCTACCTGCATTTTCCCTTTCTGGTTATCATATATTAGAGGAGAAATGCTCACATGCTGCACCTGCAGGATAGCATGATCAGTTGGATATTAAACTGCAGAGATCAAAGAGCCAGTCATATCTAAAATCTTCCTTCAAAGATCATTGTGATAAATCTAATAAAAGATACTGTGTTAAGGGCAGCAGAGGTAGTTAGTCAGACATTTTACCAAATTAATCCAAAATGCTTACTATGTCTCCCTTCTGGCCTTTGGGTCCAGGGGTTCCAAGTAATCCTAATAGTCTTGTATCACTCTGGGAAGAAATATCACCACAACGATCAGAGAACAGAACATGCCATCATTTATTTACAGTAACCATTTATTTACCATAACAGTTCCATATAATTTACCAGTATGTAAATTGAGAAGCCTGAATTTACTACTAGAAAGGGATACTAAATGCCTGTGCAGTACATTTAAGTGATGTATTGCAGCAACACATTCTTAGTCATGAGTTCATACCCCTGTCAGAGCAGCAGCAGATGAACAAAAGCATGAAAGGGAAATGTGTATGTAGAATATTGCCATGCACATCTGTGGTGTGGATTTTTTCTGAACTCATATTTCATTATTACAGAACATTTTTCAAGTATGTTAGGAAAAAAACAATAAAAATCACTTCTTTCTTATGACAAAAACTCAGAAGTTAAAAGCTTGTGCAGCATGAAATGTAAATAGAACTCATTTAAGTCTACTACAGTAGTGAGACAGAAGGAGAGGGAATGAATATGATCAACAGGTTCCTCACACTGCTCCTCGAAGAAAATAGACAGATTTAAGGAACAGGGGTTCAGGTTGTACACTTGCTCATTTATTACTGCACTGCATCTGTACAAGGCAGACACAAAAAAANGGGGAGTTAACAGAGAGCGTCTGTTAGGTGTTAGGGGCTGCCCTGACCCTAAACCACGACAAAAGCAAACAGTTTTCTCTTCACAAAGCCAGGCTCAGACTACCTAAGGAGAACATGTTTTCTTTTAATGACAATGGAAAAAAAAAAGCAACAAAACCAATGAACCTGAAAAATTGAAACTGAGTCTGGACTCAAGGAGTCCAAGTGCTAGAACATCTGTCACTAAAGTGAATGGGAACCCTGAGCACACTAACTCCCCTTGCCATGTTCCAGTTTCTGTACCTCTAAAATAGGAAAACATCATGATGAATGAGTGCTGTTTACACTCTGATAATATTTTCAGAAGTTAATAACTTTCATATAGTAATAATTCATAATTATTTTAGAAATGTTACGGTCTTGAAGTATTTTCTTCAATGTTTAGAGTTCATAACACTGTTACTAACCTAATTATCACTATCAGCTCCAGAGCAAGAGGCAGATACCTGTAGAAGGGAACTTGTGTAGTGCTGAGAAGTTGACTACCACTTGACTAAGAACAAGGTGTCTGTTGTTAAGACTATGTTACAAGTTATGATTTGAATTGTGCATTTGTTTGTATACATGGAGGCATAAAAATGACCAAATAGTTACTTTTATGCTCTTTGCACATTTGTAGGACATTTGCTTTTTTACAACAAAACAGAAGAAAAGTCTTAGAAAAGCAATAATGAATTATTCAATAATAATATATAATTCTTAAAAATTATAATGATTTTGAAATATTTCCTGAGCAGATTGTGATGTAGTTTCAGTTGCTTTGTGTTATGTTTTCAGTTATATTTTTTTGTGTGGGAGAACATTTTAGGTTAAACTGATCTGTATGCCCTTTCCAAAAGACATTTAGAAGTATACTTGACTGAAGTGACCTTATAACTATGTATGGAAAACCCGAAGGTAAAAAAGATGACAAGCAAAGATCTTGAAAGCCCAGGCAAAAGATGATAACAGGGGTCTGAGAGCATATAAACACAAATCACAAGGCATCATTTACAAATCACTGAAGGAATGCAACCTACAGTACAGGGCAGAACCAGTTTCTTAGCATAATGAAGTGAACAAAATGCATGTATTGAGTGGATGCAGAGTGTCTCATTTAAGCTGAAAGCACAAAATACATAACAAGAAGGAATATAAAAATGGTTTGTAAGAACAAGCATAAAGGAAGAACAACAAGGGAAGAAATCCTCGAGCGCCATCTCCCATCTCATTGAGGATCAATGGTACTACTTATTCTCAGCAGGTTCCCCTCACCTTCATTAAAGAAAGACTGCTGATCTTGGTTTGCCATTCAGCACAATTTGCTGCTGCAGTCAGCAATTGTACTTATAGTGCTCTGTTTCAGTGTATACATGGATCAAGTAAATTCTGCTTTTATTGACTTGTACGCCAGCCTCCTTACACAATACTGTGCTTGATACTGAGCCATAAAAAGCTTGGTTGCAACAAATTGTTTAAAACCATTGTGCAATTAAAACTACTTATTGATACCATACAGAAATCAGAAGAATCTCAAATAATCTGTTAAGATAAGACAGAAATTATAGAAAAAAAGACTTCATTAAGTATGATGGGTCGTAAGATCTCCCTCACAGATGCCCCACATTTCTTGGTAGTAGTTTTTCATATTTCCTAGAAACACCAATGCAAAGAAGCCATACTAATCCCCTCGGGAAAAAACAAACAAACAAACAAAAACAATAACAAAAAACCCCAACAAACCAAAACACAATAAATCTACAGCAACAAAACTTTGGTCACAACTTTAACACTTTAGAAAAACAGACTTGAAGCAGATCTCGTGAGATCTTTGAGAACATGTATAAAATGTTGGAAAATGACAGAACCATTTCCTGTGGTGTAAGGAATTTAAAAAACCTCAGGATATTACTGAAATATCATCTCATAAATGCAAATAATTGAGGTGAATTTCAAATTATATACTGGAACATAGAACATTGCTTGGTATCTCCAAGATACAGTGAATCAAAATCAGCATTCATCATACTACATAATAGTGTGGGGTGAAAAAAAGGAGAGTTACTGGTGCATAAATCTGCCTAAATGAATAATCAATGTCAAAGCAGACAAGCTGTCCTTGTTTTTGATGACCTCTTTGATTTCTTTATCTTGTCTTTGATGTGAATATCCCATTCCCACCATAAAATGTATAGAAACTAATATGTTCACTGTAGCAGTTGGAGAATTAAGTTGACTAGGAAGACCTTACCACATAGTTACAGAAAGTTCGCATAGAACTGCTACTTGAATCAGAACACCATCTCCTCTCTCAGCTGAAACCAAACAGCATTTCCTTGTTGAACAGTTAATTGTTCATGACAGAGTCATTAAAATCTTCAAGCTAGACAGCTGAAGGAAGAATAAAGTTGGTAAGCTCTACAGAATTTAAAAGATGATTAATTTACAGACATGGGGCAGCTGGTCTACATTTTTTCCAGATGATTGTTAATTAGGAAATGTAAAACAGCTTATGAATGCTTAGAGTCTTACAATGATAAGAAAACAATTTTTGCAAAGAGATGCTTGCCAATTCCTGAAGATCACCACTACTTGTATTTCCTCTTGCAGAATTAACCTTAAAGAGACTATCAGGGTATAAGAGATTAACAGTGCAGAGGTGGGGAAGGAGTTGCAATAAATATGGTATTGATAGAAGAAACAGGGCTGGTAGAAGTGAAAGCTGTCTTTGGTAGGAAAAATAAACTGGGAAGAAAAAAAAAATACAAAAAAAGACAAAATACAGAAAACTTCAAACAGACATATGGCAGACCAAAACCAGAAACTGCCTCCAGGTATGAAAATGTTCCTGTCCAGGACAGTATGTAAAACTATGCTTAATTTCTAATCCATGTTCTAAGGTGATAAACTGATCTGGAATGGATTTAATATTATAAATATCAGAGAAATCACTTCAGTTATAAAAGCAACTGGAAAGTTATGTTTGACATGAATTTTGCTCCAGAATCCCTATTCAGAAAAAGATTTTAGTACTCATCTGGGTATGTTATATAAGAAAAATATCCTGAATTCACCTACTCTTTGCAGTTATATACTTTAAAAGAAATTGATGACTTCCAGGTTTGAAATGCATTATGTAAGGTGTGAAAACCCTTACGTAACCTTTGTATTAAGAAGATATTCCCATGATAATGCTTCACCAGTCTTTGAATAAAATACTATTTTCTAATCAGAAAAGTTATATACTCACTTTTGCAACAATTCAGAAAACTTTTGTAACATTTGAGTTACAATTCCTTACAATGGCAGACATTACCACTGCTTAAATGATTTGCAAAAGCTGGTTAAGAATTTAAAAGCTTGTCACATGGAACAGTTCTATGCAATTTTAACTTTTTTTCTATGAAGCGACTGTAGCTGCAGGGGGTTCTATAATGAAGACAGTATCTTTTCCTTTAGTCTATAATACAAATATCAGGATAATCCTCATTGATTGCTAGGAGATCTTTTAAAATTGTGCCTACTTGCCTTTCTATTCTACTTTTATAATCATGACAGAGTAGGTCAAAAAAGAAGAAATGTCAAGCACAGTTCAGAGCAATCAGGTTTATAAATGGGGAACTGGTACTTTATACTTAACAACTAGGTGGTCCACCCACCTTGCCACCAGGCAAAAATAAGTGAGTAGAAGAAGGATGTGAGGTAAGACACATGGCAGCAGGATAGATGACACAGTGGATATGTGACTGGAGTGTGGACTGTGCTTGTACAGGGATGCTGGATGAGGGCAGGGAAGGATGCACCCTTTGGATTAATCTGAAATGTGGTTTGCAGGGATCAAAACTGTGGCCATTTCTACCTTAGTTATACTTCCTAGTCATAAACACACACACAGACACTACATCAAATCTTCATACCTCATTATAATGTTTGTTCAATGAATCCAGAACTCCTTTCAGTCCAGAAGGTCCCTATATGGAAAAACATGCATAATTTAATTTAACTGACACTATATTTACATATGCGCATTCAAAAACCAGTGATCATGTAAAAGGGTTCAGGCTTTTATTTGATTATACAGCAAATGATTTTCTGTAAGGTCATTATATCTTTCTTCAGGCACAGAGGAGATACAGTTTCTAAATCCCTGAGTTTTGAAAACTTGCAAATTCTTTTGGAGTGAATTGCTCTATCAGAGAAGGCAAAGATGGCATCCATATCAACTTTAATATAAGGTATGAGCAGCGTCTTGATTCTGCAGCATTTTAAAACTCTTTCCACTAGCTCAAAGCACCATTTTTGATGTAGAAGCAGCTCCTAGTGTGAGTAAACAGCCAAATTTTTAACTTACAGAAAGTGAAGTTGAGGAGTGCCAGAATTCTCCAAAAGACTAACTTCCTAGCTTTATTAGCATTGCAAGTTTATACTTAAACACACATCTTTCATCAAGAATTTCAACAACAGAGAAGGAACTTCCTACACAAATGCAGGCGTAGACATTTTTAGACATAATCTGCCATAAACCAGGCCCTTAACAAGATTTTTAAGTGTTGTGAATCAGGGCAGAAAACAGATAGCTCAGACAGTAATTTATGACCTAAAACTCAGTTAAATTTACAAATTAGCATAGTTCTCCCTTTGAACTGAAATTTTCACAGCACATAATATGAACTACAGCCACTCATGATGGCTATAAGAAACACTTGACTGCATTTATAAGATTAAAACATACTCAATGAAGTCAGAGTCTGAACGACCTGCGTTCAACAGAGACAGGGCACAAAGGCAGCTCTCCTCCTCTGGGGCGGGGTTTATAGTTACAATTTACCCTCTGTAGCTTTCCTGTCAGTGAGGAAAATGCAGCTGGCATACATGCACCCTAAAACTGCTTTAGGGATCGGAATTCTATTCAGCTTTGAAAACGGTTGTTCCTTAAAAGAAAAATAAAAAATGGAGGTTGGTTATCCATCAGAGATGTTATGTTAGAGAACAGTCAGAGCTTTTATAGCACATTTTAATTTTGTATATGGTCTTTGTTAATTATTTTATGAGCACTGTGATTACACATACCTCACATGATATAACTATGCTAGTGTTATGCATCATAACAGGAAAACAGCTTTCTACACTTTCAAAATAAGAATCTATTGAAAATTTGTCCCATTTTCATCCTAAAGGACCTGTAAAACTGTTACAGGAAGTCAAGGTTCAAAATCACTTCTTACTCAAGATACAATTGGTTAACATGAAAATACTATTTCAACTGATTAACATTTTCTTAAACACAACTTCTGTAACATCTGTAGCAGTGCAGCAGCAAGTCTTCAAAGTATTCCTAGAAAAAATGCACCTAGAGATCCAAGGAAAATACTGAAATGCCATGCATTCGGGCTCAATATAAGCTAAAGAACATGTTACTATGCTTATTTAAGGAGGACCTGAGTCGCTGCTGTATAGACCATCAGGCAATGCAGGGAAAAAGATGATGAAAGGAAGAGCAATGATTTTGTCATGGGTGGCATTCCCCATATCTGATAATTTCACATTCACAGAAGATGCTAATAACCTCTGGTATCTTTTGGTTTTTATGTAATCACATTTTGAATGTTGCAACACAGCATTTAAATGAGGTAGGTCATGATTTGCATTCTGACAGCAAAGCCTTCTCTGGCAAGAGGCATCTGCACTGTAGGAGGGCACAGAATGGCAAAACCACAGTTTTCCCACATGCAGAAGACCATTCTGTGAAACTCTTGATGGCTTTTCTTACTTGTAAAGGTACTTCCCTTGAGGTACTTAAGTTCAAAAAGATAAGAAACAGAACCATGATTTTGATTAACCAGACTACTTGCTTGGGGAAAAAAAAATTCAATCTGAAGGAGAAACAAAGCTTCCATGCAGTCTGAATATACTAAAAACTAGGAAGATGGTAAAGCCAAACTGAAGTCCAATAACCAAAAATTATTAAAACTGAAGGAGAAATCAGTAAGATCTGGCAGTATTGCGGCATACCAAAAGAAAACAGGTATGTTCTGAGACATCGTAACTAAATTATAAAATATGATGCTCTGTATTTTACTGTGATTACATTGTTACAGATAGATAGTGATATTTACATATTAGGAGACATTAGGAATATTTGGAAGCCACATGAAACATCATAGGTTCCTCACTTCCTCTTTGTAACCCGACATCAAAAGAGATACAAGGCCATAAAATTTTCAATTCACTTGATTTTGAAAGTGAATCGTCATGTCAAATTTACATTGAAAAATAAGTCATTTACATTGAAAATAGTCATGATGTTTTGACTGTGATGCTCATTCAACTCTGATTTATGAAGTTAATTTTTACATTGATATCCACTTTAAAAATGGCAATCTAGAGTTGGGACTGAACTGTAATGACACTGCCTATTTACTAGATGTCTCAACATCAACACTGTAATCCAGCAGTGTTGAATCCTTGAATACAGAATCCTGAAAGGATTCTGTAATCCTGCAAGCAGTCAAAAAA
>VWZY01000316.1:849228-927813 GCA_013399075.1 Chloroceryle aenea | reverse complement strand
AAAAAAAAAAAAAGAATTTATTCTCCCTTCTCATTTGCCACCATGCTGTTTCTCCACTAATAAAATAGCTGCAACCACACAACCCAGGAAGAACTGAAAGCTGTATCTGCCACCAACCCCAATAGTTTGGATATTATTTGTACATCAGGTAAATAATTTGTGAAAAAATGGAAAGACTTTGTACACGGCAGGGGTTTGAAAACCAGACATAACCTTAAAAAAAAACCCAGAACTGTCTCGTGACTAAGGTAATCAAAGAGAACTTAAGGAATTTGTGTTACACTCTTGACTATCTCACAGCCTTTGTATTACCAAAAGTAAATCACCTCTCTGGTTTTAGTATCTTCATTTTCAAAAATTGACATAAATTTAATAAATGTATCTTTCCATCATTCTTTCTAAAGTAAAATTAATAAAATAAGTGTACAACAACAGAAAATGCTTTTATTCAAGTGTGTTTTCCTAAACTCTAGTATCTCTCTTCTCTTCCAGTTTCTCTCCACTGATACAGATGCACAATCCACTCAAGTCTCTACAGACACACACACACAAGAAAAAAAAGAACTACTAGCATTGGTTCGCTCGTGGAAAGGCAATGAAATTAGCAGGACTTGAAGCATTACTGTACAGGCAATTTCTAGTTTTTGAATGAGAATTGTGCACATCTGCCACTTCCTTCACACTTCCTTGTGCACACTGCACTTCAAGCTCACTTGAGTGGAGTTTCCTTTTTCTGTTTAAGTATCAAGTCTTGAAATTGAGAGAAGTGAAGCACACAGAGAGTACAGTTGTATGAATAAGAAAAGAACTGAAAATGTGTCCTGATTGTTTTCCAAGATTACAAACAGGTTTCAGATGTTATTTCTATAGACAAGGCAGGAATAGAAACACGGGTGCTTAAAAGGAAATAGCTCCAAACCGTGAAATTACTGGGGTTTAAAATATATTTTTCTCCCTTAACTTTTATAGTTCATCAGCATTTCTGTAAAGATGAGACTGCTGAAAAAGTCTACCCAATCTCACAGTCCATGCAGTAAAATGTGTAACAAGTGAATTGCACTAGTTGTATCTCAAGAACAGGCCATTTCAGGGAACACAACACTGCAAGTGACTCAGTGTAATCACTTTACCCATCTATTTATGATCTGTGCCTGCCCATTAAATTAAAATACTGTTTTTCTGATTACTATAACATAAAAAATCATGAAATTACTTGCTGCAGATGTGCAATACTGTATAACTATCACGAGAGCAAATGGAAGGAATGAAGGTACGACATCTGCCACAATAGAATACATTAAATAAAATACATTTTCATATGGATTTTTAAAACTTCAATACATAGAAACAAGCATAGACCAACCCTTGCCAGCCATTCCTGTCCTACCATGTAAGCATTTCCAATATTCTAAAAAGCAGTTGAAAGACTAAGAATACCAGAAATGCTACTGACAGTTTTTACTTATCATTGCTTTAATTTTCTGTTTATTGTAATTAACTGATAACATTCATTCACTTTCAAAATATTGGTAGAGGAACAACATTTCCTGAAGCAGAGGAAATGAGATTTCCAAGGCAAACTGCTGGCTACTTAAGATAACTAGTTTGGTGGCACTGACATACATTTGGAATAACAAAAGACCAAAAGTGTAGGGAATCAAATCGAGAAATTCAAGTAGTCTGTGAACATTTCTACTGCCTCACATGCAACAGAAACAAAAATGAAATCTTATTTTAATTTAAGACTTTAAGGAGTAGCACAAAGTTAAGCTTCCCATCAGGAATAGTTGTGAAGACAAAAGATATGAAGATCAGTCTCGCAAAGGTAAAGGATGAATTGAATGATGAGCTTAAAGGGCTATAGCAACTGTGAAATAAATCTGTTCTGGTCACAAATGACATGTTAGTTGAACATGTTAGTAGAAAACAGCAGGTTTAAGAGGATTAATGATTGTGATTGCACTTTACTAAACAAGTTTCTTTTCTGCCTCTGACACAGACAGCTTTTTTTGGACAAGATGGTACTTGGACCAAATTAGGTAGTCCTCATGTTTCCTACCTTTAAAAAACAGTGCTGATAGCATTCCCACCAAAAAACAACACTGGGCAGAAGTCATATTCGAACGCACATGCAGCTATACTGGTTGAAGGCTGTAGCACAACTCTAGCTTGTCACTCTATTTTAAAGACAGTCTGATATCCCACTAAAATGGGTAATATTGAGAAATTAAATTCCTCCAGTCATAACAGTTCCAGTAGAGACAAAGAAAACTGGGACAGGAAACTAAAAAGTTAAACCTCAATGGGGAAACCAGTAAAACTCTATTTCCTCTAGCTTACCTACATAAATAGAAATACACAGCAGATGATTCTTGTAAAAGTAAAAATGAAAACAACAATCAAAAAGCAAAACCCAACCTCAAAACCTTCCATGACTGACCACAATATGTCAAACACTGCTAGAAGCTATTTTCTAAGCAGGGTGAATAGAAAAATAAGTGATCTCTTAGCATCACCCCACACAGAAAAGCATTTTGTCAAAATGAAGACTGAAGAAGTGGGTCTGTACAACCTTAGTCCAACAGCATGTAAAAATTAAGTTCATAAAACTTCTAAACATTTGGTTTTAAGTACTGAAAAAAAATTTGTGAGGGGAACTAGATGGTCAAGGCATTATACATATGCAAAATAAGCTATGGTCTGCCCTTCTGCATTGCCAAGTGTAGCTACAACAGAAGAGATCTATCATTTCAGTTCTGCAGTCAGATCAAAATGCTGTACTATTATATTTATTTTTGTTTCATGAAATCGGCATTTCAGTTTCAGTGAGGAACCATGCCGAGCAGGGTAACAGCATGTGAAAGAGGCATTATCTCTTTCAGAGGCTTTAGAAGAATTGCAAGCAAGATAATGTATGAAATACATTTAAAGGCTACAGAGATTTTTGATTTCACAATCATAATTTTCAGAATGCTTCTGAGAGTGAAATGAATAGTGTGTTTAACAGCAGCTTTAACCTGCTCTCTAGGCTCTTTAAAGGGGGGAAGGGATCAAAAGGCACTAGAGGGAGCTGCTGTTCTACTTAACTCGTTTGGATTCCATGTTTTCAGCATAAATTATTACCTGCTGGAGTGAGAGAAGCATGAGGCACACATCTCAGCTCTCCAGTACTGAAATAACAGAAAAGTACTCAAAATCAGCATCAGACAGCAAGGATGCAAACCATGAATTCTGAATCAGAAGGGAATAACAGAACACTTTAAAGTCTATTATATATTTAATAAACTTAAAAAATAAAATACTCAAAGGAGGATCATCATCTGGGTAGGCTTACAGAAATATTTTTTAACAACTTGCCAATAAAAATCCTCATTGACTCCTTGTCTTTTGTGGGCACTGGATTTGCTCCAAAGGGAAAAAATTACATAAAAAAGAAAGGATAAGGGATGAATCACACAAAAGAAAGGATACCTGGAAGAAGTTGCATAGAGAGTGAGACTTTAACTGATTTGTTTCATCAAACTCACTGCTAAGACAAATATTACTGAAAAAAAGTCCCCAGAAATTTGTTTAGAGGGAAAAATAAAAGAAAAAAAATGCTGCTACCATGCAACAAGTAGGTAAAAAATTATTATTTTAATTAATCAAAATGCATACCTCTTAGTAGTGTCTAGCTTAAGGCCCTTCTGACTATTCAGAATGTGTTCTCAGAATCCCTTACCACACACACTTTTTTTAGGTCTGCCCTTTATATCAAAGCCTCTGAGTATTGTATCCAATTCACCAAGTTCTTCCTCAAGGAGACAGAAATTTCCTTCTGACAGTTTGTTTTTTTTGTCATACTGAACAGCTGGTAATTTTAATATCTAAATTAAGTACTTAATGTCATGGCATCAACTGATAAATAAATTAGATAAATTCATAAATTTGAAACACACAGTGTTTACTGTAGCTACCCTAACAATTAATGACTGAATCTCCTTTTTCTCAAATAGAAATTTCATACTCTTCCAAAATATCAACCAAACATCAAACTTACTTTTACTGCAGAGTCTAATTTTTTACAGGTTCTGTCAATCTGTTCAGCATTTTGTTTTCTGTATATGCCAAACTTATGACAGCAACCACGCTGCTGCACTTCGGAAAGGCCAAAGTAAAGGCCAACAATATATCCTTGTGCATGAGAAAGCTGCTACTACTAATAGAAGAGAAGGGGCAATCGGAAGCACATTACAGCAAAATTGAATATGACTTGAAAGAGAAAGGAGGAACTGCAGAGAATGTAGCACTTTAACCATGGGGATACTGTCAGTGCACATTAGCAGGCATTACTGCTTTTAGAGTATGTTTTTTCTATGCATTACATTCCCAGTCTCAGAAGATGACCCCAAAAGGCTGGTATAGCTGTATCCAATGTAAGGAGCACATCAGGATAGTTATACCAGAAACAAATTCTTTTAACCAATATTTAGGCCATGACTGTGCTTGAGGAATGCTTTTCTGATATGTAGTGCTAGACTACAGTACCCATACAGCGCTCCTTGTATAGATGCTGCCATGCTGACAAAATTGAGCTTTTTGTTTGCTGTAAGAAAATCTGAAATTTGTGTCTTTCTTATAAAAGTGCAATTTAGTTTCCGCTTGAGATTTCTGCTATGTCTGTCAAGGATCATACATCTTCACAAGCCTGACCTGCCAGCAAATCTATGATAGCAGAAATCTATAATGGAGAAACAGCTTTTCACTGGTTCACAAAAAACTAAGTAGATTAGGTCTAATATTGACCTCTGCTAGGGTTTGCTTTTTTTTTTTTTCTTTTCTTTTAAAGGTCATTTTCAGCATCTGTGTTATGAAAGATTCTGCAACACTCCTTTCCTCTGTTTGGACTCCCACAGTCTGCAGTACTGCTGCAGCATTAGGAAGCCTAAACTGTACAAAAGACTCAAATCTAGTTTGGTTTCAATGTGGCTATATTCAGGGGAGAAGAAGAGGTTTTTAACTAATTTTATGCAGGACAAATGAACTCCATCATCAACTCTTCTTTCTGAACACATCTTGCAAGGAAGAAGGGAGAAAAGATTTATAAAATGAATGTAGTTTTGCTTTTAGATAAGTGTAAATGACATTTATTCCCTTTTAGTCACTGTATTTCATGCAGTAGTGCATTATTCTCTTCTCCACAGAAAAGATGAGTTTTCTCTTGCAGTGAGGTTGAAGCAATATGGATCAAATGTTCTGACATATAAACTACTGGCCTTTACCTATTTCAGGTAAACAGAAAATGGCATTATGAAATCATTGTTTCATATTAAGAATGTAACCCAGTGGAAGTTTGCTTAACCCACAAACAATAGATGTTCTGTGTATGTGCACAATGGCATTTTTTTCAACACAACACAGAGGGAATTTTACAAATATGACCAAGTCTTCCTCTACCAAAAGAAGGCTGTGCTCATTCTAGACTAATATACATCCATGCCTGACTTTAAATTCTAAATCATGTATCACTTAAAAAACCATACAATTAAAATCCTAAACCTCTTAGATCTGAGTCAAACATTTTAGTTCTTTATATTACAAATCCTTTCATAGAGTCATGTATTTCTTAATCTTTTTAATTCTTTTGTAAACTCATTTGAACTACAGCTGAGTGCTCATTCCAGTACTGGGTATAATCCTCCCTACCATTCAGACAGTTGGCACACGCTTCACACAGTCCTTCATCTTTCAAATTACCCCTCTGAGACAGAAATTATCCCATCTTCTACAGAGCATCACGCATTTTGAAAAGTGAATGAATGCACAGTATTCACATTTAGCATACATGGCCAGTCTGTCTTTGAAATGCCAGACAATTTCTGCTTCCTCTGACAAAGTTTGTGTCTTGTTCTTCTCTCCCTGTGCAGCTCCTCATATATTTTTGCTGTATCAAAAGGCTACCAATAGTAGCTGTTTGATACAGCAGAGTAAACACAGATCAATTGTTATCAACTATAATTATGGTTGGGTAACCTGCTATAAAAATGGTAACAAAGTCCTCAGATACAGTAAAAATTTCCCTTTCCCTTCATTAGTTACTCACAGGAGGTCCTGGTGGTCCTGGTTTTCCTGGGAGGCCTGGTTTGCCTCTTCTTCCCTAGAAACAAAAAAAGAACAGACATTACTAAATGCTATGGCTTGTGACTGATTTGAAATAAGGATTTTGTTTAAGAAAAGATGTATCCTTTGCTTATTAGCAAAACATTCAAAACCTATCCAAAATGAATAATCTGTATCAGTCACTGCAATCCTATCAAATTTGAGTACATTTAGGACTGGTTTTAATTATGATGACAAATTATATTTGCATCACTAACATTTACTGTCACATTTAAAAGCTATGTCTCAAATATGAGTCATATTGATAGGCTATAAACAGAGCATCTTGATGAGGTGTAAAGAAATTACATTTTACCTGAATATACCAGACCGTGGGATGTTAAACTGTGTTGCACTAGCCACCCTGACTTGCACAGTAAATACATATGTGCACTATAACCCAATTAACAAACACCTACACCCTTTTTCTCCACAATGTGATAACAAGCAGAAAAGTCAGAGATTTATTTGCAAAACCAATTCACCTTCCTCGTGCAATTTCTACAGTCTCTGTATGCAATGCATATAGAAAATCATTTGCCTTAAAACTTAAGATCCATAATAGTCTATTAACAGGACACTTTCCACTCTGATTCTAAAAAACATGCACATATAAGGATTACAGTACAGAGTACTAAAGTATTTTATATAAATACTTATATTTATTTCTATATTATATATATTTATATATGTTGCAATTTTCATATACGCTTTTTTTTTAAGAATAGCAACATAAAAAATGAAAGTAATTTATAGTAATTTACATCTTTATTGAGAAGCTGAAATCTGATGCATATTTTTTAGAAACTACTACTAACTAGGTGCAATGGTAAAAATAATAATAATAATAATAATAAAAAGTAGTATAGCCATTAAGACTAAATTTTTCTCTTACATATGGTAAATGTAAATTAGCAAAAAGCATGGGGAGAGGTCCTGGTGAAAATGGGGCTTAAGAAGTTAAAAAAAAAAAATCCTTGCTGACACCTTATAATTAACATGGATGTATTTCTGTAATCTATGGTCTCTGCTTCTAAGTCTGCTTCTGTGTTTTATTAAATGACAATCTCACACAAACTGCAGAAATAATCTAAGGAACAGAAAGTAAAATTTCAGCTTTGGTCTCTACATCTGAGAACCCCAAGATGTAGGAAACCACTCTCAGATTTTGCCTTTCATTAATCTTGATCTATGCTGAGGAGAAACAAGATGATAACAGTACGGGTGGAAAATCTTTCATCTTCAGACCCTTCAGCTCACCAGGGTAACCTATTGCCTAGATGCCAGGGACTCTCCTGAGAAGCAGGAGGTAGGGGATTTGGAGCCCTTCATGTTGAAGAAAGAATTCAACAAGGGTTGCGTGGATGATTTTCACCCACTGTGCTGTGTCTCATAACGTAAAATAGCCACCACAGTTTTAGAAGGTTCTCAGTCAGTCAGTGTGTTTTAAGGGTAGCATGAAAAATATCCATACCTCAGCATATTTGGAGTGCCAAATTCCTGGGTCATAACTTGCTGAGACATATGTTATACGCTGAGCTGTTTAATCCCACCAGTACCTGCATATGCAGGGCTGTAACTGGGTCAGCTCAGAGTAAATTTTCAGAATGAAAATATGGTGCTAGATGCCAATATTGGGCTCGAGGCTATACTGTCCCTTACCATCCACTCCCAGCATGTCCTCACCTGTATTAGTAACACTGTTCACACAGCCCCGTGCTGAGTCAGAGCTAGAAACTCATCTGGGCTAAGGATGGTCCAGAAAAAACGGTTTTGATTTTTATCAGTTCATTGATGCAGTTCACTGGGCAGCTGCGTAGCTTGCCCAGCCTGGCAGAGGAAAGTCACACATGCATAAGAAAAGGGGGCTGTGCTAGCGAGATCTAGACTTTTGAACTTATCTCTACTTCAGACATATGGATGGAAACAAGTTTTTCCTGACCCTCTTGAAAAATAGTAGATTTTATTTAGGACATATGAAAAACAGACTAAGAGCTAATGATGTAATGAATAAATGAAGATAAACTGCTTCACAGTTCTTAAACAGTCCCTCTAAGTTATAACGATCTATACTGTTGACTTCTTGATGCACCTTCCCTTTCCTGTTTGGACTTATTTAAAGTATCCAGGGGATGACACTTAGAAACTCAGCAGTCTAAACAAAGTATCAAGGAAGTGTCAGGGGGAAGAAGGCAGGGTTTTGACTGGCAGACACAACTGTGAACGAGGTGTTAATTACACAGGAAAACATGGAATATGTTGGGAAGGCAATTTTATCTCTATTTACAAGATGAGCTTAAATATTATTTATGACAAAGTCAAAACTTGACAAACTTTCTGAAAAATCTGATATAAAAAAGAACAAAAAAAACCACCCCAAAAATGAGGCTACTTATTTTTCAGTCATTTATTAATTACCAGAACACCTACCTAGAGAAACACAGAAGACGAACTGCCCTACCTTCTATCCAATCATTGTTGGTCATATTAGTCATTTTACTACATTTCTAGAGGTTCTTTTTTGTTGTCTTTTTTTTTTTTTTCTCTCCCACAAGCACCTTCTAAACTGCCTGATATTTTAACATAGAAATATGTATAAGACCAGTACCTTCATCAGTGCCTTTCACATACAGAGATTTAAACATTAGAGATCTCTGACACACAGCTCCACTTACTTGCCAGCACTCCTGCTCCTCTATGGCTTCCCAGCATCAGCATTCAAGAAAATATATATACTATAGAAAGAATGTAATATATATATTACAGCATATTTATATGCTATAGAAAGAGTGTAAGTAGAGAAAAGTTGGTTATGGGTTTTTTTAGGATAATTAAAATGATTAGAAGAATGTTTTTGATAAGCCCATTATGGCCTTGCTTTGAGCGGACCATGGGACAGATTGAGACTAAATATTTGCAGTTTGATTCAGAGTCTTTCTTTTGTCAAGAAAGAAGTGAAAAACATCTTGATGTCCTGTCTGCTTTCTAGAGTGCATTTAGCTGAGAGCCACGGTTCCCAACTCCTGCTCAGAAGTTGGTGTCAGAAGCTCCATGGATCTCTACTCACTGCTGTACTGCTGTGAGTGGGGCAGGCAGCTGGCACAGGAGACCCATTACTTTTACTTAGTTGAATTTGCTAAGCCAGTATGGTTATAAAATCATTAAAAATATAAATAAATGTTCTAGACATCATCACATACTTCCTTTAATTGAATAAAAAATGCAACACCACCTACACTAACTTAAAAATATAAGTAGTGTCAACAAGATCTCTAATGATACTTAGAATACTATCTAAAGAAAAGAAAACAAAAAAAGTCGTTGGTTATTTCCTTTGTGCTGCATATATATTTTTTTTGGCAATCAATGTGATAAGAAGTTTTCTAAATGTTACTGATATTGTAACCTCTCCCCTCGCCTCATGAAATTCCTGTCCTCAACTAACTTGGACAGTCGGCTATTTTGCTCTGTCCATAGGACAAACTTCATCTACAATACATAAATCATTCGAACAGTAACTGCTTGGTTAGGAACTAAGAAGACAAAATATTAAGAATAAAATATGTTAAAAATTATATGCTTCAGCAAACCCCAGCTGAGTGCCTCGCTGAAGTACGCGATCAACTGCACCCTTTATTCCTCTCTTCCTTCACCCTTTCTGTTAATTGAAGTGACTTGAAGAGATTTGCCTTACATTACATGGAAAGCTCTACAGAAAAGAAGCTCTGTGCATCCTTCCATAAACTTGTGCTCTGATTCCTCCTCCTACCCCTGGGCACTGCTGCAGGTCCAACACACAATGCAAGAATACAAAGTCTATACTGGAACTCCCTGCTGTATCATGTTGCGCCCACCTATTTTCATCTCTCTTAACTATAAAGAGTAAGATTGCTAAACTTGTAGAGAATGACTGTGATTTGAGTTTGAAATATAGAACAATACTAGTGTCTAAAATTAAACTGTGGATTATTTTAGAATAAAACTAAACAGAATTATGTAGGAACACTGACATGATTTATGGAATTAATAATTTATAGAACCTACACTTGAGTATGAAGGGAAAAGTTCTTAGAATAACCCTATGTGAATTTTCAAGGGAAACCCCTAATTAGTGATTCCTGAAACACATCATCACATTTCAAAACAAGATCTAGTTCCAAAGAAAGTAGGAAACTGGGCTTCAAAGTCTTAACTACTGTAGTCTTTATGTAAGATTAATGAGGATTGTGTAACTCATTTGCCAAGCTAAACTAAGTTTCTCTTGAATAATTCTGAAAACCAGACTGAGAAAGGGACAGATATCACACAATCACAGAATGGTTTGGGTTGAAAAGACTTTTCAAGGTCATCTAATCCAACCTCCCTGCAGGAAGCAGGGACATCTGCAGCCACAGCAGGTTGCCCAGAGCCCCGACCAACCTCACCTGGAATAGTTCCAGGGATGGGTTATCTACTNGGGAGAATTACATCCCTAGACCTGCTGGCCACACTATTCGTGATACAGGCTAAGATGCCACTGGCCTTCCATGCCAACTGGGCACACTGCTGACTTATGTTCAGCTGGTTATCAAGCAGTACTCCCAGGTCCCTCTCTGCCAGGCCGCTCTCCAGCCACTCATCCCCCAGTCTGCAGTGCTGCAGGGCCTACTGTGGCCAAACTGTAGGACCCTACACTTGGCCTTGTGGAACCTCATATTATTGTCCTCAGCCTATTGACTCAGCCTGTCCAGGTCCCTCTGCAGCATCTCTGGACCCTACAGCAGATTGACACTCACCCCAACTCAGTGTCAGATTTACTAATGATACACTTGACCTCCTTATCCATCAATAAAGATGTTGAATAGAACTGGGCCCAGTACTGATCCCTGGGGGACACCACTGGTCACCTGACACCAACTGGATGCAGCACCATTCACAACCACTCTCTGTGTTTGGTCATCCAGCCAGTTTTTAACCCAGCAAAGGGTGCACCTGTCCAAGCCATGGGTTGCCAGCTTTTGCAGAATGCTGTGGAAGACTTGGTCTTTGCCTGAAACAGGAGGAAAGTGGAAAGTAAAGACCTCTGTCTCAGTGTGCCCCATGCACAGACACCCCACCAGCCCCTCAGACACATAAATGCAGCCGCACAAGTAGACCTCTGGGCTGTTAAAGGACTGTTTCTCCATGTGCCCAAAGTTACCACCAAGCTGCCAGACAAGTCCCAGTGCCTATGCTAATTTAGAGTACCGAGAAGAGGCTTTACTTTGTCTCAGTCCTCTAAGCTGATATGCCTGGTCCATCTAAATTTCCCACCATTTCCTCTCTGTCTGTAGTCACAACCTGGTGCTCCTGGCAGTTCACCTGGAGCTTGCAGAGCTCCGACCAACTCTAGCACAGGAGAAACCCTGCCCAGCTGAAAGCTGGTGACAGTCTACCATATCTGAACAGAAAAACCTCGCTGGACTGCCATCTCAGGAGACTGAAGGCAGATGTTACATGGCAGTGTCAGTAAGAAAGTCGGTTCAAGAGATAATTGGAAATAGAAGATTAATCACAAAAATCAGAGCAATGACCCATCCAACTCAGTTTTTCAGCAGTGTGTATCTACCAATAGGTTGTGGGATTGAAGGTCGTTCTCCAGGATACAAATCAACTATTTGACACATCAGAAAGTGAAAATTACAAATCTACAACAAACACATAGCCTGAATATAGAGTAATTATTTTCTATCATGCATTTAGCCAAAAATTTTTTAATTTTTACAGGCTTTGATATTTAGCCACCTGACTGCTCAACTGCTATGAAAAAGAGATTTGTCATTAACTTTGGTAGTGTAACAATTGCACAAGCTGATTTTTTTTTTAATCCTTAGAAATCTTATAGCTTGGATATTCTCCTTCCTAAACTGGAAACCTGTATCGCATTCAATGAAACTTCTTTAACTCAGTAATACAGCATTAGGAATTGAATGTACAATTGCTTCTTCAATCCTATTAACTTTGGCCTTGAGGACGTATTATGCTAACCAGTGTATTGCAAATTAACCTCTCAATTAAATGTTAAACCTGAATAAACTCACAGAAAATAAGGCCAGAAGGAAGGAAATTAAGCCATCTGCAGAAAACAAGTGGAAGTCTGTCCCTCATAACCCCCTAAAGCCTTTCACAGAAACACAGCTCACAGAAGAATAGAGAGCACAGACTCTCTCCTCTCTTTTGGAAGAGCTCCTTGCTAATGCAGAAGCATTTCTGCGCTCAACCTTGGCTTTCCAATTTTCTTTGTTTCTTCATTTTGGTATTAATAAAATGCTAAAAGGGAGCACCTAGCTAGACTATATAATATCATTCAAATGCATTTAACAAACATTGAAAAACATCACAAAGCAGGCACAGCAGTGCCAAGAGTGAAACACCACAACCTATTTTGCCAACAAACCCTATCAATATCCACCACATTTTTTTCATATATATTCACAAAAGTGCATTTAAAATTCAAAATCACTTGTAGAAATATTTTTAACTTAATTTAGATATTTTTATAATGAACACTTCAATTTTTTATTATGACAAATATCTTCCTGTTTTCTCATGTTGTTTTATCTTTTGCTAAGAGACAGTAAATATTGCTAATTGAGTATTTAGAAGGGAGCATGAAAATCTTAAACAATATCTTAAAAGTGAAATAATTTCTGCTATTCTATTAAAAGTTAATAACAAAGAAATTAAAAAATGATATAACAGTTTTTTAATTGACAAATCTGTCTTTCTAAATTACAACCTTTTCCATGTAATTTTTAAATGCCAAAGTGAGAAAAAAAAAATTAAATTATTTTGGTTTTCAAACTGTATCATACCTTACTGTTTACTTAGTTTGCTTCTACATCCTGGTAGAAAACCTGAAAATTGCCTCTCCCTTTTACACTAACTGTATTTAGATTGTTAAATACCTGAGTGAAAGAATGTACAGAACTCCAACATAAGGACAAAATCAGATCAGAGCTTTGCGCACTTAAAAAAACTTACATCAAAGTTGAGAAGGACTGAAAAGATTAAAAGAGATTCTAAAACTCCAGAGCTGTAGCTGTGAAAAATACCCTTTGCACTGTGCCAGGAGCCTGACCTACTATGTAATAATTATCATTGCTCTGTAAAGCTTGTTTTACAATTGGTTGAGTACAACATTTACTCACTGAACTAGAAAACAAATTATGTCAAAGAAATATTTAAGTTCTGTAAACCAGATAAATGCAATTTAAATTTAAATTAGTTTTGATATGACTCTGAATAATTATCCTAAGAAAACCTAACAGCTCCCCACCCATTTCTTTACTTAGGAAGATTTTCCACTGTGTCATAATAATTTATTCATGCTTAGAATCATAGAATTGTAGAGGTTGGAAGGGAACTCTGGAGATCATCAAGTCCAACCCCCCTGCCAGCTCAGGAACACCTAGGGCAGGACACACAGGAGATTAGATTATAAATACTTGCAAACTCAAGAGAACAAACTGATTATTAACATAAGGCAAGTATTGCAATTTCACAAAGTCACTCCAAACACATAATTTTAGGGAAACCAATGCTAAAACACTACATAGGACAACCCAAAGGACTCTCACTTTTATAAGGTGTTTAATTTATTACTAAGATAATGCTAAAATAACTTCCTCTTAAGTGAAGTGTTTGCTGATATAAATGGAACAACCGGAAATAGGGAAGTTGTTTCCAAAATATTTACTTCAAGACACCTGCAAGTTCTCAAGTAATACAGAGTCAAGAATATGGCTCTGGTATCATAGAAGCTCTGTAAATGTTTGAATTGAATTCATCACTGGAACCAGGGAAACCACCACAGTGGAGAATCAGTCTGTTTAAATACATATGAAACATTAAAAAAAAACCCAAAACCCATTAATATATAAAAATGAAGTTGTTGGCAGCTATGCTAAGAATAAGCTAGAGGTAGTTAAATAAAAAAAACCAGAAGGGTTGGAAGGGGTTTTGAGATCATATAGCACAGTAGAACTCTGCCTACTTGACTTCTGCATATCTCCACAGATGGAAACTCCACAGCCTCTCTGGGGAATCTGCAGCAGTATTTGGCCACCTTTGCAATAAAACAGGGTTTTCTTGTTTTCAGATGGAATTGCCTAGTTTTTAATTTGCACACATTGTCTCTTGTCCTGTCACTGGCTACTGCTGAGGAGAAGCTGTCTCCCACTTCTTCATTCCCCCAGATTACATATTTATATACAGTGATAAGATCCTCCCTCAGCCTTCTTTTCTTGAGCCTGAAGAGTCCCAGCTCTCTCAGCCTCTCCTCTCATGAAAGATGCTCCAGTGCCTTTAATCCCTGTGCTAGACCCACTTCAGAAAGTCCACCTCTCCTTTGATTTNTCCACAGCCTCTCTGGGGAATCTGCAGCAGTATTTGGCCACCTTTGCAATAAAACAGGGTTTTCTTGTTTTCAGATGGAATTGCCTAGTTTTTAATTTGCACACATTGTCTCTTGTCCTGTCACTGGCTACTGCTGAGGAGAAGCTGTCTCCCACTTCTTCATTCCCCCAGATTACATATTTATATACAGTGATAAGATCCTCCCTCAGCCTTCTTTTCTTGAGCCTGAAGAGTCCCAGCTCTCTCAGCCTCTCCTCTCATGAAAGATGCTCCAGTGCCTTTAATCCCTGTGCTAGACCCACTTCAGAAAGTCCACCTCTCCTTTGATTTTGTCTCACCAGTGCTGAGCAGAGAGGATAACAACTTCCCTATGTCCAGTTGTTCCATTTATAATAACAAATACTTCACTTAAGAGGAAGATATTTTAGCATTATCTTAGTAATAAATTAAACCTGCTAGCAATGCTCTTCCAAATATAGCCCAGGATATTATTGGTGTATTTTTTTGCCATGATGGCACCATAATCAAGAGCAGCCTTGAAATGACATCAGTCAGTTCCCTCTGCAATTGTGGATGCAACCCATCAGGCCCCATCGACTTACAGAGCTCTGTCTTCCATCTAAAGTTGCCTGGGCGCAAGAGTCCAACAGCAGTTACTTCAGTAGCACATGGGTCCTGTGCCTTGTATTGATCATCTGTAAGCATGTGTACCCTGGGCAGAGAAAGTTTGCTGGCCTCATCCCTGTGCCCCTTTGCATGAACTGTTGTGCAAATTGCTGCACATCTATTGGCTGCTTTTGTTATCACTGCACAAACTGCTGCATCGCCTGGATGTTATATAGTCCTCTTCCTGGCATGGGCTAAAAGAGTGCTTGACCCTCCCTGATCAGGGGCCAGCTAGAACAAAGGCTACAGACTCTACATCAGGGACAGCTGATGGAGTTCATTAGAAGCTGCAAGAGCTACCCTTACTTCAGTCGTACCCGGCAGCAGCAGACACCTTCAGATGTTTCCTCAGAGGTTTCCCAGAACTGCTCAAATTCCAGAAAAAGTCCTGAGAAGATCATGAAGGTATCAAGACAATCTCAAAGAAGCAAAAAATGCTGCACAAACACTGAGCATATCAGCTGTGTGCTGGGCCTGGCTCTTCTATACCACAACGGAGAACAAAAAATGACCTGTTCAAAATTTTACAGTATGGTTGTCTAAAAAAGTTACTTTGAAGCTTCACATTCATGGATTTTTGGAATTCACTCAAATATTATATTAAAAAAATAAAAAGAAATCAGAAAAAATAGTATTTTTAAAAAAATGCATGAAGTTCAGGGAAAATTTCTGCTGAAATTCAGCATTAATTTCCAAACCCTTTAGAATTATGTTTTGGAAATATAAATTTTACTTTACTGCATTTAAGATAGTAAAGGCATAGTCTGGAAAACTATATGCAGTCTGTAATTATAAGTGGTAGAAATTTTTAAGAAAGTATAACAGCATGACAGAATTACTTGTAGACTTTAGAACATTCTTTACACGGGCAGCTGCAGAACCTTAGTTTAATCTTCTCAAAAATAAATAGAATGGTGATTTGATTACAGAGAAAAAACCCTTTTAAATAGCTCTTTAATGTAAAGCAGACATTAAAAAAAAAAAGCAGTTGTTGGAGGCTTAAACTATATTCCAGTGTAAAATAAAAAACACATTTTGAAATGCAGGATTGACAACACTGGAACAAAGAAATCAAGGACAATTGTGAAGTCTCTGCTATTGATGTCTTTCCAGTGGAAACTGTACATCTGTGAAAGATATACCTAACTGAAGCACAGGAATACTGAGAAAAATAATAAAATCCTGCATAATCTGGGGAGCCAGGAAGATGGCGTAGTTGTCCACTGTCAATTAAATTCCATGCAATGCTAGGTTACCACCTAATCTTTCTATCTTTTGTTGGTCAGTCATATTGAATCAGGGACTTTTCTGAGTAACATCTACTTACCTTTTGAAGTTTCTGATGTAATTTTGAGCCCTGTTGTAATAGTGTCAAGTTGCTGTGGCAGTAACACACTGCTCTGAATGCCTGATACCCACAAGAGGGGCACTTAAACATTGCATATGAATGCAGTGCCCGCAGAATGATCTTGTGTTTCTCATACAGGAATGAGGAAAAGGGAATGAGTAGCTGCTTCTACTGGCCCACTTCTCCCAGCAACCAGATCTTAAAACAAAGGCTCTTCCTTAGCAAGGTCTTAGGTCTAACATAAACAACTTCACTAAAGGTGACAAAACTGAAAGAAGTACACAAAATCACTACTGGTAGAGCAAGGAGAAACACTGGCCTTTTGTAAGAACCACAAAAGTTTGAGGACTCCTTGCACCCACAGAAAAACACAACACTGGCTAACATGTGAGTGGAAGTGGGTACCATGGCAAAAGGAGAAACAGAAGAGCAGTATATGCTGATACAAAAACTAAGTTCACTCAAGACATTGTCACAACAAAGATGACCTTTAAATGAATTTTGTATATGTCTCAGGGTGGTTGAAGAATCAGACATAAGTTCACTGTACGGTCTCTGGATATGGTTGGATTATCATGCAACTACTATTCTGCTCTAACCATTACTTTCCTCTTCTACACCTTCAGTAAGCATACACCATATATGATGAACCATCGAATGAACTGACAATGCTAAGTAGTTTCTTTTGTATAGATACAGAAGCATGACAGTAAATGGAAAGCCAGTTGCTTCCCTTTAGCTCACACCTCCCTTCCTCCTTTTTTTTATTGCTTTGCAAAAGAAACAAGCTATATATGCCTGGAGATCATTATTTGTACTACCTTGTTGCTCATGAAGGTTGCTCTCTTCTCCTGCATAAGCCAGCTATATGCAGAATGAGAAGAGATAACAAAGAAGATGAGAGGAAAATGTGTCACAATAAGTGAAGAAAGAATGGGAACTAAGGAGTTTATTCGTGTAAGCATAACTGATGCACTTGCTAAATGCTAGACTATTAATGTGTTTGTTTAGCTAGAAAAGAAATATTTATGCAGTTTCCTCCTATAGCAGCATGAATGAAGTAATCACATATGCATAAGAATCCAATTTTTATTTATCATTGCACTAGCTGTTCTCCATGACTGCACTACTTCAAATTTTTAGTGAGTTTGGAATTTTCTCCTAAGTATAGCCAAAAAAAATAAAGCATGCATCCTGATATGGGATCCTTTAATGCTGCACAGATCTAGTCAAAGAGCTTTCAGTGCTTCATTTCTCTCATTCTGAATGATCACCTTACAGTACATTTCTGTAAACATATCACATTAGTGTACACTGCAAACTCTTTTGTCACTTGGGATAGCTGGAAAGCATCCAGGGAGACCAACTTGGACAAAAGACATTTCCCACACTTCTGTCATCAATTTCCATTGCTGAATTATTTGCGTACCACCATTTAAACATGTAAGAACCTAAACTGCTCTTTGAATCATAGAATAGATTGGGTTGGAAAAGACCTCCAAGATCATCAAGTCCAACCCCTGATCCAACTCCAATTACTATATCATGGCACTAAGGGCCATGTCCAATTTCTTTTTAAAAACCTCCAGGGATGGTGAATTTGACGTGGGAATAAGATCATATCCCAGCATGATCACACAGTAGTAATACATCGGATCACCAAGCCACAGAAAATGACACATTTAATATTTCAATAATCATGTGTTAGCTCAAATGAAACCATGTTACTCTATCTACAGTGTATACATTACACAAAAGCTGTTACCACTTTATTTGAAATCATGCACTGATCTCCCGTCACTCTTGAAACAAATAACCCGCAGCCATCAAATAATGCTGTAATGTAAATTCGTGCTTGCAAACCAATTTCACATATGCATAAGTGTTTTAAAACTGGCATAACTTTCAATTATAAATCTACAATTGAGTTAAACTTTATATTTAGTGTAATTATATATAATTACACTTATTCTATTTCCATAATAACTATCTTATGTATTTTTACTATATACTTTGTGATTCAGCTTATTCCTGTGAGGTGAAAGAAATACTGCTACTCAGATGTATTCCTCTTAGTAGGGGTACATTTGTCCAAGTTCCCTCTATCCTGAACACACAGAGGCAGGTGCCTGCTCCAGGACAGGGTCACATCTCTGGTATTTCTTAATAGTTCTAATATTAAACTCTGGTCTTGGTTGATATAAAATACCACTTAAAGCACTCTGAAAATGCAAATGCATGGCTCAGGTCAATTCAAAGAGGAAAGAAATCCACTGCCATGGCTTTTCTTCTTCCCTTTCTAACTCATTTTGTACTGTCACTTACCAAGTTTCTAGCTCTGATATGAGACTTCTACATGTTTCTCTGAATTTTTGGCAATATCACCATTAATACTGTTAATTTTCCTCAGCTCCTTATAACTTGCTTTAGTGTGTGTTGAGAGGTCTCTAACTTCCACAGTCATTGTCTTCTTAATTCCTTATTAATCTAAGATGAATTCTCAAAGGAGCTGAACATTTTAAAATGCTCCTGAGGTAAGAGCAAATTAAAATTTTGAATCTATCAAGTACAATGTGAATTGAAATTTTTTTAAAAAATAAAGCTCTCAAAGTGTGCCATCCAAACTGAATAGATGCTTCCAAATGCTTTGGAGGGCTTCTTTCCTAATATGTTACAGTTCCAGTTTGCAAAATGGGTACACGATCACATTTAGATCTGAATGATATTGAAGAAAAATCATCAGTTAGTTACACACTCAGTATTATGCTTTAATCTTCAAAATACAGTCCATGACAAAACCAGTAATTTCATATAATGTGAAAAAATTGGAGGATCTGCTGAAAGTATAACAGAGGAACATGACATCTATAATTAAATAAAAAGGAATATTTAATATCCATTAGATGTGCACTGTCCTGTTTATAATTAAACAGAGCAGAGATCTTCTTACAAACAGTATACTGTTGTGTAATTAAATGTGCTGGAAATGCAATTGCACATGGAATTCGATTTAAGACTGCAAACTGTGTTACTAACGCTTGGGCGGGGGTGGTTAGCAGAAAGAGCATTGTTGTGAACATCTCACTGGTAGAAAGATAAAGATAGATGCTGAGGCTCTACAGTCTGCTGTTCCTACTGTTTGGCTCAAAGGAACTGTGTACACAGACAAGATTATAAAACAATCAGCATTCCTGTTTTTACAGATATTGGAGTGAGACAGCAGTTCAATTTTATGTGTGGATAAGAAATGTCCATGATGAATGCATCAACCCCCTAATTCCTGCTGAAAAATGGAAAATTAAAAAAGAAAAAAGGAAAAAAAGTATTTCTAAATTCACTTCTATTTTGAATAACATAGTTATTAACTTTGAAACTTTGCCTCAAGAAATGAAGTTCAAAGTGTGACTTCTCTAAAGCACAGTCATAATTGTTTCTAAAGAAATAATAAACTGTGTTTCTGGAGATTCAATACTCCACAGAAAAACACTCTGTAAAACTTAAATAATCTCAGCTTTGAAATTTTCATCTTCAATTTATGTGAAATTTAGTACTATTTTTATGTACAAAAACCCACCCAAAACCAAAAACCCCATAACTTTAGGGCCTATACACCACTACTCATTTTGTTCAATAACTGGTCTTCTGTTATTATTATTATTACTGGAATTGCTAAACTGGCCTTTAATACATCAATGTAGTTGACTTAAGATCAATGATGAGTAACACTAAATCCTTCCACTTCAGAAAATTTAACTGAGATACTAAATATCAATATGCCTAAACAAACCAAGAATTACTGAGAGATTCAAATTCAAAACCACTCACTGGGCACAATTTAATTCTTAAAAATATTGAAACGCTCGAGTCTGAGTATCTTCTCAAATTGTTAGGAGCAGACTAGATTACAAACTCTCAAAACTGAATTATTTCTTGCAATATCATGATCATACATCTTTGTTATCTGTTCTTTGGAACAACAAAATGCAGTAAGTCAGGGAAAAGAAAAACATAACCCAGAGAAACTTGTCAGTCATTTACTACTTTATATTAAAATTCTGAATAACCAAAGGTTTATTTAATGTCTTGGGCATAATCTGTAACCCCCCTTCACTGTATCTCTCTTTGTCTATATATATCTGCTCTGACTCTTGAATAGCAGTAGCTACAAAACTGGGATCACTAGGACTGGTTTAATATTTTTGATAATGACCCTAAATTAATATTTTATGTATCTTGGATTTTGCAAGGTATGGTCTGCCCTTGCAATACAATGAAAGCTTCTGAGCAATATTAATATTCTTTCACTTAAAATAACAGCAGAAATATGTTGCACAAATGACAATATCTACATCTGTGCTGCCAGTCATTAAAACACTTTAGATGGTTGAAATTGTTAAATCTCGTTCAACTGAAGAGAAACCTCAAATGTCAAAGCTCAGTTTGTTGTCAGCATGCTTCATACTCAGCTGCTACCTTTCCATTTTTTTAGTGCTTAGAACGAATTCACACATCAAGGTCAGTTAGCACACTCACCAGTTGTTCACTGTTTACTCACCCTTTGGCCTTCTTTGCCAGGTGGACCTTGGGGACCTTCCAGCCCTGGCAAACCCTGAAAATACAAACATTAAACAAATATAACATTTGATGTTATTTTCATCCTCTATTATTCCATAGAAGTAAGACTAAGCCAAAGAACCAGATGTCAAGATGAAGCATGCATTTCTAATAATAAAAATAGTTTATTCATAATTACTTCTTTCAGGATAATGTTCTATTCAGGTGTGAGAAAAAAAAAGGCAAACAGTAATTATTAATCACGTTCCTCTATATAAAGGCTGAATTATTTGGAAAAGAAGAGTTAATCCATCACTACTTAAGCATATAGTTAACTATTGCATTATATGAAAAGTGACTTATCTTGTTAAATTAGGATGTCATAAGAAAAAAAAAGAATAACTTATTTTAAATGAATGACAACTTACTCTACAACTCAGATTCAAATATAGGCATAGAAGGGGGAGGGGAAGGGAAGGAAGGGGAGGGAAATGGGACTAAATATAGCAGAAGGCGTTATGCTCACTGTGTTTTAAGAACCAGCCCTGTGCAGCTTCCTCTATGTGCCTGGCTTGGCTTTCCCAAATACTTCAGAGCCACTTCTCCCTGCCTCTCCCCTGACCAGGCTCAGGAGCTTTGGGTGTTTTGGATATATCCTCAACTATGAGCCTTCTTTCTGAACTCAGTGCAGGGATCTTTACAGTCACAGACAGCATCACAAACTGTTTCCAATGCTTAGGGGCTTTAATTTTATATATCATTAATGTATGATATAATCACAAAGCCTTCAAATAACAGTTCTGTACTAAGAACAGTGCCCTCCTCCCCTTACTTTATGAGTCACATTAGAATACAATTTAAGAAAAAAATACTTCAAGGAAGCTATGCAATTTCCATTATAGTAACAAGAACTATGAAATCAGTCTTTATGTAATCAGCAAAGAGCACTAGAACAGTTCTACTTTGTATAATTAAAAAAAAAAGTCTTTAATATAATATTGCATATTCTTACAGGGTATAACAAAATTAAAGAACTTAAGTTTAGTTTTTTAAGAGTTTGAAATATGAAAATGTTAAATTTTCAACCATTTAAATTACTCAGACTCAGGTATTGCTTAAGCTTGAGTTTTATCCTTGGTGAAATTCTGAACTTATTTAGAATCAGTTACACATTTATTGACCCGATAAGGGTAAACTAAGGCCTCCTGAGAAACATGTATTTGAAAAGTGTCCAGATTTCCAGAAATGAATTAAGAAAGTTCATTTATGATCTCCAATTCCAAAGATAAACTTCAGAAGGTAAGTGGGCATGCCAAAACTGCTAGCTCATATGTCTTCAAGTGATGTTTTAAGTTCATTAGTATGAAGTCTGACTTCAATTTTAAATAGAAGTATTCAGTCCAAGAGTTTTTCTTTTTCTATAATTTCTCTACTTTCAAACATTAGACCCAGAAGAGTACCTCAGACAGTATTTCACTATGGGCTATTTCTCTTTTCCCTGCAGTTTATAATGTAAACAAGGTAAGATTTAGGGTCTTTTACAAAACTGATGCACAACATTTCCATATTTCCCCAAAAGTTTATGGAACTAGAATATGCATGACAGTGTTGTATCCATCAAATAAATTATAGCAAGTTAATTACAGTGCAGTTATGCAGCTTATACATGCACAAGCCCATAAAGCAGTATGTCAATATGACCTCTGTAAATTTTCTCTACCTATTCCAGACAGAGAATTCTGTCTGTCGAACTGTTAGCAATATTATACCTTTGTAGGGAAATTCTGGGAATTCAGGAAGAGGTGGAATTCTGTTTGTTAATATTTCATTTCTAGTGACAACTTTATGCAGGGGAACAAGATGTAATATCTGCTTTATGGAGGAGGAAATGCTTAGCTTCACATTTTTTACAATAAGCCTCCAAGGGAACAAGAAATACACAAGAATGTAACTGCACAATAATGATAATTAATAGCCAACATTTTTGTCCAACTCCTACTTTTATTCTTTTTCTTCTCTCTACAATATTATTGTCAAGAAAAAGGAACCAGATAAGGAGGTTTATCTTCGAGGAAAGGGAGGAGAGCAGCTTACAATTGGTAACTAGGCAGGGAGGACTACCCTCTACAAGGAGCCACATCCTGACATTGAAACTGAGGTAAAAGTTCACACTAACTTCAGTGGGATCTTCAGTTTAAAAAGTGATAGGACAACATAGGCCATGTTAACTACCATGGCTGTAAAACTGCAATAACTTGGCAACAGTAATGATTTAGCAATGCTATTCCTGTTCATC
This sequence comes from Chloroceryle aenea, assembly GCA_013399075.1. Lineage (NCBI taxonomy): Eukaryota > Metazoa > Chordata > Aves > Coraciiformes > Cerylidae > Chloroceryle > Chloroceryle aenea. Next base: position 904,435 of record VWZY01000316.1, on the reverse strand, counting down.
ATTCACTGAATCAGATCTTGGAAAAAGAGCTGAAGAAACCTGCAGGAGGAATAAAAGAGAAAACTTCTCTACAGTGAAATCTGTGTAATGGGACGAATAAAACATCCTTTGTTGAACTCCTAGAAAACTTGGCAATGAACGTAACAGTTTAGCACAGAAAATAAGTATGGATTGGTAGGAAGGCAGATCAAAGTATATACTTAGGTCTTATTCCTACTTAACTTCTGGAGATCTCTTTGGAGATCAAAGGTCAGATCCTTGACTCACTCAAATCACAGATGGCACAGTGAGTAGACAAACCCCTCCAAAGTAACCCACCACCTCAGACAGAAAGGGACAGAATGACAATAAATACATGTGGCCTCACAGGATGTGCTGTGGATAGTATTGAAAATGATTATGTCAGAAGGCCTATTTTACATGTACCTTCTCTCCAGGTAAACAACATCCAAAACAATTAAAATGATTCACTATGTCTCACCCTGAAAGTCTTGCACTGGCAGAAGGATGGATACGGTGATGAGCAAAAGAAGGTAGAACAATAGCACAAGGCAAAGAGAGATCTAAGAGGAGCCTATTCCTATGGTATCAGACTGGCAGGAAAACATAATGCATCCTTACAGATGGCCTAACATGCACAGGATTTTCCTGAATCTGCCAGGATCTCCCTTGTACCTCATTCATGGAGAAGCAAACTGAACATATATAGCACCAGGGGTTTATGTGGTCCATGACAGGTACAAGCCCCAAACTGGTCTGGAAACACCTAGTGGTAATTGGTCACTTTTGGTAATAGTTCACCTAGTGCTAATAGGCAATAGGTCACTTTTTAATCATTTGAATATGTGAGCTTTTGTAATGATAAAACTTGCTACTTTAAGAAGACCCACCTATAATAGACATGTTTTGGCTAAGCAATTTGGAAAAAATATGCCTGTGAAGAGAAAGGTATAGCTCTACTGAAACAAAATCAACACTTAAACCTTTTCACAAGCAAATTGGTGAGCAATTTCCACCGCAGGGGCTTGCCCTAAGTCTTCAACACACAGTTTTCACCAGGATAAAAAAAAACCTCTGGCACACTGTATATGGATTATATATACAATGCGTCAAGTAGCATAGAATCACACAAATCAACAGTCAGGTAAAAAGTGACCATGGATTTCTAAATTTCTGACATAAGATCTCAGTAAAGAGCTGCAGCCTCACTGACTTGAAGAGAATTCCCCAGCCACCCAAATACTGCTCACGGGATGGATGGCACTGCTGTGAGTGCACTCATGCAAGAATGTCCCAGCATCACAGACCAGACTCATCAAGGTGCAGATCATTACATCTTAAATTTGTCTACTGGTCTGGAGGTATTACCAGGTGACAAGTTCTAGTGCAGGTCATGATTGTCACTGTGATTCTTCTAAGGATATTCTCCTCTTTGGACTATTTGTACTATATTGAGGGGAAATGAGTGGCTTCCTGTCATGTAAGAATGGCCTACTGCCCTCAGAAATCAAAGAAGCTGAAATATAAATACCTTCCCTGCAGTTAAGATGGCTACAGCATTGGTTTTCCAGATATCTTCAAGCCAATTTACTTGTTGCAACTTTCCTGCTGCCATGCCTTGAAGCCCAAAAAGGAGGGTAGGTGGGCAAGATAGTGATCTTAAAATACAACTGTGATGGTTTCCTCTTCTGGTCTTCTTCTGGTCCACATGAATGCCCATCACTACCCACAGGGAAACCCACAGAGTCTGCAGACACACCTCATTGTTACAAAATTTTGCTAGAATGGGAAAAATGGCACAGGAAAATCACAGATTTCTTCTTGCATTGTGGTTTAGTGAGAGAAATTAGACTAACAGTTATCTCAAATGCCTCTATCTTCAGGATTTTCAAACATGACCTGGTCTAATGCACATCCTTACTAAAGTAAGTCAAGATGGCAAGCTGAAAGATTTGTACCCCATGTTTGGCCTCTTATTGCTACTGCAGTAATCACACTGTTTTGTTCAGGAGTGCAAAGTGGAATAGGACGTGATTTTGCTTTCAAAACCACTGACAATCCATTTATTTTTGTGGGAAAGAAGATGGCATTTATGAGAAGTATTTTAGCGTGCCAGAAAATGTGATCAGCTATATTTTCATGATAATTTATTACTGAAGCAAACAGAAAATATGTTCCTCACTGATCTCATTATGGCTTGGGTTTGCTCATTTCTGTAGCTGTTTCTGGTGACTTAACTTGAAATCTACTTTACTTCAGAGACAATAATTTCAAAAGGGAGACTGGAAGAGTAATTTCACAGAAGTTCACACTTTATGAGACTAGTACTTTTAATAGATATGGGTTTATTTCCTAAACAACCAAAAAAAAAAGGTGCCATTTAAAATCATGAGGAGCAATTTGAAATGATTCTTTATAGTGATGTCTACTGCATATGGGACTGTTCTCAAATCATTCTTTTAATGAAGGACATATAAATCACATTCATGCCAATTTAGCAGACTGCAAATTTTTGTAAACCAAATTTTCTATGATGCTGACATCAATCTTCACTTGCGCCTTCAGTATCAGTATTACTGAATAAAGAAGATAAAACACAGACTGAAACTGCTAAAACATCTTCTATTTCACTAAAAGGGTAATCTTAATAGGATCTATTTCCATCCTTAAAAAGCATTTATTAAAGAAGAGAATATTTGCAAGTTATACTGTGAGAGTTAAAGATCACTATATCTCATGCAAAACAACTGAGTAGTTCAGTATTTTCACAAAATTAATACATCTCCATTAAAAATGCTCAAGCAGAAAAAAAATCAGATTTTTCTTAGTGGGATGTATATATGAGAAGAAAAGGTTTAGAATGAAAACAGAATTTTCTGTCTATACATTGTTTCACTAGAATTGCTCTCCTTTATGTCATTACATGAAAAGAGAGGATAGTATTAGTTGAGATGCTTACTAATGGGATATGTGTGCTCCCTTCTTAAGTAATATAAGTTATCCAGGTGACTTATTTTTTTCCACTGTAAGACATGAAAGGAATAAAGTGAAGAAGTCAAGACAACCAAAAATTGGCACAACTTTTCAGGAAGAATCATCTAAAATACTGCTGTCCATTATAACAGCAAGAACACCGAGATACCCAAACATCTCTTCTTCAGAGTTCCGTATACATGCCAAACAATGCCACTGTGACTGAAGTACTGCATCAAATTCATTTCTGAAACTCCTAGGCAGCACTGCCGAAAGTGAATTTTAGCTTTACAGGAATAACTGCTCAAGCTCTGAGAGGAAAGCTGCGTAATCTGTTGCTGATGTTTGTTTAGGGAGGGGAGAGCCAAAAGCGACAGCAGAGCTTGCCTGGGCCTGAATCTGCAGCTTCCTCCTGCAGCCACCTCCGCGCCACACTTGTGCACCAGCTTCCTTCGGCTCGAGTTCACCAGACCCAGAAGCCAACATTCCAACTATCTGTTTAGTAAGCAAGTCTTGGGGACTTGTGTCTGTGACTGACTTAAGCCTCGGCTTCTGCGTAAACACTTGGTGCCATCTGGATGACTATTTTATAACTCCTGAAAGGGATAGGTTCACAGGAACGGACGGACGGACGCTCGTTTTCCTCAGGAACTAAAAGCAGCGTATCAAGTGTCAAGAGGAATAGTTATCATATATTTTACAAGAGATGGCTGTGCTACCTTCCCTCACCTGTCACTCCTCTGACACGGCATGCACAGGCTTAAGCTGGGGATACCAGAGCGGGCAAGCTGTGGAGCCAGCTGTGCCCCTGCAGAAAACAGTCCCCAGCTTCTGCCACTAAATTCCACATTTTGACAAAACCACACAACCAAGCAATATAATTCCTCCTGTTTATTCCCTGAAGGGTCCTCAGCCACAGTACAATTTATGAAGGAACTTAAAATTCTAAAGACTAAACATATCCCTGAATAAAGTAGGCATAATTAGGGAGAGAAGTTCAAAATATATTTCCAGCATGCATTATAACACACGTGAAAAATACTAAAGAAAAGAGACATCTAGAACTTGCGGAGCAATTTAGAATGACCATACCAGAGAAATTAAAGACAGCATAAAGAAGAGAAGCAATCATGACTTCGTACTACTCCCATAAAATTAGCACCATAACTAAATGAATACATATATCTTCACTTGTGCAGTGTTAACCAACTCCATGAAAACATGGAAAAACTGTACATCCTTACTAAAAGTGCATAAATGTGCACATATATGTCGAAGTTAACAACCTGAGCCACTAAAATCTAGTTGTATGAATAATGCATAACTCAAATGAATATACTTAAAACTACTGAAATTACTAATTTTATTAGGATTCTACATAAAGCCTATACTTTTCCATTTCAAACTCATAAAATTATTTTTGCTTCTTAAAAAAGCAATGGTATTCTTTCCCCTGTTTTACAGTTTGACATACACTCATCTACCTGATAGTTGTTACAGCCGTTGGGTGTTTATGAATTCTGCCATACATGCTGTCTCTGACTTTCCCTCATTCCTTACAGAGTGTATAATGGCTCTATCTGTCAGTTGAACCCTTTTAAAAACACAGCTTTTTCCTTCAAGTACCAGTAACTTCATTATCTTGTGCATTTTTTTCATGTTGGAGGGCAGAGCACTTACTGTGCTTCTGAGCAGCATGGGATGCCTGAACACTTCTAGACACAAGGTCACAGACACTTCCTAGATTTTTGCAGGCACCAGACAAATTAAAAACCCCACAAGACTGTGCTACTTATTGTAGTAGGTTGAAAGACCACCAACCAGGTGCTTAGGAATGACTGCAGTGAGGCAGTTTCAGCCTTTTGCCACCTTCAGGCTCCCTGTGCAAAGGGCAGGTCCACGGTGAAGGTCTGTGTGTGGGGAGAATGCTCTGGCACTGCACAACACTGCTGATGCTCCAGTTTATACTGAGACCAGCATATATAGCAGACCTTCGCCAGCTTATTCCACTGGTGTATGATTTCTATTGAAATACACAGGAATGGAAGAGCTTCACAGGGCAGCAAAGCCCTGTAATGTTATCATTGCCCACCTGTCTCAACATGCAGTCGCACTGGGGCAGAAGGTCAATGACCCAGGGCCAGTCATCCAGCCAGAGCAAAACCAAGTCCCTTTCAAATATTCCATCCCTCCTTGTCCAAATGCATTTTGGGCTTAGCTTTAACAGTGTGTCATTATTCTCACTCCTCTTCCATCCCCTGAATTATTAAAAATAAATACATAATTTTTCACATTAAAAAATGTCTATAAGTAGAGGTTAAATCTATGACATCATGCATGAGTTCCAAATGAATGGAACATTTTAAAACTCTGCTTTAACAGGGTCCATAACTGAAACACCGAGGTCACATTTGAACTGTAACAGCATGAATGGTCCTAACATAGTAAGTTCTCATTCAGTGACACATGAACCTTGAAATTATCTGGCCTACTACTTATTCACAGCAAGATACAACATCATCTTTTTATGATTATATATCAGAAAAATCATGGCCACAGAGAAGTCACATAAATAAAACAACTCTGAAGACAGGATTTTCCCTAAGCCACCACCATTCATGTCATTCATTTTCTTTTAGCTCTTGCCAACAGAAACGCATTACTATTTACAGTGCTGGAGAGAGAAAGCCTTCCTGCTGTGCCATATATTACAGCAGTGATATAATCTGTCTTCAAACTGCTAAACCAATTCACACTCACTCTCGTCTCTTTTCTCAGTCAGTCACCACAGAAAAAAAAATGTTTAAGTACTCTAGCTAGTAACATCCCTTTGAAAACTTGTATCTGCTTTCCTAAAATTTAAATATTTCCTTTTTGAAAGTGTGAAGAAAGCCATCAGTGGATGTACCAACGTAGAAACATCTGTCCCTGCCTGAATTAACTGAACTGAAACATTTGCACAGCATTTTGTAGCCAAAGAAATTTAATTCTTTGACAGTCCGTTTTATGAAAGTGAATCACTTGAGGTACAGAAGAAGTTTGGTCAATTTGAAATCAGCTTCTGATTTTCAGTATCATACTACTAACCTCGGAGTATGACTCTTAGGAAAGCTAAGTGTCTACAACAGCAAATGAAGACAACGAATGCTGTCTCCAAGAACCTATCTGAAGCAAGGTCTACTCTAATCCATCTACTGCAGTAACAATGCTAGAATCAAGGTTTACTAAAAATATTTCACTTTAACTCTTTCAACACACATTTTGACTGGATAGTTAAGAACCAAGAGACATAACTGGCCCTCTTTATCTCTAGCAAGACACAAACTTTAGTAAACAGATACTGATGTTGGGGCACAGTACTAATTTATTTCCAGAAAATCAAGATAATGGAGATTTACAGTTCTTAATTCAAAAACATGCACCATGAAACATGGCAACTTAATTTTGAAACCTTAGAGTAGAATTAATTTTTGTGGTTACATCCTTCAATGTTTGTCAGTTCTGATGGAGATCCTTGTTGCTACGGTTTTGGAAATTAAGAGAGCGAAAAGAGAGTGTGTAATCATTTACAGTATGAACGCTAGCTCTTATGAAGTTTCTTAGGATTCCAGGGGTAATATGAATATTATAGTAGTTCATAACACTGTGTCTGGGGGAAGTGCTATTCATGCTGTGGAACTACAGCCTGGGAATTTGGGAGCTTTTGTCTTTGTTTTCATTTTTGCCACACTCTTTTAGCACCATTCTCAATGGTTTTTACCCAAATGTATTGCCCTTAATGTAAGGCCTCATTTAAGTTTGTGAGCAAAATCACTTGGATTCAGACAGAATTTATTACTCTTATGAAGCAAAATTTCCCCTGGAGAGTTGGAGACATTTCTCTTAAGGCTTCATATATGCCTGGAAATTCAAAACATCTTCTACCATCTCTATGGCGCTATCTAGCCAGAATATAACACGCAGGTCAGTTCTCTTTTCTGGTGCACAGGCATGTACCAGATCCCCACAAAGAAACTTAAACACATACTCGAGAAGTCTGTCCTTTATACTTGAAAGACAGCTAATCATGTCTGACCTCACAAATTCTTATTTTACTGGTAAATTACAGTAAAGGCAATAAATGAATCAACAACAAATATAAAACTGGACAGGCTGGCAAGTAGATGAGATGAAACCTGAAAGCCAGGGGAATATATCTATCTATCTGTACATGTGTGTATGTGTGTTTTTTCATGTGTGACTGTGAGTGAGCAGGTATGTACTGGAAACTGGAGTGGGGGTGTGGCCTGTGAGCCTTGGGAGGGTTGAATGTCCAGGTGCCAGTAACTGGAGAAACCAAAAACAGGGGCATCTACCAGTTTTGTTGTCAGCTCAGCTACCAGAGGGATGCACACTGTGTATATGTATGTATTTCCCAGTACCTGACCATCATCATGATCAGCCAGAGAGGGTAACAGGATGAGGCCAACTGTGCTGTCTGTGCTTGTGGGAGTGTTGAGTGTGTCCATCTTTGCTGTCCTGTGTGGCCAAACATGTCTCTATATGTTGTATGAGTGTTTGTGTCCCTACTGGTAATGCATACTCAGTCCTGCTGTCAATTGGACCTGAGGACAAGGAGCTGTGGTAGCCTCACATCTATCTGGCTGTTGGATGTGTCCCCACATTCTTAACTGTCTGAAAATAGGGTCCTGTGTGTCAAATTTGAGCATATGCATGCTATATATAGAATAGCATATCATACATAGGGCACTGCACTCATAAGCAATCAATAAAATAGCCTGACAACAGAATATTGACACTATCTCTTTAAGCATTACTTAGTTTTGTATGTTTTTACTGAAAAATGTTTTTTACTAAAAATAACAAGAGAATTCATTCACTTTAACCGGCCTGTACTATCTACACACAGAATAAACCCCCCCAATATTCATGTTTAGCATTTGGTGGGAAACGGGATGTTTTAAATATGCTTATCTTATTTGTAAATTCCCTTCTCCCTGCTTCACAATTCATATAGAAAATGCAGAGGTATTCTAAAAAGAGTGACTTGGTTCTTAAGTTTAGTAATGAAAGTATTTACATTGCAAATAAGCTAAAACTGGAAACATTTTTAGTCATTTTCTTTCATCTGTTTTTGTTTTATATGCACTTACACTCAAGGCAGCTGGTCCTGGAGGTCCTGCATCTCCCTGTTTAAAACAGTAGAGTAAGTAAGTCAGCAATATCTTTAGTTACACATATTTAACCTCTAGGCATTTCAGAGGATATGCACCACTGCAGAAGTAAATTCAGTGTAATCATCAAACATTCTCTGATTATGAAATATATAAGTAAAGCAATATTACTGTATTGTAACAGTAATAGTGTAAAAGTACCCAGATCACCACAGGTTAAAAATGGGGGAAAAAAAAAAAAGAGGCAAGCCTCTGCATAAATGAATCACATCTTCAAAAAAAGCAACCCTTCAAACCCCATTTGCATATGTTAAATTACAAGCTGCCTTTTACATACACAAGGTGGCCATTGAAGTCAGTGTGACAGCTCACATATGTAAAGACATCTGACTGTGGAAAATGTTAACAGAATTAGGTTGCTGAGGTACAAATCAGGCTGTAAGACCTTCATGTTCACTTCACAGAAGCAAATCAGAGCACCCAGAAAGCAATTCAGAACACTGAATTTAGGCTCCTGCTCTGAATTCCTTTCAAAATTTGTTGTAATAAAGAGCACTTGTCTTTCATATTTACAGTTAGATTGTACTCATATTCTTCAACCCTTAAGCTACATAAATGGCAGCAGTGTGTGTTTGTCACACTTACTTAAAGCAACGTGTTCAATACTGAAGGAATAACATACATGCTCACACATGCATAAAAATTTACAGATTAAAAAAATACCTTTTCTCCTTTAGGACCAGCCACACCAGGACTACCAGGGTCACCTTTTAGTCCCTGGGCAAAGAAGAAAAATGCATATTTATTGTTATCTGTGGATAGTGTTGGACAAAATCCTGTAGTGATGTGAATGACTATATACTAACCAACTAAGCCTTAAAACATTATTATGAGTACTACTATTTTATAACTCTTTATTTTCATTATTTTGTGAACACATGAACATCTACTGAAGACTGTACATGCCTTGAACACATAATTAAGCACACGAAGCCAAACTATCTACTTGATTGTGCCCCATATGGCAAGTAGCGTGTAGAAACACAAAGTTCCTTTGCAGTCCTAGAAGGTCTGTGTCTTGTGTGGCTTACAAAATGGGATACTAGAGAAAGTACTAGTACATTCACCTAATCTCTGCTGAAATTGTAAAGAAGTGGACAGAGAGATGTAGATTCTATGGTTCAAGTAGCAATGCTGAGCAACAGCAGCATACAGACCAGAGCTGCTGCACATTCTCCAACACTTTGATACCTACCAATGTTTGAAAATGTAATTAGAGCAATAATCAAGTCCTTCCTTCCTAACTCCCCTTCTCAGTTCTCTCTTCAGTTAGAGAAGCAGATAATACCACCTAGTCTTAAACTGCAAAATCACAGTTGCAAAATCATACAATAGTTTGGCTGGGAAGGGACCTCTAAAAAGTTATCCAATCCAATTCCCCTGCAATGAGCGGACACATCTTCAACTAGATTAGGTTGCTTAGAGCCCTGTCCAAGTTGATCTTGAGTGTTTCCAGGGATGGGGCATCCACAACCTCTCTGGGCAACCTGTTCTAGTGTTTCACCATCCAGCTGTAAAAAATTTCCTCCTTCTATTTAGTTTTAACCTACCCTCTACAATATCTACAATACAGCTCTTCCACTAACATGTCTCACCAGAAGCACACACTGGCTCCCCCCACCCCAATATTTTAGCACCCAGTATATAATCTTTCTTGTCTTCTCTTTGCTGCAAAACACATGGAAAAGTGAGAGGTTTTGAAATACACCCAGCAAATTCAAGCTGTTCTGCAGTGAACTTAATTGCAAGGCTGGACCAACCTGCCAGGATCTCCTTTATGTTTAAACCAAGAGATTTGTCTTGTGCCATCCCTCTGACCACTGCTTTAGAGGCATGCAACAGGAGAGCTTGTATGTATTAACACAGAGACAGCTCTACAGGTCCAAAGATTTTACTTAGAAACAAAATGGTCATAATGCAGGCAATACAGGACCAAATAACACTGAGATATTCCTCAAGTAGACCACCATCATTATTATTGTGGACATATTATTATTTGAGGACAGAAAAAAAAAAAATCTGAATCTGAATGAGGGTTTACTAACTTAAGTTCTTCCCAGCCCCCTTTTGCTCTTGCAAACTCTCCTCCTCAGTTTGCAATAATTGGAAAGATAGAGACAACTGGCATGAAAATGATAAGTAACATCTGTGCCTTGGTGGGTACAGAAACATTAAATCAGTGAGTGTTCTAAATACTGCATATTTGTGCAACTTCACTTCCTGCTAAAATTACATTAATTCACCATCTGGAAGGAACATAATTTAGAACTATATGAGCATTTAAGTACCCACTTTGGATTAAATTTGTGGTTGTTGTAAATACCCCTGATTTAGCTTTGATTTGTCCTTTATTAAGCTTGCCAAATATGTAATAGTTAAATCAGAAGTAGTTTTGCTGTTTGAACTTAAAAATGTAATAGGCAGATGGATTCAAAAACCAAGCCAAAAATTTTCTTTCTTTTTACAATCTGCATATTTATGACATAGTTTTAATATTGTTTCCATTTACTACATTTTACTTTTCACCTCCTTCTGAAAGATAGCATACAACAACTCCATATTCTAAAAAGCCATTTTATGGATTTTTCAGGTATGCAGACTGTCTGGATTTGGTTCAAAATTTGTATTAGCAAATCAGTAGTGGAACAATAGGTCTGAGTTTAAGAATCAGCTCTTAGGCTGCATATTGACAGAAGAGAGAAGATAAGGGTAAAAAAAAATTAAAAAATCTGCAACACACAGATGGCCATATATCCGTGAATGTATCTACTGAATAGGAAAGACAAGTAAAGATGAGAGATACTGCAACTAAGCCATGCCATGTCACACTATAACATCATGAAAACATCAAAGTAATTTCTATCAATCTAAGGACTCTATTGCCAGTTTTTCCAGAAATTCAAGAACTGGGTAAAAAATCCAGCAGTTTTCATAACAGAGGGTAAATGAATGACTGAATTCTATCCCAATCTAAATCTATTTTTTGGGAGCAATATAATAATACAAATTTGTGAGTTCATAAACAGCCTCCAGCTGGTACATTTTCTCCTTTTTAAGGACTACAACTTGGTCTTTTTACAGGTCAGAATAAACTTATCTTATGGTTCCTCAGTGGATGCCAAAATGTAAAGTAAGTGTTAGGATATGCATGTACACAGCCAACAAGATAACAAGATAACAGCGTGAGAAATGGTATAAATGAGAAATGTTACTGAGATATAATAAGACAGGTATTACTGTAAAACAATTGCTGACCAACAGAGAAATTACTGGAATAAGTCTATCACAAATATTGTGATAAGGGTGTGAAGTCAATAACATTGGGATCAATGGGAGAAAGGTTACACTAGAGGCAGGCTTTTTGTTTTGAAGGAGATGGCAACGGTGTTTATTCTGGTAGAAGGAATTTAAAGCAGAAGTTACCATATTGGCTCACACTATTTTGAACAAATATTTAACCAGTCTTTTCTTTGATGCTTCTTTAATGGACTCTTAGCCAGCCTACAAAATCAACTGGATTAGGAGACAAAAACAATTAAAACATAGTAACTGTGCTTTAAAGCTCTAAAAATGACCATGACAAAGTCTTCAAATGATGTGATTTTGTTAATGGTGTCCTGACACTATTGTCATAAAAGGTAACAGTTTTTCTATTTGCATTTTTCTTTTAAACCAGGGGTGAACTCATATACTGCTTGCTGTTCTCTGGAGTTCCATGATGAAGTAAAAATAACTTTATTGTGATGAGATAAATGAGTTCCTTACCAAGTCTGAGAACAGTTTATTCATTCAAAGGAAGCACCAGGTAAAATCAAAACCAGAAAACAAACCAGTTTTTCACTTCCTATGTTTACAGTCATTTGGATAAGATCAGAATAGTCAAAGATTTTGTGAGAAAAGAGAACCAAACAACATTCTCTCCTAAGCCAATTATTTTGTGTCAAGGTGACGATCTGCACTGGTACTACTGCCATCACTAGCTGCGTTGGGTTTGTGTGTGGTTGGGTTTGGTGGAGGGGCTAAAGGGGTGGCTTCTGTAAGAGGCTTTTAGAAGGTTCCCCAGCTCCAAAGTTCAATCTGCCTCTGGCCAAGGCAGAGACAATCTGCACCATAATTGCTGAGTGAACCCTCTCTGTTCTCTGTCTTGACCCTTGAGCCTTTTATTATATTTTCTCCTTTCCACCCCACCAGAAGGGTGAAGGAGTGAACAAGGGAGCGGCTGCATGGTGCTTTGCTGCTGCATGGGTGGGCCCAAACCCCAACACTAGCAAAAAGGACAGAACATGAAGAGAACGGAAGATTCACAGTTTGATGTTTGTGCTGGGAAATCACATCCCATATGGCTGTACTGTCTCAGGAGCTACCCTATAAAGGAATCTTAGTCCCTAGGAGTATCATCTAACCTGCCCATTAAATGATAGCAACACTTTAAACTGTGTACACACCTTCTGTGAGTATTCCCATATAACCTACAAACCTGCAGGGGTTATATTAAAAGGGAAATGTGTGTTGCTCCTCGAACAGGATGGGGAAGGTATCCTGTAATTTGAAGGAGTCTGATTCTGTAAATTAGATTTTCTTGCAGACTGGTCTGTTGCTATTATCCTTGACACTGTGGTGTTCAGCTGGGTTTAAAAGACACACAAGGGATTTCTAAGGGTTTAATGAGCAGATACCTCTCTCGCTAAGACCGACTAGCTGGCAATCCCTTTGATAAAACATCTGCAGCTCAAGCAAGGGTATTTGTATGACAGGCCAGGGAAGTTTGAGGAAGACCTTCAGCAGCAGACTGACAATGAGCTGATCTGGGAGCAAACACAGAGGCCTCAGGAAAGCTAGGGTAAGGAGAGGAAGCTTGCTGGGAAACTCTTACAGAGCTGCCAGAGTTTTCTAAGGCTTACACTGTCTGGCAGCAGACAACAGGACTGAAGGGTTTACATGTGGACTTGAGACCAGAGGGACCAAGGGCATCAAGAGCCAGGGTTCTGTTTAACAGCTTGTTGAAGACAAACTACTGAGATGAAGAGACACATCACTTACAACACAGACCTCACCAGCAGTCTTAGAAAATATGGCCCACTGCATTTTCTCAGCTGTCACCAGTTACTTACTTAGCCACAGCTGGGAAGTGTCTGAGAAGTGCATTAACCTCTCACCCCCAAACAAAATGTTTACCATAATAACAGACATGAATTTGATCAGAGAAGTCTAAAGAAGAGTACCAAAATGAATGGTTAACTTTGCATAAAATTACCAATAAGAAAGCTCTTTCTAGATTTCAGGAACGTTAGGAAAATTGTTAAGTGTTCCTTCCAAGTAAAACATGCCTTTTGTGCCCTAATGCTTTACTTCATGAACTCTGATTTAATATGGTCTAGCAGGTTTGAGGCCTGAGAAAAGTGTATCATACACTGAAAATGGTCTCAGGGGGAGAGAGGGCAGAAGACAGTGCTTATACATCATCACAGAAAAGAGATGAAACATATAAAATGCACTGGCAGATGATGACAGGTGCTCTTCCCAATGAAAAAAAACCACAAAGATCAGGTGAACCCAACCAGAGTTCCAGCTCAGACCTCAAACAGAGAATTCCAGCAGCTCCTGCATTAGCTGAGTGTCACTGAACGTGCACCTGTTTGTGAGCATATGCTTTGCTACATGCATGTGGCTATGGAAAATGATGTAAGATAGGAATAAACTTTTGAGGGAAACAGGTTTTTCACTCTAAAAGCTATCTGTTTGGAAAGACATCAGTCATTATTTACCATTTCCTGGCCTGCATTAGAGTAGCCTGGTCAATCTCAACATCAGGTTAAAATCTCTTAGAACACATATTATCTAAAGTACTGGCAATACAGTAAACAATCCAACACACTAACCAACAAGGTGAACGCAAATTAGCATAGATCAAACAAGTAATCTCTACCAAGTAATAAAACTTGGAAATACACCAATGAGTAAGACAACAGAACTACCCTTCCTCCGCAGCACAGCCTGAAAACCTAAATTAAAACAACAGCTTCAGTGTTGGCTGTAAAACATTGAGCTCTATATGTTTGGATAAATTTCTAATTCAGCAAAGTATTTTCAAAGCTCTGAACAGAATACTATTTAGTTTATGTCTCAGTAATTTTTACATACTGCCATTGTTCTTTTCTCATTAGTGTAATTCAGCAACTCCAAATTGCTACACTACTAGAATTCTCTGGATCCTGAGAAGATCCTGAGCCTACTGTGTCCTCATACTTTTGTTCCTAACAGAATCCTCAAACTCTAGATATAATTAAATATCATTATCAACTTCATACTTTCAAGCAATGTGATTCTTCCCTTCCTATCCAAGTATTTCCTTACAATGCTAATACTGAGAGTGTAAGATTAGACGGACAGCCCATAAGGGTGTCAAGGTAAATGACTGTTGCTACCATATCAAGACAGTAGATCTCTTAAAAAAATGTTCACACTTCTGTTCACCTTTTCCCACAAGCATAAAAATAAGAAAGTCTGATATTTTTTTTCCCCATCTTTCCGCTGAAAACCTGTGATTTTCATTTTTCAATGAACTTCAGAGGTCCATCCTTTGACATCAGGTATGTGAAAAAACCCAACATTTTACATAGGTAGGAAAGTTTTTAGCAAGTCACTTAGGGTTTCACCTTCCCCAGCTGGAGGAAAAAAAAAGTAATTAGTGGATCATTTGGTTTAATGCTGTAGAGATTATATACAAGATTTGAATTTCAGATTTTTTTTTACACTTTTAAAAAAAAAAAAATTTACAAGAAAGACTATTCTTCCTCTAGCCATGTATGATACATGCTGATAGATATAAAACTTTCTGATTTCACTTATTTTTGTTGAAGGATTTAATTTATGTCCACAAAACATTAGTTGGTAATATCCCATGATATTCCCTTCCCACCTGCACCATTGATGAAGAAAATGACATGATTCCAAAAAGAGTCTAAAAGTTTCTAAGATAAAGATTTTCTTTCCATTTCACTTCAACTGACAAGTGTATAACATAAATCTTACTCCACAGATAGTTGCATGGATATTTGTATTGCAAATCTGTCTTTATTTCATATGGGATATGAACATGATAGAGGATAAACTGTATGTACCAGGACTGCTTTCAGATAGTGCGTTTATGAAGCTCCACTTGTTACAGTGATATAAATGATGGAATTATTAAGATCAAGTGGCTAAATAAGTCTCAAGGGGTAAAGCAGAGATATTACTCAAGCAAACTGGCTCTTCATATTACAGTTGGACTTGATGATCTTAAAGGTCTTTTCCAACTACAGCGATTCTGTGATTCATATTATACAGACAAATACCTGCTTACAGATGTAATGGGAACACATACCACAGGAAGACTACATTAGTAATATATTGTTATAAATAACTGCTCTTCAAGAAGCTAAGAACAATGGCAACCACATTACTAGTATTCATGTTATCAGATAGATTTTGAATAATGTCTGAGACTGGGACATAGCATTGTAGATCTTGCTCAGATTCCTGGAGTGATAAAGTGGAGATGTGTAGAGAAATTAAATGTATTCATAGTTCCTGCATGCAAACTTGGTTCTCAACGAGATTAACTGACCCAGCTAGCACAACGAGTGCAGGCTATGAGAATTAAACTTTTTAGATATCTCCTGATCATTAAAGAAAGACTAGTTTTCAAATCATGTCTGGCTTTCCCTCTGTCATGCTACTTCATTCTAATAAGAACTTATTGTACAGCTAAGAAAACAGAAGCAGTAACAGCAAGCAAAACTGTTCTGTGACACCTATTTTCCTGATTTTGATTAAAATAAATTCAAGTATGTTTCTACCATTTGTGCATGATAAAATGTTCAGTCATCATTTTCAAGTTCTTCACTAGTGACTACAGAGACCCTCACTCCCCCAGGCAGAGACAACAGCTGCCAGCAGCCAATACCACTAGCTTTAAGTGTTTTTAGGTCCGTTTTATATGGCACTGCAGATTACACCCATGTACACAGATTAACTTGATTATTTCAGAAATATCAAATGTTACATTTCTCTATGTGGAATTAGTTTGAGACACTGATAGCAACCAAGCCAATGATACACAGGCCTTTAAATTTAAACTTAATGATTGGCATCTCTGTGCACAGTGATAAGAGAATCCAAAACATTTTATATATAGGTGGTGTTAAAAAGGAATTATGTGTGGATTCAAACAATATGTTATTGCCTTGTGCAATTTTACTTCCAAGACGTTTTAATGACAGTTCCCATGGTGATAATCTACCATTTCTTGACACGTTACAACAGTTCAGTAAATATTTCAAAATATAAAGGTTGGATGTTTCACACTTTCACAGTGCCACTATGACAAATATGTTCTAGAGTTCACCAGACACTTGGTATACCTTACTCTTCCTAAAAGGTTTATGGAACAAGATCCCATGTAGTAAAGGAGATCGTGTAAGACCAACACAGAAATGTCCCCAGAGCTATGGAAAGAAACACAGATGTGTTTTTTCCATGCTGTCAGCATATATGTATGCATGACAGAAGTTCACCTTTACAGACAGACAGGCTACAAGAGAATACCTCTTTGAATACCTAAATGAAGTTTCAGCTCAGTACACAGCATACGTGTTCCTATGGAGGATATCCAGTATTAGCAAAAAATAGCCTGATTTAACTAGCATTAAATTATAATAAACTAAACCAGGAAAAATATTTTTATATTTACAGTATGCATAGAGAGACAGATGACATAAAAAGCAACATAACTATGTAGTCTGTTTTACTGCATTTTCAGTAGACCCAGCTAGACTGTCATAACATTTTTGTGTCAAATGCTGACTCTTTTGGTAATATTGCTTAGTAAATCTTTTCTGAATGTTTTTCCCAAATCCTGTATCTAGATTCCAGTCCTAATGCCTGTCATTCTCCACAGAATTTGGAGAGTCAGCTTCAGATCTATCTGTGAGATGCCCTCTGCTCTCAACTGCAATGCTTTGCAGCTGGAGAGTCAAGAGTATGCTGCACTAAAACCTAAACCCAGGCTGACGCCCAGATAGGTCAAGGAGGAGACAAGAGGGGAAAAAGGGGATAAAGAAAACAGCTGGTTTGATTTTATTTATTTTTAAATTTGGCTGTTCAAATCATGCTGGCTGGCCATTTTATTATTGCATTGAAAAAAAAAAATCTAATTTTCTGCCCTCTCATCTTGGTTTTATATATATATAATTACATTTAAAAATAAATTAAATAAATCTGAGGTTTATTACTGGGCATGTCTATAGCATTAGCTTGGATATAAGATTGAATGTCAACTCATTGATCAGGATTATCCAGTATTTTTAGACACAGATCCATGCTGTATTGCAAATGTGGATGAAATCAATTAACTAGGTAGGTAGTGAAATCTGGCAGAGAAAAATAGTGCAATTTTAACTCAAATTTTCTATCACTCAAGACACATGACACAGGGAGTGACCCATGGCTCTCACCCAGAAATGATGAACAGCCAGAGTATTTGCCTTTCCAGAAACCAAGGCTCCAGGCCTAGATATACCATGCCCCCAGAAATGCCTTCTCTTCCAGCAGATTATCCAAACAGGAATAAGTCTTATTTATATTATGTTGGTTTAATTCCCATACTTGTTTCAGTTTATCTCATGAACCCTCAGCAGAAATATCATGGAAACTACCACATCCTTACCCACAGCTCTCTTGTCCAACCTGAAGCCCTAGTAAGTCATATCTTACTGGAATGCATCTCTTTTCCTTGCCCCATCATCTTGTGAATCTTAACTCTCCAAGTATACGCATTTTCTAAATCTGTCACTCTTCCTACATAAATTCTGAATTTTGTTGCTTAAACAACCCCTTGAAAGTTTGTAACTTGACTGTTTCATTATCATTCAGTTTACCTCTCTTCCATGAATGCCTTCAGGTCCTGGTTCTCCTTTATCTCCTTTTTCACCCTAAAAGAATGAATGCTTATTTTATTATATATAGAACACAAATACTAACACATGACACTTTTTAACATGAAATTTTTTTTGAGATTCTGGTCTGTTTTACATGACGTGCTACACATATATATACATTGCTGGCTGCACAAGCAAAACT
Source organism: Chloroceryle aenea (assembly GCA_013399075.1). Taxonomy (NCBI): domain Eukaryota; kingdom Metazoa; phylum Chordata; class Aves; order Coraciiformes; family Cerylidae; genus Chloroceryle; species Chloroceryle aenea. Next base: position 886,106 of record VWZY01000316.1, on the reverse strand, counting down.
ATTTCTTACGTTCCAAGAGAAATTCTTTCCGCAAAAATGCATCTGAAAAACATCTAGTGCTCTGACAGCTCCAGTTCTCTGTACTTCATAGTGTCACTGAACATCCGTAAAGACTCACCATGGAAAAATATTCTTGGTTCTCACAGTGCTCCAAGAAAATGGTGGTAAACCAGAAATTTACACAGGGGAACAGTTTTCCTTTTGAAAATCTTCACATCGACATTAAATTGTTTTCATCCCCAGACTGTTTGTTAATAAGCAATTCTTGTTTTAAATATCTGATAACAGAACTGTCCTCGCCATTATAATCTGTCCTTGACTCATACTGGTATATGGTTCACTGATTGCATTTGAAAAATGGAAATAATTCTTGTTGCAAAAATTTTCTCACAAGTATGAATATGAACAACATTATCACTCAAAAGAAAAACATGGTATGAAGGTTCCTTCAGAATAACTATACAGGCTGGTTCTTGCGTTTGCACACGAAGCACTGACTACAAAACACAATAATCTTTGCAGTATACGTAAAAGGATTTAGTTCTATATTATCTCTAACTAACATGTTATTCTAGTTAACACATTTCATCAAAGTGAACAAAATACGCCTGCTTAAGAAGCATAATTTAAGGGAGAATGTCTTCCAGAACCAACAAATCTAAACAGCTCTATTATTGCATCTCAGTCACTAGACTGAGCTTTGCCAAATCATAAAAGTCAGGTATTGCTGATAAAAACATGAGGACTGATTTTACTAGAGCCCAAGTTCTTCACATCAACCAAAGGAAGTGAACAGCCCTGCACTGAAGTTCCATTATCTCCAGGGGACTACATTTGTCTGAGCAGAACCTATTCATTATATCAGCATCATCTTCATAATTCTGTTAGGTAAATGGTATTGATTGAACTGAGATCATTCAGCTAATTCTATTTGTGAGACAGCCCTGATTCAGAGCTATTCCTCTAGTGGAGATGACAGAGGGCATTTCATCTAATAGTCGGTTTTGTGTAATGACTTTGTATGAGCTTTATCAACTGAAGCCTACTAACAAATTAGCAACAGCAACCTGTGAATTTAATAATCCCATGCACAAGATGGCTTTGCTAGTTCATTGTTTCCATTTTAATACATCTTGTTGATAACAAACCCAATGCTATGCATTAGCCTGAATCATACCGTTAAGATTTTTTCCTCAGGTATTGCCCTTCGTGCTTGTCAAAAAATTTAAAATAATTAAACCAGATAAATCTATGCATTTATTGTGAAAGCTGAAACACTAAACAGTTATAAAAATTTAACACTGCTTATTTTAGTATGTTTCAATCATAAAGTCCTCTTTGTTCTATGGATTAAGGCATTGGTTGAGACAGTAAGATTTTTTTAAACTGATAGTGAAAGAAAAATAGTTGGAGCCCCAAACTTAATATTAATTTTTAAATAGCTCAAACTTTTAGAAAAAACTGCAGAAATGACATTTTACTTTTCACCACAGTGATACACTGGATATTTAATACTAGTTGAAAGATTCTGAAAGCAGTATCACACTGCTACAATATCGCAACAGCTACAAAGGCACAATCATATATTTGACATAATATCTCCATATCTGAATTTATTTCAAGAGGATTTAAAAATCAAATTTGTGGAGATGGTTTTTTTCTGTGATTTATCTGCTTTCGTCCTTTAAGAGAAAATGGTCTCAATATGTGCAGATTTGCTTCAGAAGTGGTAGCATTCTGTAAATTCCTTGATGTATGGGTGGAAATCTAAGGTAAAAAAAGTTTGTTTTTTGTGACAAATTGTGAACAATTTGTTATGCGACATCTACAACATACACTTAAAAACTTAAAAACTTAAATACAGAGCCTAAGCCAAAAGACAACCCTCCTCTCACCCTTGTTTATCATTTGCCTTGATGTTAGTTGAGCAGCATGTGTTGGAAACCATGCCTTTTTCTTCTACAACAGGCAGACAGTAACTTTAAAACTTCAGTGGGCAGTCCTAGACACATACACGTGTCATTGGTCAATGTAGAGAAGATGCAAAACTGCCTTCCTTATGATTTACAAGATATTTAGATTTAAGATGTTTGTCAGTTTTAGACAAAATGACAGAAAGCCCCCCCTGTTAATGAGAACCAGACCTCTGCAGAGTCCCAAGAGCTACGGCTTTCTGACAGGTATGCCATTTTACTACGAGTATATTCTGATTTTTTCATGGAGTACATGATTTGTTCTCGCCGTGCCTGTCATGTGGAATGTCCATGTCCTCTGTGAAGCCAGAATTCAAACCAAACAGAGGTCCAATTTTCACAAATTATTCTCATGAGAACTGAGCCAAGTCACGCTTGCCTCTGCCTTTATGGAACACACTATACTGCATAATTAACAGCTTCAAATCTAGCCAATTTGCAGAATCACTGAAGCCACTCTGCAGTGTAGGGGATGCTGTTAATAACCAACATTGTGGCTTACTTCAGAGATTAACAGAAAAGAGAGAAAAATGTGTTAATGCCACTTTATACTTAATGTTCCTGCCTGCTTATATTCAGATGAAACAATTAAAGACTATTTATTGCAAAAACAGGATGGCAAAACTAAGTGCCACGCCTTGCTTATTAGTTAACTAAAACTAATCCAGAATTATTTGTATTTCTTTGGTCACACTCTGCTTTCAATTACACCAGTGGAACAAGCTGATGGGGTTGCTCCAGTATAACTGCTGGGAGGCATTAGATCTGTTGTGTGTAATAGTGGACACAGTGAATTCAGTGGTAACGTTCTTTCATTAGAGCCAGGGCTTCACGCATGGCCTCTGCAAGCTGAAAGTACCAGCCATCAACTCACTTGTCCACTTAAAGGCTGCCTCATTTTCCTTGCATGATATTTTCTCCTTATTATAAAGGCAAAGTAATATATTTATAAATAAAATACATTCATAACAAAAAAATTACCAAAAAAGGTAAAGGTTTTTTTTTCAGCACTGACCTGTTAATGATATTAATCAGGAATTCCTGATATTCTTTGTTCCAAGCATTTTAAAGTACCGTTGTTAACAATAGCTGAAGTACCTTCCAAAGTACAGAAGCTATACAGTATCACTAACCCAGTATGGATACCTTATCATTTTTACACTCTGAAACTCTGTGATTTTACCCTACATATCTTTAAGATAGTTAAGGATTTCTGGTTTTTAAAATGCTGTTCTGTATTTTGCTACAGCTCTGTCTCAGCAGAATTCCCATGTGATTTTTTTTTTCTTGTGATCATTTCTCTACAGCTTCTTTTAAAATGAACCCAGCTCATAGTAATGGTTATTGATTTTTCCTAAATAAGTTATGAATTTAAAAAATCAGCATCTTCAATTAAAAAAAAAAATAAAACCAACCAAAACAACAAAAACAACCGTATGGCTCTTTCTGGTTTTGCTGATAGACGTCTGGAGAACTGGGGTTATGAAGGGCACTGTGTCAATAACATTCTTATTGACTGACTGTAACCCTTTTGCTGAATGTGGGATAGCTTCAGGAAAGTGGTAGCACTCAGGGTCAAGCACCTCAGGACTGCTGAGACACTCTACCATTTAACAGGAGTGGAAATCAAGGCAGACTAATGATCTTGTCTTAGTTCAGACTGGGAGAAACTATTCAAGGAAACTGAAGAGCGACACAAGCAGCTTACTTACAAATAAACTGTAATCCTGAATCACATAAGACTATTACCTAAGCAGGGTCAGAAAGAGCACAAAACATCGCAGAAACACACTTATGTTTCTAGTAAACTCAAATCAACAGCGATGACTGTCTGTAAGGGTGTCACTATGAAGACTGTGTCTTCCCAAACCCACCTACTCGGGATACACCGAGACAGCAAGAAAGCTGGTGAACACAAAGCTTCATAGGCATCAAGAATTCAGGGAGCTCAGTAGATACATTTACAAGAAACTGTGGCCAAAACACTTCTGATTCCAAACTGTGCCATCACAGTCTTGTGAAAAAACCCCAGACAACAGTTGTCATTCCTGACCAAGCCAAATAACATGTCAGGAGAAATATCTTTCCCTACTGCTTCTCTTACATAAACTGAGCAATACTGAAGACATTCATACTGGTGTATGAATACCACTTAGTGTGGCACATCATGTTTCCAAGCAAACTGTAAGCATTTCTAAGCCAGGAAGCCTATATAAAGGCAAACTACCATCTCATCTCTGTCCAAAATCTCAGGCTCAGAATGATCTGAGGCAAGGCCAGCCCATTGCTCCAAAACTGCACTAATAAATCGCCCTTTCCTGTCAGGAGGAATGAGGCAGCCATCCATTTTTATTCTTCATAGTAAAACCTTAAAATGCAAAATGTCTTTAGTCAATCAGAACAGCAATCAAAAAAAGTCAAGTTCAGTAACTTTTATAGAGTAGTGCTCTCCAAATGGAGAAATGAAATGCATAAATAACAAGTAAAGAATAATCCCTGTAGCACTGCTGCAGAAAAGGATCTGTGGATAATCATGGATCACATAGTGAGCAGAAGTCTGTAACACAAAGCTATTTTTAAAAGGCTCCATTCTCCATTTGCCAAAAGCAAATTGAAAAAAATCCAATTATTCTGGTTTACTTGCCATCGATGAGAACAGTGAAAAGCAGTGTCTAGTTCAGGGCATCCCATTTTTCATGGAACTTTGTCAACTTTTAGATAGCTGCTCTTCTCCAAACCAGAATGATAGAAAACTTGACATAATAAGTTAGGAGGAAAGAGTGAACATAGGACATGTTGATGAATCTCAAATATGGGAAAGAATGCTACAAAGGTGATGCTAAGTTTTCCCATAGTAATAATACAAATGATGGGTTTAATTTGTAGCCAAAAGGATTTAGGTTTGGAGGGGGGAATTGGGACTGTGTTCACATTCAATCCAGACATGTAGTTCAGGCATACTTCTACATTCTTCATGAAAGCTAAAGTTCCACATTGCAATATCCACAAAGACTGATTTCTAAAATAGCCTACCAATTCGATGGCATCCTGGCAGGCAATAAAATGTCCTCAGTTACTATTTTATTAAAATCTTCTCTTCCACAGGCTACAGAACTATGATATACTTGAGAACTAGGCTTTCAGAAAACTGGGATTCTATTCTCTGGCATGTAGAAAATGTCACAGCAAGGCCAACAGCAACACCTCGCTGAAAACAAAAGAGAACAATCCTCTGATAAGTTAGTGTGTTCTTTACAGCTCTCTGAATCTCACCTTGATCCTTATCTTTAATTTAACCCTATCTTGTGGAAATCCAAACCACTGCCTAACAGTCCCTGATGCTGACATGGGTAGTCAAGATCATTAATGAAATACTAAAAAGGCATTAAATAATACTGTGATAAGAAGAAAAAAAAATAAGTAGAATAGTACATAACATACATTTGTCATATAAGTGATCTGTTAGGGTAAAAGAAATATAAAGACACAACTTTGTCCTTTAGGGTGATGGGTGTTAGCCAGCACAAGAAATAAAAGCACTGAGATTTTGGATAACTCCTGCTTGCTACAATTTATACAAGAATAACCACAATTTATCTTTGCTATTCAATAATAAATGTTCCAAACAAATGTACTCAGGCTTAAGATGCTCACTCTTTTTGCCACAATAAACTTAGACATTGTGGTTTGCTAACTTTGCTCTATATGTTAACCTGCCATCACCATTTCACTTATTTTATTTATATTTTTCCCTCCTCAAACCTCTCAATATCAAGGAGGAAAACCAAACAAAATCAACATCCAAAATTTTAGTAATTATTTGATCATACATTTCCAGACATAACTTGAAAGAAAAACTCTTAATACAAGATTAAAGTTTTACTCATAAAAGTAAGAAAAATCATACAAATTAAAGCATGAGCTATCTGACAGCAGAGTTTCAGTGTCCTACATAATATGTATTCTTAACATCCACTCAAATATGTTAATGCTCTCTTCAGAGATATTACAATCAGGTAAAATGTCTTTATGAGGAAAAGTCACTAAGCTTTTCTGTGGTGATTTTCATTTGCAAATGCTACTTGGTATTTACGTGCAGAAGCTTCAGTGGATGTAAATAGCCTTCTAAAATAACTCAAAGCTTCCCCAAAAAATCAACATGAAGTTTATTTCAAGAATTTGCATCTACATGAAGAAATCATGGAACATATTTTAAAGACTGTAAAAAACCCACCATGAATAGTAATGGATATTCTATTCTTTACTCGTTCCATCTGGCTGAGTTCTACAGTACATTCTATACATGAAGTATCACTTCGGCTTAAAAATTGTTGTATTGCACATCATTTATTTTGCTGTATCTTTTCTCATAATCCAAAAGCAAAAGGCCTTCCAAACTATAAAGAATCATGAATTCAGTTGGACAACTCATATATGCAACTTCCCATGAAAAGTCTATACAGGGCACATTTGGTCCTGTTTTCCCCTCTTTCTACGGTGTCTCTGGCTAATCTCATCTGCAAATGTACATTCACCAATCATTTCTATGACTCATTATTTACACTTCTACTCCTGACTTGCCTTCTGCCCCAGTGAACATCTTAACTTTCCAATATCTTCTTGTTGATATCGAACCATATGAATTTTATTTTTTTTTAAACATCCCTGCCCCCAGAAAAATCATCTTCTTTTGTCACTGAAAACCCACCAGTTCTATTGGTCACCAAGAACTGGAATAGTCTTGATGTGGGTCTCTCAGATACAAACCACATCCAGACCATAAGTGGAAACTTTTTCAGCTATCCACAGAGCTACTGCTTTCATCTGGACTTGATCACACTATTTTCACAAGTGCTTCCTCATCCTGCCCTCACCTACCTATTAGAAATGTCATTGCTTAAATTCTGTTCATCATTTATATCCTTCTTCGCTGGTTCTCATGCACACAACCTTAAGTAATGGGAAATCTAAGTACTAAACTCAGTGCGCAGCTGAGCATTGCAAGGCTTGCACAAAGTCATAGCATTTATCCCCATTCAATAACCTCTCTCTTCATTCCAATTCTCAGTGTAAAAACTACACAGTCAGTGAAGCATTTTCTTTCATATTATTTATTTTTTAATTAACCAAGTCCATCTTCTGTCTTAAATCTTGTATTTTAATGATAATATTTTTCGATGAGATAAGTGGACTGCTCTTTGTACTGTGCCTAACACAAAGGAATTATAATACAAGTTTTGACTTGCACAAATATTTGAGCTTTTACAGAATTTTGCTCTTACATTACTCACAAAGCTAATAGTTGAATTTGGCTCTAAGATGCAAGTGCCAGACTCCACAAAATTTTAAATTTAAGTATCTTGTGTATCTATCAATAGATTTAAAACTAAAGAGAAAAAACATAAAGAGAAAAAGCTGTCTCACTTAATGAGCATGTTATCTTTCCTTTATAAAGTAAATACTACAAATTGATTTGACTTTCGGCGACAAATGTTTAAAATTCTATCTGTCTTTTCTGTCTTTTAGTGGGGAGGTTTCTGTTTATACTGGATTACTGTTAGTGTTGAATGAAGATTTTTCTGTAGGAGGAATAAACTAGTTTCTTTTCAAGGCTGGTCTCCCAAGGCAACAATCTGTTCTTGTCAGCAGTTGACAAATAGTACTGCTTTCACAGAACGTAGTATTTTTTAGACACACATGCTTTCATGGTTTTGGCAGGCTATTGCTATTGTTATTTAGACTCTAGAAGATGTTCTGCAGATGGTTAAAGCAACACCAAGTGTTTGCGTAAACTGACGGACTGCTATGCCTTTTCTGCAAAGGCTGCACTTTTAGCCTTATTTCTGGCACATGACAACCAAAATGACATCATTTTCTGTAGTTGTGACTATTAACCATGTTCATCAGGCCCACACAGACATAGTATCTGGGATAGAAGTGCTGTGATATAACCTAGTAAGCAGAGGGGTTTTTGGGTCAAACCAGTTCTCTGATTTATTTACTAGCCATCACACAAAACAGTTGCAATAGCAGTGCGCGGGGACACTGGAGATAGGAAGAAGCAGCTGGAAAGGAGGAGATGAGGGAGGAAGACTGTTTTTATCATTGATAGTATTACCTTAACAAACATCTCCTACTGCTCAGTGGAGATAATGAAAGAAGTGATTTGGAGACTTAAATACACTGAAACATGTAAGTTGCCGATTTTTCAGCAGTAACATTCACATCTGTCTTTGCCGGTTGCATAAAGCTTCCCCTGCTCGCATGCACACACTGAGTTTTATTTTTGGTATATACATGAACGAAGGTTCTGTCATCTCCTGTTCTACAGTGACCAATGGGAGTAGCTGTTTTGTTGTTTATTCTTTCATCACAATGTTCATGAATTCTGATCCTTACCCTAATTGCAAACAACTCTCACTCAAAACTGCAACTGCTCATTTAGGGAGCCCATTGACTTAAAACATATGCATTTCATTTGTAAATTTACTTCTTCATATTCATGCCTATTCTAGAAAAAAAACACACAAAAGAATTTTTTTTAAAGTCTCACAATCTGAAGCTGAACTAGAAAAACTACAAGGCTGCATAAGCATATATGCAATTTCTGCTAAATGATGTTTTCTACTATCGCAGCACCAATAGTGGTTTCTTAGATTATCCAATTGCCTCTTTTCATTAGATACCTGATAGTATTCTTTTTCGTAAAGAATAATCCTCTGCAACAGTGCACACAATAATCTCACTGATAGTAGCAGCTGCAGTGTACTGATGGCCTTGCTGTGGAGCCCCGCCAGCTCAGTCTTACAGCGAATCTTTGCTCAGCAACTCCAAGAACTGCCTCCCATTTGAAAGAAAGGAGACACACATGTCACAAGCTCTATTCAGTTCGCTATGTTAAAGTAATACATTGCACCTGCCAGCAAGGATTCCGTTCTGCTCGCTTTCTATTGCTGTAATGCCTTCTTCCTTCAGAGCCTCCTTTCTGGCTTAAAGTTCTTGGTAAAGAAAACTGTCCTTTAATAACTGCACTGCCGTAGATCAAAAGAATTAAATCAGAAGTGATTTAATTTAGAAATCTATTACTTGGTAGGTTACTAAACATTTTCATGATTGTATTTTCTTTCCTAGATGGGGATGACTTATTCCAGTATGCATAGAAATATGTATGTAAGCATACAAGTGTATTAGTGTAAATGTGTACTCTGAACTGGGACTTAAGGAAATACACTCAAAGTTATCACCAGATCTGGGATTGAGAAAAAAATAACCTACTTAGACTGCACTGTCAGAAAATACTGAGAATTACAGACAGATGAAACTACTTTAATTTTTAGTCCTAGCTAACTGTAAGACCAGATCAATGATACTACCTGAAGTTATCCAGAACCCCTAAGATCTGTAAGGAGCTGAAATACTCATGTTATGATACATTGTACCTGTAATGCTTCTCACAGCAGTTCAAGACAACTCTTTCCTCAAAGATATTATGCAAAGGCATTAGTGAAATGCAAACAGCTTTGGAAAGATAAAACAGGGAATGAGAATGGGAAAATGTGAGTATGGGTACCTGCACAACAGGAATGGTAAGTTATAAGCCAGAAAAAAGGGACAAGAGAAGGCAGAGATAATAAAAAAAACAGTAACAAAAATAGCAGCAGACCAAAAAAAAAGCATAAAAAAAAATAAAAGACAACAAAAAAAAAAAAAAAAAAAAGAAACAATGATGAGAAAATAAGTTTGAATAAAAATGATTGCATGTTTAACTGCAGTCAGACCTGTTTCTCTGAGACTATCTTGTGGGAACAGCCATGTGATGGGCTATTTCCATGCCTCTCTCTAATCCAATTGTGGTCACATTTAGTTTGCAAATTAATTCACTTTGGCATTTCTTATCTCTTGACTCAGCAATCATATTTTTTAAATTCAGTCTGTTCAGATTAATAAATGGTAAACAACAAAGATCATCTGTCATAATGAATCATAAGGTCTTTCACCAAAGATCATTTGTGGAGTCAGAAAAGATAGGATTTTAATTCACAGCAACAAGCTTTATCAATTGAGCTAAAAGATTAAGTAGCTGCAGCAGAGGATGACCCTTCTCTTCTGAGGAGCCAAAAGGACAGGCTGAGCATGGGACACTTCCCACTCATCACAGAATACAAACAATTCACTTGCCAGGCTAATGGAAAGCAAGGAAAACAAATTCTGTATTCTACTTGTGACTCTGAAAAGAAGTAAGATTCATTACTTACAGACAAGGTCCAGACCACATACCTTCTGGAAGGCAGTGCAGTCAAATGGAAGAGGTAGGAAATCTCGTTTTTCTCCCCCATGAGTGCTGATGTACCCCACTCTGGCTTCTGAATCACTCTCACTGTCTTCCATCTCTCTCAGAGATACACATACAAACACTATACATTCTTTTTGTTTTCCCCAAGTAGCCCACTCAAGGTCCATACCCATCTCTACCCTCTCTTCTGCATGCAGGTGCCATGACCCAGCATTCACCCCACTGGTGCTACAGATCCCTCAGATTGTTAAATGGAAACTGAGACCTCAACATGTCTAGGCAGAGAGAGGATTATACTGTGTTCTCTACCATTGCCAGTGGGTATTTCCTTGCTCCTCCAGAATATTGTCTCATATTTAAATGTGCAGCACTCCTTTTTGATAACAACTATTACATGAATTTTAAATTAATTGTCAAAGGTTTACAGCCTTAACTGTTTTCAAACTGGTACATCTTTTTTAGGCATCTACAGCTGTAATGGTACCCAGTCATCCATCTCTAGACGTGTCTTCACAGAAATGTCCAAGATGGAACAGGAGTAGCTGTTATGGGAAGTAGTACATCTAGAGGATCTGGCACTCTGCTCATACTAGTAAACCTTACATCTCAACAGAATGACCACTAAAGAACCTGCAGTGCTTCTGATACCCCAGATAGCTCATTCAGAACAGGACTGGCTGCTCTCTGCAGAGCACTGTGTGTGCTTTCTTGCCCGGAAATCCACATCTGTGCCTACCACACAAGAAGCTTCCGATGTGAGAGCAACTGGAATCGGAGAGCTTTGTGGACTAAAGTAAACTCTGTTCAATATGTGCAAAGAGCCATTTTTGGAGCTTAAGATTACTTAAATCTTGGCGGAGAGAAGTCAGACTGAAAAAGATACCTTTCTAATGCCAAAAATATGCACTTGTCAAATGTTATGTTTCTAACTCATGGCAGAAACAGCTTGAGAGTTCACACCAGCATTAAGGTATTGGCAGTCATTTCTCCACCTATCTTGTTATCAGCAAGACATGAATTGTTTACACTCAAGCCACACAAAGAAAAACATTTTGAGCTACATAATTAATTCTGGTGATGAAATAAAATTATACAGGGCAAAATAGATGACGATGAACTGTGACAAACTCAATAAAGGCATGATGAGATGCAATGACATGAAAAAACAAGGGCAAGTGACGTTTTGTGAAGGTATACTTAAAATGTTGAAGATGGTAAAAACTTTATGTCCCATTATAGCTTCCCGTGATCTGCAGCCTTGAAAAGAGAAGGCTCCGGGGAGACCTAATAGCATCCAGTACCTGAAGGGAGCTTATAAAAAGACTGGAGAGGGCCTGTTTACAAAGGCCTGGAGTGAAAGGACGAGGGGCAATGGGTTTAAATTAGAAAGAAGTGGATTTAGATAGGATGTAAGGAAGAAGTTCTTTACCATGAGGGAAGTAGAACACTGGAACAGGTTGACCAGGGAGGTGGCTGAGGCCCCATCCCTGGAGACATTCAAGGTGAGGCTTGACGAGGCTCTGAGCAACCTGCTCTAGTTGAAGATGGCCCTGTTCTCAGCAGGGGGGTTGGACTGGATGACCTCTAGAGGTCCCTTACAACCCAGACATTTCTGTGATTCTATGATTCCTAAATGCAACAACTAGTAATGGTCAGTTCAAATGGACCAAGAGTGAGATCCTGAGGCCACACTTAAAGCTAAAGAAAGGGTAAAAAAGGAAGATCCTTGTGAGGAGATATTATGAAGTTACAGAGAATGAAACAAAGAATTTCACTGTGGTATTATATACACTGAAGTTCTTGCCTCTACAGTCCTTAAATACTGCAAAAAGTCAAATCCATCTAGAGGTAGCTAGTAAGGATGATCAAACACAGAACAGTTTTCATAGTAGTAAGTACTAAGTAAGCTGCTGTTCTTCATTTAGGAAGAGACAGCTCAGGAATTCATGATAGATGCTTATTGATTTGTGATTTGTACTGAAAAGGAGAAAAGGAATCTTCCAACAGAAGTAGTAGGGGACATCAAATTAAATTAAGAGGAAGCAGGTTACAAATAAACAAAATTAAGTGGTTCTTCAAACATGAAGGTAAACAGCATAACTCCTCACCACAGGATACTGCAGATGCTCAAAGTTTACAGGAATTGAAGGAAAAACTGTACTCACTAATGGGAGAGAAGTCCACTGAAGGCTACTAAATTCACTGAAAACACATCTGGCTGAGATCACAGTCTCAAATAATTGGAAGCTGGAAGAATACATGGGGAGAAGCATTGTACTGACATACTTTGTCTTTATGCTTTTCCCTGGGCACTACTTCTGGCAATCATTAGAAGCAGGATGCTGAGCCTGATGAATCTTTAATCTGACCAAATGGGTGTGTGTAAGTAAATTAAACAGTGATACAGCTTAGGACCTGGAACTTAGTCATCTACATCATTAAATGGATAGACCCCAGCTGTGAAGGTCTCTTGCAGACATTTCATTAAGTCTAATTAGCATTTCCCCATATAATTCCCAGGCACAGTTCAAAAGTTAACACAGGCTCGGGACTATTCCCAACAGGTAGTTTTGATTAAGCCTGTTTCAAAGGGCAAGACAGTTAAGCAGTATGAAGATGGCCAGATCAAGCCAAATACCACAGAACTACAGTATAAGCCCTGATAATGTTTACCTTACTAAGATAAATGCCAATGTGCTTACTTTTATTTTAGGTAGAGGCTTCCTGTAGAATTAACAATATGCTTTTGCTCTTCCTCGAGAATATGTGTTTACTGGTGTCTGTCTCTCTTTGTGATCATATATGAACTGCTTGGTAATAAAAGAAAAAAAAAAATAAAAGATGCTGTCAAATAAAAACACTTGAACGCCTATTGAGATGGCTGTCTTAATCTCATATGACTTAGTGAAAAAAATCCTACAATGTTATCCACAATGTCAGAGCAGAACAAAAATATAAGCAAAGCAAAGCAAAACATTCCCTCCAACCCCAAAATCAAAAGGTGCAAACAGGTGACTAAATAGTTGCAAGATGAGAAAGAGAAAACTCTAATACTTCCCTATACAGAATTAGGAGATATGTACAAAAAATCTCAATTCACATTTACATCTGGTTGTTAAAGCACCCAGTCTTGACTGCATGAAATAGGATTTCAAGGACTTTAGAAAATCTACCCCCGCCCCACTAAAGTATCTATACTGATGGTTAGCAAATGTTAGAAGCCACATCGTCAGCCAAGTGGCAGTGACTCCACCACCACCCATCCAAACTAGGAAATTGGACCTTTAGTCTGCAATGCTAAATGCCTGCTCTTCCATTATTCCAAAATACATTCAGACAAACAGGTCTGTATACAGAGTAACCACAGTTACATCAAGATTTGCAGCCTTCTGAATTTATGCTTCTAATCTTTTGTTTAGACTGAAGCATTTCTAGGAGAATCTACAGCTGACAAATAGAAGCACAGAAGGGTTTACTAACTGGTTTCTATTAATTATAATTTTTTAGTATTTTAAATTATAGACCTTTGAGGGCCATGACTGTCTTCTGTCCATCAGTAATGGCTTCTGTTTTTCCAAGCAGGTTGGAAGCTTTCCCTGTACTCAAGCTATCTTATGTGGACTGGTTTAATCACTGTGATTTATGGTACAGACATCAAAATACTAGAAAGCCTAAGTAACGACTAACTTCAACTAACATCTTAAAAAGGAAAGCTGATTCTTTCTTCATTTACTTAGGCTTATTTAAGAAAAGCATATTAAAGACTCTGAAATGAAAGACTACAACTGGGGATGTACAGGAAGTTTAAAGCCTTGTGTGTTCTAAATGGATAGAAGATAGATAGAGGAGTATTTTATTAGGTGTGATAGGATGAAGCAGAAAATGTTGAACCTCCAGGAAATCGTCTTGACACTAAGATCTATTAGGATTTTTCTTCTAAAGGAAATAGAGGAAGCCCTATTTCCTGGGATAAATCAAATTGTACTTCACAAAATAGTAAATATGTACAAAGAACATCCTGCTTTTAGAAAAAAGTGAAGCAGATGACAATTTTTTCTACATTTAGGTTGGACAAGCCCCAGACTTACTCTCTCCTCACATGTATACACAGGCAAAAGCAGAATCAAAACATAAAAAAGGTAGAGATAAGAAGATGAAACGCTGGAAATAATGAATGAACTACTATCTTTATGATTTTGTTCTCAGTTTTTCCCTTAGTTAAATACATGCAACTCTTTTATTGAGATCATTTCTACTGAGAAATATCAAAAAATTACAGCAAAATAATTACTATACTAAATATCAAGTGTTTACAAGTGCATATCACAGCACATACACTACTACATAGCTCAGCTCCAGCTCCAATGACATCCAGTTTTAAAATCCTCTATTTTGAGTGTGATATGTGAGTGGAATACGCTTGATAAAGGAAAGCAACCAGTCAAGGAAAACTGCATTGAAGACTCCCTCTCTAGAGCACAGCCATCCTCCCACAACTTCTGAGATATCAACCAATACTGTGATTTAGTCTATATAACAGGATGCATACTTGAGTTAAAACAGAAATAGGGATTTTATACTAGTATTTTGAAGCAGCTAAGCAAAGCAAGGAATTTAGTTTTCCCAGCTTTGTGAAATCACTATTACCTACTAGTGATGGTACAGACATGTTTGCTCAGCTATAATTAACATGTAAATGTGTTGTCTTTTTTATTGCCACTATTCTAAATAAAATATAGGTTTCTTCCACACATGCTGCCAGATCTTAATGAAATTTATATGGTGCTCATGTTCTGTGTGTCCAACAAAACTGAATTCTCTGTGTCCTAGCTCAATTACAAAAAGAACTGAATCTGTGAAGGATACTACAGCAAACACGTATTCTAACAAAGAAAGCTAACAAAATGACAGAAAGATGGGGGACCTGGGTAAAGAGGTCAACTGATGCACTTAAACAATTTTCTTCAGCAAATTAAGAAGCTACAAATTACAGCACAGAAGATGACTACTGGAGAAGTAAGGGGTTACCTGAGAGATGGACAAAACATTTATAATGAGGTACTGAGAGTTCTGTAATTTTTTTTTTTTTTTTAACTTGCCAGTGAGAATAGATAACTAGATGACTTATCTCCTCCCCAACAGCTGCATTTAAGGAACTCAAACCAATTGGTGCTTGGGTAAGATTCTGCTCTTGGTTTCTGTTTGGCAGATTTTGAGTTTCTCCATTCAGGGTAAACTGACAGTCATTAAATGATGCACCAGATTTTCTGACATAGCTTTAAGCATATGTTTTAAGAATACCTGGTGCTTCTAACTTTGTTGTTAGAACAGAGGCTGATTTTGTGGATCCTTGTGTTATCAGGGTTTCCACTCGCTTTAAAATCTGCTATTTTGGGGGTTCTGTGCTTTTTGTTCCAGCTGGCGACTTGTGACATGCTTGAAGCAGGACCACTTATGACTTCACTGCACTGCAATTTGTATATGGCTCAATTTCTTGTTGGTGCACTACACAGCAATTTTCTGCATGTCATCTTCTGTATCAAGCCAGTCCATATTTTACTCACTTTTTATCATTTTGTATTCATAGTATTTCCAAGAGGTATCAAAACCAGGATCAGAGATCTCTGATTGTTAGAACTCTGTCTCAGAAACACCACCTACAAGCTGATCTGAAAGGCAAGTTTTAGGTTATGTGTCACTAGTTTCAGTGCGTGACTCTCCTTCATACTCTGAACTGTAAAAGACTGATACCAATTTTCTTTTTCAGAAGGGAATTGTTTTACATGAGGACACTGGAAGAAAGCAGTCAAAAAAATAAGAAGGAGAAAACAGCAATACGTAGAAGGCTGTAAAAATAAAACAATCAAAACTGTATTTAGAAGATGCAGGGACAGATCTTCAATCATGGGAACTACCACAGTTCAGGTGAACAACACTATGATCAGACAACTCAGCAGCTGCATGGCAATTTTCATACTAATATATTTTAAGATTCTCCTTTTTTTGGTACTCAACAAATTTTGAAGACACCTTTAGATTTTATTTATGTTGAACAATTTTTTTTTAAATTATTTGTATTGGAAGATAAAGCGTTTCAGATGGTTTCAGGAAACCTAAGCTAAAAACATCCCAGAGAATGCATACACACCCATCATCCAAGCAACCGTGTACAATGCTAACCAATCATTCCCCTACAACTTCCATGAGGAAGAAAGCATCAGCTGACTGGTGGTCAGATATTTAAGCAAGGGCTTGCTATCAGTCACCCCCAGACGTGACGCTCAACAGTGAATGTATACACATCTCAAAAAATCTGCCTGTAACATGTTCTGCTGAATGCTAGTAGTCCATAAAGTAAATTAAATGTACATTCACATCCTGCTCCCACCAATATTTGAAAAGAAAAACAAAAAAACCACAACCACTGACCCCAAATATTTTTTTATTATTCTTTTGGATGTGGATTCATAATATGCACATGTGCTAAATCAGAAAAATATCACACTTGATTTAACTGTTCATAAAATCCTAAGAAAATTGAGGCTGGAGCTCTGTAGTCCAACCTCCTGCTCAGAGCAGAGTTCAGCTATGGGGTCAAGGCAGGTTGCTCAGGTCTGTTCTTGAAAACCTCCATGAAAAGAGGCTGCATAACTGCTTTGGGCAACCTGTTCCAGAGCTTAACTGTCCAATCACAGAAAAGTATTAACTGGGCATTAAAAATAAACAAGGATATACACTGTAAACTAAATTGCTGTTGTCTGTGCTTATCCAATTAGAAATCAGTGTGATACGTTGCATAATTTTTATGCTAATAACAGAAAATGGGAAAATTATTTAAAATAATCTGATCTCCTCTATTTTCATGAAGCAAGTCTTTCTTTAGCTTACTCCCTTTTCTGTAAGCAGGATAAAAAGTGCAGACCACCGGAACAGGGAATTGCTTCCATAATAAACAGCATTAAAATTAAGAACCTTTTCCTAATGGCTACACAGCATTTTTCTTGCTGCACTTTCAGTCCATTGCTTTGCATGCACTATGGACACAACAAATATGTCAATCCATTTCTCTTTGCAGCACTGTTAGGTGTTTGAAGACTGTTTACATATTTCTTTTCATAGGGTTCTATGCTAAGTAATCTTCATTCACACAATCCTTCCTCAAAGTTTATGCGTTCCTGAGCACCTGTCATTCTCAGTGTTCTCCTTTCAAAAAAATTTCAGTTTAAGCCTTACCAATAACAAATAGCACAGGACTATTTAATTAGTGTTTCAGACAATATTCCACTTTAAAATAGATTAGTAAGGGGCTTCCATTTGCAACTGCCTGCCTTCATTTACCTGTGTGCAGCTTGTGATTCAAATAATCCTTAGATTTTAATTTCTGAGTAGGTACTATTTGATCTGTTGTTTTTTCTTTTTTTCAGATCATATTTATTCTCTCCTACAGCTAGTTCTTTGCACTTATTCCTTCTGTGTCATATCATATTTTTTTCAAGCTACATCTCTGACTTCCCAAGAAAATCCTGGATTTTAAAGCTTTATTCTAGTTATTATCAATCCCTCCTGACTTCTTACCATCATAAAGTGTCATGCTTGTACTTTCTATCCCATAGTGTAAAATTACAATTCTGAATAGTATTAGAACAAGGACAGATTCACATCATATAGGGTCCCTTCCTGGCAGCAAACCAATTAAAACTGCTCTCAGCATATACTTTTTCAGTCATGCTATAGAAGGGTACACTAATGTTTTTGTTGCAGATATAAGAATATCATATGAGACAGCATATTATACAGTAAGTCATTATCTAAGTAACACGAAATACAAAGGAGAATTAAAACAAATTTACAATGAGAGTGTATTTCCCATGGAGAGAACCCTTGCAGCGTAACACCTGCACACACAGTCTGTAGCTTCCTTTACCCCTAATGGCTTCTGTAAGAGAGCCAAGTTCAACCAAGACCAAAAATAGAGAGGAAGGCAGTACAAGACTTCTTAATTCCTCAGGAAGGACCAAGTGTAGCAAATGCATATTTAAACAATATAAAATAATATCCCTCAATAAACTATAGGTGCCGCCTCTATCTTTAATTTACATATGGTCACTCATTTTTGTCTTAGTTGCCTATGTCTATGTCTCCCTGATGTCTCCAGGCCTTGCTCTGCCAAAGCATAATGTAGCACAATAAAAGCCAAAGTCAACAGGTTTGATTTGGTGAACCAAGGAGTACAAGGCTGAATCAGTTTCAACCATTCAATCCTATGGAATGATATGGTCTTCAAAATAAAAATACAGGACTGCTCATTTTAATGTACTTCTTCAAAGAGTTTGGAATGGCAAATACAGCATGTTTAGGCAGCTGTGTCCCACTCTAGGTGACAGGCAAACACTATCTTGTTCCTTAATATGCAAGATGAGGAAGTTTTTTGTGTTAGGAAAATAAAATTCTAATTTTCAGACATTTTAATCATGTTTGTTATGTATAAATTAGCACAAGTATTTTAGCTTGTGATGCTGTGTTAAAATACAAAAGTGTTGATAACTTTTTAATACTGGAGTTCAGTACTGGAAACTCAGCATTGTTGTTTTTCAAGAATTGAAATTGCTAAATTGAGCAACTGCTGAAGGCCAGGCTGAAACTTGCATCCCAAAATCTTAAAACACACTCTTTTCTCACAAATCACAATGTGTAGCTTCTGATGAGACTGTGCCAAATTATTTTTGAGTGATCTCTGGTAAATAAAGATCCTTGCACTCATGTATTTACTTTTGTTTGAAGGACTGATGAATACTTTGTTAATAGTAATTAACAAATATGGAAATAGTAGAAATACTTTTAAATGGGATCATTTAATTAACTTCTTCAGTTACAAGATAAAAGGAATAAAATAAAAGTGCTGGCTCAGCTTCCCATAAGAAAAAATGTGATTAACAGTGGTCAGGTCATTTTATCTCTGCCTTAAAATAAGGGAAATCAAGCAAAGAGAGTGGCAGCAACAGCTGGAACCACGTGCCTATGTGCAAACACAATTTATTCACAAAACTTGAGGAAAGCACAGCACAGCTGCAGAGCAATTATGGTAAAAAAAAAATCCACAAACCTTTCAGAACTGTTGAATAACGATGCCACCAAGGAAAAAAGATCTGTCGGTGGAGTTAGAAACACTCAAGTTTAACAAGTGGGGTTTTTTTTAGAGGCTGAATCTTCACACTATAAACGTTAGTTGCTATGGATGATGGTTTCTACTTCTGATACTACTTTCTTCCTGGTAACTGGAAGACTTCCTCCTAAAAAAGCCTCCACAATTTTAAATCTGCTTAAATTCTGTTAGTCCATAACATGCTTTAAAATATGACCACTGGAAAGCTGTTCGACACTTCTGAAAGTGGGTGATTGAATATACCCATGTCCAAAACAGCCTAACTCACAAATATATTGCACTTTTTAAATTTCCACCTACTCTCCATTTTCTTCAGTCTGAATATTGCCAGAATAACAGTATCTGTTCTTCATCTCTCTGATATAAATTCAGCAGAAATGCTTTTCTGCACCTTTTTCAGACAGTGAGCTGAAGCACATGAAACTATCTGTGATTCAAGAAAATACTCCTAATTTAGTTTGCCTAATCCAAATCATCCCAAACTAATGAAAAAGCAAGAACCAAGGCAGTAACGGTCAAGAGCTGAAGTTTCAACCATACACTATCACCACTGTTACTTTAATTTGTTTTAGGAAAGCTATGAAAGAGGCTCTTCCTTCCACTTGTCCCTCAACACAGACTTGCCTTTGATGACCCATGAAGACCTACTTGTCCAAAGTCACACAAGAAGATGAGGCTGCATCTAGAAACTCCCAGGCTGCCATGCTGTCAAGCCAAGGCAGCCTTTCAGAGGGCTAGTTTAGTTCCCATTTTAATGCATGAGCTTTTCAACCATTTCTGGCCACTGCAGTGCATTTGGAATTAGAACAAACTGCTTCAAGCTCCATTTCCAATAACTCCTGGTGAAGAATAAGGAAAGGCATCTCCTGGAATTTACACTTAGAAACGTTTTATGTCTGTCAGGAGACTAAGAACGTCCTCAGGACAACACACCAGTCCATCAGGCAAAGGGACTGAACTTCCAGTCTGAAGAAGAGGTAAAATGCACCTCCACTCAGCTTGATTACTGGCAGTCAAGCCAATTCACTCTGAGTCAGATGTGTGCAGAAGATAGAGTTAATGTTAAATACTGTGTAGATACACAGAAGTATATAAAAGAAAATTAACCTTTATAAAATGGTGGTCATTTATGCTCTGTTAAATGTTACATTTTGCTACTGCAGTAAATTTATGTTCTTAGGAAAAAAATGCTTAAAACAGTAGTTAAGATCAATGCAGTAAGTGTCTATAAAATGAATTTGTAATTTATAAAGGCAATAATTATGTACTATAAATAGCTACACATCATCTCATCATGCATGTCATACTGTACAAACAAACATTTACCAGTTACCATAGAAATAAAATAGCAGTAAACACTACTGAAGTGCAGTGGTTATGGTTCTGTTAGACTTCAGTATTAAATCTTTTCTTAAAAGAAAAGCATTTCTAAAAGAAGCACCGATGACACTGATTAATACATATAAAAACCTCCTTGTTCTTATGCATTTCAGGAATAATTTACATAGCAAAAAATAAGAATTTTATTCATCAAAGACTTAAGGAAGACATTTGGAATAAAGCTGTACTTGGTTGGCCATATACTGAATTGTTAAAACAAAACCCCAAAACTAAAAAAAGAAAAACACAAACAAAACCAAAACAACCAATCAACAAACAAACAAACAAACAAAACCAACCAACCAAACAAACAAAAAAACCAAGCAAAAATAGAATAATTTACCTTTTCACCTTCTTCACCTTTACTACCCGGAAAGCCACGTTCACCCTGGAACACAAAACAGTAAAATAAAAATGTCATACATAAACATTGATAACTTTTAGCTTAGAAAAAGGTCTTGATGTATAATCTTACTAAGTTAATGTATTTGCCAAATAGTCTGCAGCCTGTATATATTATAACAAGAATAACACCTGCTTTAGATCTTTATTAATGTTCACTTGTATGTTTTGTGGGACATACAGCCAGAATTATATACTTGTAGCACAAAAACTTCCTAATAACAAAACCCCCAAGCACTCTTTTTCTCCCTCAAATCATCTAGCAGAAGACGGTTTCTATGTCTTTGCCAGTCTCTAGAATTCAGTCTCACCACCTCATGAGTGGTGAGACTGCACATGATTTTTACAAGTCTGAAGATTAAAAGACTGGAAATTTTCTAAAGTAAAACATATGGTGCTTTCTAAATTACCTCAAAAAATTAGAATGAGCAATGTCTAAACATTCTTTGACACTTCAGAGAGTGTAATTTTCTTATACAGAAATCTAAGGTTTAAGTGAGGTTAACTAGTACAGCAGGCTACAACTTGCAAAATTTCTAGCAAAAATTTGTCAAATCTTTCAACTGATACAGCACCATGTACTACATGGCTGGGTATTAAATTCAAAGCTTTGGAGATGTACAGATATTTTCATCGACCATCCACAGTAGCTGCTTTTTATTTGTTTCTTTTCTCTGAGGTGGCTCATGTAATCAACAGTTGAGGGGTCAATTTTAGAAGCATGCCCAACAGCAAGTATGCAAAATGAGATCTAGTGAAAAAACCTTCCATATGTCCTCATTTAAATGCTTGTGGTTAATTACTGAAATAATTTCTGAATTATGCAACTTCTGTTCTACTCATCTATTTCCCCCTTCTCACAAGAAGTTGGACCAGATGATCTTTTGAGGTTCCTTCCAACCTCTCTTGTTCCATGATTCTGTGAGATTCCCATTCTTTCCCAACTGTTGGACATACACCACAGCCAGCACTTACTAACTTTTGACAAATTCACAGAAGTTTAATCTTCATTTAGCTTTCCCATTTGTGAGACTGCATAACCTGACTTTACTCGATTCCCAATTCGTTATATACAAATTACTCTTAAGAGTCAACATTCCTCTGGTTGTTGCTTTTGGCCATTGCATCGTGTTCTTTCACTGTACATGTCTGACAAAAGTCTGTCTCTAGCTACTCCACATCCTCCCAGTACTTAGAGACAGCGATGAGTCTGCACACCATTCTCCCCCTTTCCAAATCATCTTGTTTTAAGGCTGCACAAGCCCAGGTCCCTCAGCCTCCCTTCATGGGCTTCAAGGCTCTGGCCATCTTGGTGGGCCTCTACTAGTCTTGTTGCAATGAGTTGCTCTTTACCCTCTGCTGGGGAGCTCTAAACTGGACACAGAACTCCAGATGTGGTCTCACTGGCACCAATCACTTCTCTTGATCTACTGGCAATGCTCTTGCTAAGGTAGTCCAAAATGCAGTTGGCCTTGTCTACCACAAGGGCACCCAGTAGGACCCCCAACTCTTTTCTGTAGAGCTGCTTTCTAGTAGTTTTGCAGGTAGCCTGAAGTGTCACATGAGGCTATTCCTTCCTTCTCAGAGACAGGACTTCATGTCTGCCTTTGCTTAACTTCACGAATTCTGCATTGGCTCACTTCTCCAGCATGTTGAGGTTCCATTGAATATCATTCTTGCGCTACCTTCCCCGCATTTGATAACATCCATGAATTTGTAAGGATCCCATCATCTAGGTTATTAATAAGGAAACAAAATAATACTGGTCCCAGTATCACACCATGGGAATGACACTACGTAGTTACTAGGTAGCAAGTTAGACTGCATAGCTGTTACTCCACCTCAGAATGCAACAATCTTGAATGCTTCCAGAGATGGACTATGTACCACCTCTCTGGGCAACCCACCCCAGTGTTTCACCACCCTCAGCATAAACAATGCCTTCCTTATATCTAGTCTGAATCTACCCTCTTTTTGCTTAAAACCATTACCCCTTGACATATTGCAACAGGCCCTGATAAAAAGACTGTCCCCATCTTTCTTACAGGTCCTCTTTAAGTACAGAAATGACACAATAAGGTCTCCCCAGAGCCTTCTCTTCTCCACGCTAAACACATCAACTGTCTCAGTCTTTCTTTAGAGCAGAGGGGTTCCAGTGCTCTGATGATTTTTGTGGACCTCCTCTGGATTCAGTCCAACAGGTCCATGTCTTGCCTGTGCCAAGGACTCATGGGCTGGACACAGTACTCCACATGAGATTGCACTAGAATGGAGTCAAAGGGCAAAATCACTTCCCTCAATCTGCCGCTTCTTTTGATGCAGCCAAGGATAGACTTGGCCTTCTGACCTGTGAAGACACATTGCTGGCTCATGTCCAGCTTTTCACCCACCAGTACTCCCAAGTCCTTCTCTGCAGGTTTGCTCTCAACCACTTCATCCTCCAGGCTGTATCGATACTGGGACTGTTCCCACCCACTTGCAGGATCTTGCACTTGGCCCTCTTGAACTTCACAATGTTCACATCGTCTGACTTCTCAAGCTTGCCTAGGCTCCTCTGGATGACATCCCATCCCTCAGAAATGTCAATTACACCACTCAGTTTGGTGTCATCTACAAACTTTCTGAGGATCCCACTGTCTTTGTCATTGATATTAAACAGCACGCACTGGTACCAGTAGAGACCTCCGATGGACATCCCTTGTCACCAATCTTAATCTGGACCTTGAGCCATTGATCACTACCCTGTGGATGTAATCATCCAACCAATTATCTACCAAACACTCACCCATCAAATCCATATCTCTCCAATTTAGAGAGCAGGATGTTGTGGGGGGATGTGTCAAAGGCCTTGNGCTATTCCTTCCTTCTCAGAGACAGGACTTCATGTCTGCCTTTGCTTAACTTCACGAATTCTGCATTGGCTCACTTCTCCAGCATGTTGAGGTTCCATTGAATATCATTCTTGAGCTACCTTCCCCGCATTTGATAACATCCATGAATTTGTAAGGATCCCATCATCTAGGTTATTAATAAGGAAACAAAATAATACTGGTCCCAGTATCACACCATGGGAATGACACTACGTAGTTACTAGGTAGCAAGTTAGACTGCATAGCTGTTACTCCACCTCAGAATGCAACAATCTTGAATGCTTCCAGAGATGGACTATGTACCACCTCTCTGGGCAACCCACCCCAGTGTTTCACCACCCTCAGCATAAACAATGCCTTCCTTATATCTAGTCTGAATCTACCCTCTTTTTGCTTAAAACCATTACCCCTTGACATATTGCAACAGGCCCTGATAAAAAGACTGTCCCCATCTTTCTTACAGGTCCTCTTTAAGTACAGAAATGACACAATAAGGTCTCCCCAGAGCCTTCTCTTCTCCACGCTAAACACATCAACTGTCTCAGTCTTTCTTTAGAGCAGAGGGGTTCCAGTGCTCTGATGATTTTTGTGGACCTCCTCTGGACTCAGTCCAACAGGTCCATGTCTTGCCTGTGCCAAGGACTCATGGGCTGGACACAGTACTCCACATGAGATTGCACTAGAATGGAGTCAAAGGGCAAAATCACTTCCCTCAATCTGCCGCTTCTTTTGATGCAGCCAAGGATAGACTTGGCCTTCTGACCTGTGAAGACACATTGCTGGCTCATGTCCAGCTTTTCACCCACCAGTACTCCCAAGTCCTTCTCTGCAGGTTTGCTCTCAACCACTTCATCCTCCAGGCTGTATCGATACTGGGACTGTTCCCACCCACTTGCAGGATCTTGCACTTGGCCCTCTTGAACTTCACAATGTTCACATCGTCTGACTTCTCAAGCTTGCCTAGGCTCCTCTGGATGACATCCCATCCCTCAGAAATGTCAATTACACCACTCAGTTTGGTGTCATCTACAAACTTTCTGAGGATCCCACTGTCTTTGTCATTGATATTAAACAGCACGCACTGGTACCAGTAGAGACCTCCGATGGACATCCTTTGTCACCAATCTTAATCTGGACCTTGAGCCATCGATCACTACCCTGTGGATGTAATCATCCAACCAATTATCTACCAAACACTCACCCATCAAATCCATATCTCTCCAATTTAGAGAGCAGGATGTTGTGGGGGGATGTGTCAAAGGCCTTGCAGAATTACAGACAGACGATATCCATAGCTCTTCCCTTGTCCACTAATGTAGTCAATCCATTATAGAAGGCTACCTGGTTGGTCAGGCAGGACTTGCCCTTGGTGAAGCCATGCTGGCTGCCTCAAATCACCTCCCTGTCCTCCATGCACTTTATCAGAGCTTCTGGAAGGATTTGTTCTATAATCTTCCCAGGCACAGAGGTGAGGCTGACAGGTCGGTAGTTCCCAATGTCCTCCTTTTTCCCTATTAGCTCACTTGCATTCATGAACATCATGTCCAGTATCACATCCCCTATGGTAGATCTGTCTATTACCTGGCTTAAGAAGTTATCCTCAATATATTCCAGGAGTCTCCTGGATTGCCTATAGCTTGCCATGCTACTTTTCCAGCAGATGTCAGTGTGGTTGAAGCCCTGAAGCAGGACGAAAGCCTGTGAGCACAAAACCTGCAGGTGGAGTAAGGTGGCCTCATTAATAGACAACTTGTGATCAGGCAGCCTGTAGATGACACCAACAGCAAGGCTCTAACAATGTTTCTATAATCCTACTGAGCAGCTCACCCCTGCTTCCACTGTTTACTTACATTTTGCATCTGAGCTCAGGGAGGAGCAACTTGTTCACGCATGCTGGCAGTCTGTCATACTAAGTCAACTCCCTGCACATCAGTATGGACTGTTCTTGAGATTTTAGGAAGCTGTCCTTGGGGATCAGCCAGATGGGCTCCTTAGTCCTGCAGTACAGTCTCAATTACGACTTGGACTCCTCTCTGCCAGACTCACCAAAATTTGCTTCTTGAAACTCTCCTTAAAGGTCTTGTTTTCTAAGCTCCTGAACATGCACTAGCACCCTGCTGGACAGTGTCTGATGTCTCCTTATCTCTTGAAGCAGTGAGGGTGGAAGACCCGTTAAAACATGACACAACATACCAGATGCAGCACCACCAGTCAAAGTGGAGAAAATATCTTCCCCTGATCTGGCAGATGAATTTTTACTAACATGGTTCACTATATGTGGTTCACTTTATTCCCAACGGGAGTACACTGTTAGCTCATAATTCAGCTTCATGTCTGCCTCCAGGTTCTTTTCAGCAATGCTCCTGCTCAGTGAGTCAGTTCTCTCCCTAAATGAATGTATGTGATAATTAATTCTTTCTTTTTTAGAAATACAGTCTGCGTGTCCAGATCTTTTGCACTTACTTGAATTACAAAAAAAATAAAATAAAATTTCCAATTAGAGAAAATAAAAAATACAGTAAATCATAGAGAAAGAAGTTCAGGTCATTTCTGTTTGACTGCATTAAAAATGTAACAAAATTATCCACTGGTAAGTTACTTCAAAGTATTCAAATGTTGCAGAAATAAAAATGTGAAAGTTGTAAAATAATATATTTATGACTGGCTTTAATTCTTCCTGTGACAGAATTACCATATTAAGTTAGGCAAAACACTTCTTTCCTGGTTTGATTTAGAACAAAACAATTCTCTTTGGTGATTTTTACTTTTCAGCTCAGTTCTTCTAACTAACTGCACTGTGTGAAGTCAGCAGCCTGTTTGCACAGGCAGTGCCTGCTCCTAGAAGTGACAATGCTCGATGTTTAGAATTAGTACCAAGAATTGGTGTACAGACCACTGCTGGATCCTGTGCACCACACTGGGGGTTGCAGAAAGTGGAAAGCTGCACCTGCAGGGAGGAGTGGACAGGACAGGTGACCCTAAACTGACCAACGAGGGATTCCAGCCCTTATACAGCATATTTGGTATAAAGCTGAGGGATCATGAGAGTCAAGCTTCTTCTTCCTCTCTTCTTCAATGGCTGGCATCTGAGAAGGGCTCTGTGCATTCTCTTTTTGATTCCAGTCTGTGTGTTCCTGAATCCAGTACTGGAATCCAGTTCCTGCATCTGTTTCCCATCTGCTGCTGAGTCCAGCCTGGGTTCCCACTGTCTGCTCCACAGCATCAAGGTGATGTAACTGGCATCAGAGGGTGAGTTAGGTTCAGTCTTGGTGTTGTATNGTTAGGTTCAGTATTGGTGTTGTATATATTTGTATCTATTCCAATTAATTATTATTATTTTTATTAAAGTTTCTTTTCTACTGGCTAAGTCTCTCTCCCTTATTCCCTTTCTCTTCCCCTTTGGGGAGGGAGGGGAGTTAACACAGAGCATCTGTTATAGGTTTAGTGGGCTACCCTGACCCTAAACCATGACAACTTCACGCAAGGTGAATCAATGTGAATCAAGGTGAATCAATGACATCTTGGCTTTGAATATATAAATTGATAGATTGTTTTTGAATATATAAATTGATAGACTGTGGTAAACATGTTGTGGAACTCAGTGCTGTCTGCCTCATCTACAGAAAGAACATTCCCTTCCTTCCCCTCATACTATACTAAAGGACATTTCTGCCCTAAAGATACACAAATCGGGCCTTTCCATCAAGGTCATGCTGGAGAACACTTTCTTGAAATTTAATATTAACAAAATAATGTAGTGGGTTTGGGTTTTTTTTTGTGTAGTCCCTTAGTTTTTGGAAGCAGCAGAATCATTTCCCCTACAATTTTGTAAAAGGAATTAGCTGGACAAACACATGTGACATTAAGATTTCATTCCAAATCCTTACGGTTAAACACAGCTGCAATCAACAAAAAACAAAATCTGACCATGAAAAGGGTCAGGCCACTTGAATATTACCAGCAATAATACAGATGTCTCTTTTTGCAAGTTCTGGCCTTCCTACAAATATACCCCACCTCTGGAGAGGAGCGAAAGATTAAAATGAGGAAGTGAAAGAAGCACTGCCATCCCTCATCTCATTTTACTGAGATCATGAGACTCTCAAATTTCATATTTTTGAATCTGCTTGCAGTTCTGAGACTTACGTTACTGCTCTAGTGCAAAAAAATACCGATAAGCAGGTTTTTGCCACCTCACCACACATCCCTCTTTTGAAAGAAAAGCTGATAGTCAAGTTCCTCTGTCACACTACAGAACTCAGAAACTGGATATGCAATTCAAATACAATATATGCAGAAACTGGACAGCTGGCAAAAAGGATGGTGAGAATGAAAATGCATAAAATGAGACTGGGGTGGTGTTTTGGTTTGTTTTTTTCTTTTTTTTTTTTTTACCTTGGAACCAGTAAGACCAGGTATGCCAGGAGCACCTACTAAGCCAGCTTCCCCCTGAAACAAAATGTACATAGCCATCATTTTACACACCTAGCTTGTGACTGAACTAAATTAAGAGAAAAAGACATCTGAGCACATACTGCTTCTCATTTCTTTTCTACAGATCAGCTGAATTGATTTCTAGGGTTGTTTATGTCTGCTGACTCACATTTGTTTAAAATATATTTCACTTTCAAAATATTAGGCAATTAACAATTACAATTTACAGCAGATACTGCTGTAGATTGCTTCAGACAACTGGACAACAAAAAAGATCAGAAAGTATGGGTCACATGAAAAATCTTCCTTAAGTTTTATTTCAGACCCTGGTTTAGAAAAAAAATACTTCAGAAGACACTTGCATCCCACCCAAGTACCTAACAGGGGTGCTGTATGGTTTTAAACTGTAACTAACCCAGCTGAGTAACATGGTAAACTTCATCTTCAGTATCTGAATAAGGACTAGTTGCACAAAAGAATAAAATCTAATCAATAGCTCGGAGCAGAAAGCTACAGACAATTCAATTCTGCATTTAATAAAGGGCTTTCTGAGGAAAAGTTATAGTCCAAAACCTAGTAACATCTTACATAGAATTAAAATATAAAATATTGCAGTGGTTTCCTTTTCAATTCCTTATCAGCAAAGCATGTTAAACTGTTACAGATCTTGTAAGAATCAGGCTGTACCACTCAGAGCTAAGAACCACTTTCCATTTACAGAGTCATTAAAGATGCCACTGTGAAGTACATTAATTTTGGTCTCAATAAATCTAAAAATACTGAGCGAAATTCTGTCAGAAAAATTCATCCATGCTGTTATGACTTCAAGTAGGAGTTTAGAAGGCTTATCAAGGGAATCTAAAATCAAATGCATTCTCCATTGCATTCACGTGTCTTAATTCCTTGACAGAATTTTGTTCTAGTAATTCGTACACCATCTAATTCAGTTTTCTAGCCAAGGCAGAATTCAGCAACAAATGAAAGTTCTGAAAGTTCACTCATTTGATTCCAGGCCAAGCAGAAGACTAACGCCTCACAGATGCTTCTTTTAAAAAAGAACAAGGAAAAATCTCCAATTTCTCTTAACAACAGAAGGAGACAATAACAGAACAATTGTGCATAAAAATGACACAGGTTATTAAGCAAATAAATAAAAAGCACTCATGATATACAACGATTAAAATACAGTTTTAAATTGCTTCTTAAAATGGCATTTTTCTAACTCCACTCATGGAACAGTTTCCAACATCTTCCTTCCAGCTCTCCCTTGTAAAAATAGATGCTAGCATGCTGGGGAAATATTCTAATTAATCAGTACAAGTAATCCTTAGCTCTTCGTTTTCTCCAGATTTACAGCATGAATTCAGAAAAATTCTTCATAATCTAATAGTTACCAGATAATATTCATCTTCCCTGGTATACTGGATCACTGTAAACCAGAAAAAACTCACCACATTCGCTGTTTGTTTGTCTGATTGTTTGTTTTGTTGGTTTTGTTTTGGTTTTTTGTTTGTTTGTTTGTTTGTTTTTTGTGGAGACAAGTCATAGATGTTTTGCCTTGCGCTGTTTAATCAGTGTTCTACAAATTATGATCCCTTCAACATAACAATGCAAAAATAACATCCTACATCAATACCGATTCTTATTAAATCTAAAATGATTGATGTTTTGGTTGCTTTATCTAAAAAACATGCCATGTATTTCTAACCGTGGTTCTTAATATATTTATCATTTATTGATTTTGCAGTTTGTAATTGCACTGCAACACCCTATAAAGTAGAGATTCAGAAACCTAAAGGTTTTGAGGATATAGTAAGATGCTTTGCATCTGTGTACTTAACAGCTTTCTTGGAATGCACTTACGTTAATTTTTATACCTTGATTTCCACATTTAATTATTTCTTCCTGTAAATAAGAGACTTTCACATTAAAAAAAAGATATATTCCTTTTTTTACTCTTAACGTGCAAGTATGCAAACTATATTAAGTATGTCCATTACTTGCACTAGCAAACAATGTGATGCCAAAAATGAATTAAGCATCAGATTATCTAATCACTAAAAAAAAAAAAAAAAGAAGTTGAGAGAAACTTGTATCAATCACTTGGAATGTGTTTTGCTATTTGGAACATTTTAGGCATTAACATGATTTATAATGGCAAACATGCTTGAACCTCGTGAGATTCTCTCCAAGGCTGGGAAAGAGAAACAATTACTGTAAAATACTTTAAGCATTTTTCAGATATGTTTCTACAAGATTTAAAAAAAAAAAATCACCAAACCACCAAGAACCTCTCAGACGTTTCTCCATCCTCAGTATAAAAACCAAACATTTTCCCTTTTATTTTTACATTTACTGGGGCACTGCCAGGGGCTTGATTTAGAGAAAAGGCTTGGTACTCCAGGGTTGCTAGCAAGGAAACTCATCTTAATAGAAGTAAAATCAGTGTGGTCAAACACTACTTACTGTTTCGATAATTTATGGATATGTGCCTTCCATTACCCTGCGTCTGCCAGACCCTTGGAATAATCTAATAGCCCGGTGTTTTAAAATGAGGACAACTATTTTTAGCACTGCAGAATTGGAGCGGAATGTTCAACAATGTACTGTCAGAGGGCTCGAGCAGCATCCTCCCCCATGGAGCACGTACAGAGACAGTCCAGAGCCACCAGTGGGGGTAGAGCTTTGCCTTTATCAAATAAAAATCCCACAACAATTTCACTCCATTATATGACACCTTCCTTAGCCTACTGGAAAAATTCTCTGTTTCTTTAAACAGGATTCTGTTAATGGTTAGGATCACCTGATAGAATAATAATTGCATAAAAGCATATTCAGCTGATGTTTACTAAGACTTGCCCCATGAACCTCCTGGATTAGTCATGTCAGGAAGTTCCTGCTAAACATTATAACATTTTGGTTTCACTTCACCTACTGATCCTTTTGTTCCCACTTGGAACTGATGAACTGAATCTCAGTGCTATCCATGATGTAAACTTGACCCATGTGAGCAAGAATAAGATCCTCCCTTAACCTGATGAAGAAGGGCTTGTGACAGGTAGATAGCTTATTTCCTTTGCTCTGTCCTGCTTCCACAGCAGCCCCAGCAAAGCAGGTATGCCATGGTTTGGCTAAGGGGGTGATGCTGGTCAGAAGACTCTTGTGTTCTTGTGTCATAGTCATCAGGGCTCCTGTGGCTTTTTTATGTAGTTGTGTAAGAGAAAGGCAGATGAGAATTACTGTTTTAATTTGCATCTCATAACATAAACTGAGTTCAGAAGACATCAACTTTTCCTCATTCTCAACCCTTTCTGATACCCATTTTTGGGACAACTCTGACTTGCTTATCCATTCAGGTGACTAGATATTAATACACTCCAAATTAAATGACACTTGAAAATTTAGATTTTGGAGCTTTGCATGCAAACTAATGAATCACCAGCCAGAGGCAGCTCAGAGCTTCAGAGAAATGACCACAGGGCTCCATACTACAGAGAGCGCTCTCTTTACTTGGCATTGTTTCCTTTTTTGCTATTAGCATGTCTTTGAAAGTATGCATCTCATACAGTTTCTATATTCAAATAGATAAAGCATGCGTATTTCACAAATAGAGTTCATAAGTCAAAATTTTGTTTCTATCTATTGCTCCCATTATTCTCACACCACACAGCACCAGAAATCAGAGAAACTGTTCTGCAAAAAATGAGATGATCAGTCCATTTGTTTTCACGCATAACTACAGGTAGGCATATTGTCTGTCTTTTTTTTTTTTTTTCCTTTTGAAAACTAGTAATGAACTGACTGAAGGCTTTATGATGTCAAGCAGGTGTTTTTATACTGTCAAAAAAAGTATCAGGAGAAGCACAGCCTCTGCTATCACTAGGTGTTCTTTCTGCACTAGGCAAGTGGTATTCACCACTATCACACATCCCTGAAGAACTGAGAATGGCTGCCTTCTTGGCCTTCTTCAAGAATCACAGAATCATTTAGGTTGGAAAATACCTTCCAGATCATTGAGTCCAACTGTTAACCCAGCACTGCCAAGTCCACCACTAGACCATGTCAGCACCACGTCTACACATCTTTTAAATACCTCCAGGATTGGTGACTCAACCACATCCCTGGGCAGCCTGCTCCAATGATTGACAATCCTTTTAATGAAGAAATTTATCCTAATATTCAGCCTAAACCTCCCTTGGTGCAACTTTAGGCCATCTCTTCTTGTCCAATCACTTGTTACTTGGGAGAAGAGACTGACACCCACCTTGCTACAACCTCCTTTCTGGTGGCTGTAGAGAGCAATAAGGTCTTCCCCCTCAGCCTCCCTTTCTCCAGGCTAAACAACCCAATTTCCCTCAGCCACTCCTCATAAGACTTGTACTATAGACCCATCACCAGCTTCATTGCCTTTCTCTAGAAACAATCCAGCGCCTCAATGTCTTTCTTGTAGTGAGAGGCCCCAAATTGAACACAGTATTTCTGCTGGTGTGGTCTCACCAATGCCAAGTACAGGAGTACAATCACTCCCTTAGTCCTGCAGGCCGCACTATTTCTAATACAAGCCAGGATGCTCTTGGCCTTCTTGGCCACCTAGACAGACTCCTGGCTCATGTTCACCTGTCTGTTGACCAACAACCCCACATTCTTTTCCAGCGGGCAGATTTCTAGCCACACTTCCCCAAGGTAAAGGGGATGTTTCCAGATGCCACTCTCAAATGCCACTGATTTCAAACAGAACAGAACTCGACTGCAGGAAACCAGATAGCAAATAGAGGAGAAAAATGAAAGCAGAATTAATTATTAGCACATAACCAGGACCTTAGGTAGTTCCTCAGTTGTGAGAGGAAACTCATTCGTCTCTGTGGAGCCCTCAGGGGCAGTAATGATAGATCTTTTTAATCAAGGGGAACATTCTAGGCTGTGCAGAAGAGCAGTGGAACAGGACAGCTTCTCCCTATTTTGCCTCACTCTGTCCTGGAGCCTGAAAGGCCTTTACAATGTTTTTCTCTACTTTTCAAACTGAGTCAAATGACTCACAACAGCTTTTTTTAATGGCCCACCAGCCAGTTACATTCTTTAGGTAAGATGCATAAGAAGTACACTATACTACATAAAGTGGATAACATTAATTTTATGTTTTTGTTTTTAGGCTGTTACTTAAAAATGCGGTGTAGACAGGAACTGAACATGGGCTTGAATGAATTTGGTTCAGATGAACTACAACATCATGCACAGAGGATAAAGAAATTGCAAATGAAAACAATGAGAACACATCATGTATAATACTGAAAATAAGCAAATGGGCTTCTGGCTGCCAAAGGTTCTCAAAGATTCATAATGTCTTATGGACAGACAGTTTAGAAAATTAAGGCTAGTCAGTTGGATATATCCATCATCTGAAGAAATAGAGTTGAAAAAAATTCTGAAGTGATCGTACAATCATGGACGTCTGATAGACTGAGAGACAGGAGACCCAAGAAAATAAAAATTGCCTGAGTTACACACTATCTTTTGATTTGTTGTTAACACAGCCATGCTATGGTGTTAAAACAAATCTAAATCTTATTAAAGTTTCAACAAAACTGGAAATTACACAGAATCACAAAATGATAGGGGCTAGAAGGCACCTCTAGAGATCATCTAGTCCAATCCCCCTGCCAAGGCAGGATCACCAAGAAAAGGTCACACAAGAATGCATCCAGGTGGGTTTTGAATGTCTCCGGAGACAAAGACTCCACCACCTCTCTGGGCAGCCTGTTCCAATGCTCCGTTCATCTAATTGGCCTTGCTAAAATTATACTTGAAACACAATAATATTAAATATAAGTTAAACAGCATTATCCAATATAAAATGAATTGCTGAGGTCTTCTCAAAATATGACTATTATATTCACCATGACAGTTGGAGCCCCAAGTTTATATTAGAAAGGTAAACAGCATTGGTCAACCTCTTAGATCTCAGAGGCTATTCTTTACTCCAGGTATCATCATCATCATCCATTTCCATAACTCAAAGATTCAAAAGGCAGATTCTCAGCTGGTACAAATGTCAGCTTACACTAACAAAGATCTGTCTCACAGGTCATTGAGTGCTATTAGGTCTAATGTCTAGCCACATAGAAATGCAAGAAAAGTAGTAACAAAGGATTTAAGGTGAACAGAAAACAAATGGATTGCATATAGACTGGAATTTCTAACCCAGGAACTAACTCAGATGAGGTTGGTCATTTTTTGAAATACCATACTCTTGGTGTGCTTGTATAGCTGCAAACCTCCTATCGCCTACTGATACATAAATCAGTTCAAGATACAGTTTCCACATATCCATTTAAACTCAGAAATTTAAGACTGTCCCAAGAAATATGTCTTCTCATTTCAAAATCAATGTCTTTGACATATGATGTAATTTGAAACATGGGCTAGCACATGGATGAAGAATCTGTACTGACCATGTACCTAGGACTCTATCAGGCAGTTCCCCACCTGTGAATCCAGAATCAGAAGATCTACTGTCAGCACAGGAGCCATAGGAACTGTTCCCTAAAGGTAAGGCCCCAGGTACACCCTATCACCATCAATTGTGAGCAGCTCTGCAGGGAACAACAACATCTCAGACAAGTAGGATTGTGACTTTTCCTTTCAGGCCCTTTACTTGACTCCTTTGAAGTTTATTAGCCAACTCCATATCCTAAATCTGGGATGCCCAAAAGAAAGAAGTCAGTCCACTATCTGAGGGACACAGGCTCTCTGTCTGAGTTTTTAATCATCCTCTCTCTAAACCCCAATGTTTATTTAGAGAATCAACACTGCTCTGACAGCCATTTCTCTGACTGCATTCCTTTCTCATTCTTCCAGAGTTCAGCAAAGTACTGCCAGTACACTGTATTCTACACAGTGCTATGTCTTCTGGCTATTCCACAACACTAGCATTATAATCCTAGCACTGCAACCAGCCATGCGTTATTGTTAACTGTGCCTGAAGTCTCAACTTCTTCCACCTCATGGATTTGGTACAAGAAAAATGAGCAGACTGAAGTGTGAAGAAATGGGGCTGTGGGTGGAAGAAGACAAACTAGCCATAATCAGTGGTGAGTTACACATCCTGCCGGCTAAGGCACTGAGAGTTCACATTAATCAAAGATGATTTGCAAGACCATCCTGATACTCTACTTAACTTCCAGTGCTGGCTTTGCCAGAAGAGTCGCTGTCACAGCACTAACATATGCCACAAAGATCATGATTTCTTCCACTCAACTGTTATGAAAATAAACCAAAATAAACCAACACCAAAGTGTAATTAAACAAACAGGCCACCATTGAGGCAATCTCTCCCCAACTATTAGGGTGCTATTAGGTAGCTTACAACAAAATCAATGAGATATAGCACTGTACACAGTTTATTTCCTCCTGTTAAGTAGATTCCCAAATCCCTTACAGCCTTGGATGCATCTCCATCAACACCGTATGCTCCCCTGGGTAAGGAATTTCTTTTACTTCAGGCTTGTGCTATACTGTACAAGAAAGTCCTAAGACTTTCTTATGTTATGGGAAAACACATGAACATAATGTAACAGCTACCTCTGGAAGTCTGGCATTCTCCTTCCATGCATACTCTTTAAAGGAATTTTAATTCTAAGAAGTGGATGGCTAAATAAATTTTTTTTGAGATCTTATTGTCAATAGAAAATAATGTGTATCTTCCACATGTTAAAAGTAATGGGATACAATTACTGAAGTTAACTATGGAGTAATAGCTCCTATTTACTGTCTTACTACAAATTAAACAATGTTGTTTTCATTTGTAAGTAAAAGTCAGAAGAACTGCCATTCACAACAAAAAAGAAGCATAGTGAAAGGGGTGTTAATTTTGAAGAAAAAGCATTAGTGGACTAGTGTCTGAGTATCTGTAAAAAAAATATATATATGACTTGTGTGAGGTACTTGTTAAATACAAATCAAACACCTGTCAACCAGCTGGACTGCGTGTGTCACTGCTGAGCCATCTGCAGAAACACACCCCACGCCAGTTGCTTTACTTAGCGTGGCCTGGGAACAAGAATCCATTAGACAGAAAGTCAACAGTGGAATTAGCAGCGCTTTTTCTTTTAGTGCCCTTCCACTTACTTGTTTGACTTCTTGTGTTTCTATTTTCGGGAGCCTCATGCCAGAGCAGCAGTGCTGACTGCTGATTAGACAAGACTTGGCCCAGCCTCAGTGTGTCACTTTGATTTAATCGATTCAGACTTGAAACATGAAGTATGAATCTTAGATGTTGATAAATACTGCCATGCAGTGTGGAAATTATAAAAAAACCAACAACAACAAACAAACAAAACAACACAAAAAAACCACCGAACCCCCCC
>VWZY01000316.1:828168-848732 GCA_013399075.1 Chloroceryle aenea | reverse complement strand
AAAAAAGAAAATTTGGAATATAAAGTCGACTTTTTTTTTTTTAAGGTTTTTTTTTCGGAAGAAGTGTATACCTTAGAAACATACTTCTGAGATGGATTTAATTAAATAATTTTATGACTAACACAACACACTCCCCCCCAAAAAAATAAAGGGGCAAAGTAGAGTTAATAGGTTGCATGTAACATCAGCTAACAGTATTATCTCTGCAAAACTTGTACTATGTGTAAATTTTCTACTGCACGAAACTAACAACTTTCTTAAAATTCTCACACACTATTTGTCCTAGAAGCTGTTAGCCAGGGGAATAATAGTTATATATAAATTAAGTACAGTAACATAAGTTATCCATAATTATCTTAATGTAGATCAATGACTCTTCAGATCCCAAGTCTAGTTTTTGGTGAAGTCCAATATCTAATTCCTCAAAAGACGACAAACAAAACCGAGCAAAATCTATTAGAGACGCTGTACATTGCTGCACTACAGTAAAAAAAATCCTTTCTTCTCAAATAGTCCATCTCCTGCAACACACTGCTGACAACTTTTACAACACCAAGTCTTGCAATAAAGGGTATTTTTCTTAAAGCCTTACTTTCTGATGAGATGAGAAAAGCTCAGAGTATTAGTTTGAAAAACTCTCAGTCTCTAGCCCTCACAAGTGAAGGAGGAAAAAAGCAAATAATAATAAAATAAAAAAATCTCTGTGCCACAGAAACCTCCCAGAAAGAACACAGTAAATGTAATTTACGAACAATCGAAGAAGAATCCCCAAGCCTCCCCCCGCCCTTTCAAAGTCCGTAAGGTCCTGACTGAGGCTTTTCAAATGCAGTTAGGAATCCCAGAGCCAGGCAGGCTCACAGCTAGAGTATTCATGAGTCTCTGATTATGGAACAAAGAGCTGCATTTAATGATTACGTTATTTAACAACCGCATTATTTTTTACTTCCACATTACATAACACTCTAACAAAAGCCTGTCCTGCATGGCAGCGTGCCACCTTCAGTTTTGCTCCCATCAGTCCAGACCCCTATAAAATGGACGGTGACCTCTGGTTTCTTTGACCACACCTCACATCACAATAGCAACCGCTGCACGCCAGGCCCTTGTGGCTGGCCATGTTCTGCTGGTTATTACAGCTTCACTGCAAATACCAGAGGGTATACCCTTCCACCCCCTCTTAGCTAACCAGTGTCAACTTGCCTGAAGGAGCCCATGGCTTTGATGCCAAGCAATACGAGCATTAGCATGTGGCTCCCAAAACACATTTGCATTTTTGTTCTACGGCAATGTACTAATCTGATTTTGTGGGAAACCGCAAAAGGACAGAAGACAATGCCACTGGTTTCCTCAAATGGGTTAGCTGACAGGCTAAAGCACAATTTCTTACCCCACCCCCCCATCCCCCTCCCTCAAAAAGCAATGATACTTTAATTAAAAGTGAAGTCTCTGCTCACCAACAGTGCTCAACCTATGGCAGCCACTATCACCATTCCCTCCAGAATGGAAACAACTCCCAAGCAGCCACTACACACAAGGTAATTTGATTCCATGGAGCTTTCTATTGAGAACTGAACTGAGCTGTTGTCGTTTGACTTTAGGAATTGAAAAACCATGGAGCTCAACAGTTCCTGGACTTGAGAACTGCAAAAATCACCTAATAAGGCAAAAATAAGTCAGCACAGCAGACAGCTCTCTGGAATCAAATTTATGATCAAAGGCTATTCAAAACACTTCCTTGTAATGCTAAGGAAAGAGAGGGAGAGAGAGAAAGCAAGTAAGCAAGAATTATACATGCTGAAGCAATAAAACAGGTTTTGGAAAACATAATGGTCAAAAGAGTATTTGCCCCGTAAGATTTTTAGAAAGCATATTTATGCAACATTAAAGCTATTGAGAACTGCTGCTCATATTCATCCATCTCTTAAAATCAAATGTGTTAATTATACACAAAAATACCACTGAAAACACAAAAAGAATGCAAACTCGTTCTCACAGCTGTAATAGATGGTGTCCAACTGCCTGATTTCCAGTGGCCAGCAATTCTCAAACTCAAGGCTTTAAACTTATTGGTAAGAAAGCTTGCAGTTGGAAAACCACCGTCTGTTTTTGAGGCTAATCTGTTTACTTGCTTACCCACAGAAACCTAATGTTTAAGAATTTACACCTTATTTCTATTAAAATGTTATTTAGCTTTACATTCTTACAGCTTACAGCTCTCCTGCTTTGAAAAGCTTTCTGATGTCAAATACTTTTTTCCCACATTAGTGATTATACTCTTTTTTTTCTTATCACTGTCAGATACTCCAAAGCAAAGCAGCACAAGGATTTGTTTCAAAAGCTGCATAACTTGCTAAATTGATGTCCATTCCTCATCTAAAATGTACATACCTGATCTTCAAAGACAAGAGCTCAGAAACTGGATGGCACTGAATGAAAGACAGATAAACTAAGTACAATGGCTTTAAGCAGTACCTATCCAGTGCTCCATGTGCACTTTTGGAAGCTTTCTCAGAGAACCTGATGAGCTACTTTGGAAATATACTGATCCCTGTCAAGGGTCTGTACAGCACATGAAATGTGGAAGACACTGTGTCCAGAGATGTTTTGAGACAGCTGCAAGGAAAAGACTGCATTACTGTAAGCTCAACATCAATGTCTCCTCAGAGTTGTATATTTGCATGAGTGATTAAATCTCCAGGACCATATGCTGAACTGGCATAATAAGCCATGTCTCTTCTGCAAAGTCAAACATGCCTTGGAAAATTCAAGACAGAGTTTCCATGATCTAGCTGGAGCAATGGGGAAAGCAGGGGAAAGTATTTCTAAGCCATGTTTTGTATGGAGTCAGTTTCTTCTTAAAAAACCTAATCTTAGGATGCAGCAGTCTTCAGACTCATTTTCTCAGGTACCACCAAGGGAAAGAAGAGCTCTTCCTACTAGGCAACACAAAGTAGCTTGTTCAGGAGGTGTTAAAATGCCATTTTGATGCAGCACACATACCACAAATTCTATCTTTATCACATTTTGGGAACTCTCTTATATTTGGTACAAGTAAGAAAATAATTAGATTTTCTTACTTGTACCAAATATAAAAAGAGAGCCCTATTACAAAAGACTGATTAAATTTAACAAGAATAAAACCATCTGTGTTAGGTTTCAGAGTCAGTTAAAACTGAAGACAGCACACTGATAAAGGACTTGAGGAAACTGACATTACAGATAACCATCTCATGTAGTTAAATGAGAAAAATCATCCCCACAAATGTTACTCGATATCCCAGTTCTGTTATCTTCTAGCTCACAAAAGATGTGAGCTCATGTACCCTTTGTTGGGCTATTGCCACAAATACATGCAAGTGAACAAAAGGAAGAACCATCATTTTACAGACACCTACTGCACAGTTTCATCTAATCCCAATCTCATGTCATGACTCTTGAAGAGCAAGTAGCACTTGTACAGTTGGTAGAACTCTCAAAATGTACACTCAGGTTTTTTTTTTCTATAGTTTGACTTTGAATATAAATCTAAGTTGTGTAGTGATAAACATTGTTTTTATTCACATAAGCATTTCTTTCTCCTTTCACTCTGTCTAAACTGTTTATTTTATTAACAGACTGATGGAGCACCCATAATATGCTGTGCATTTGCTACTGCACTGTGAGTATTTCACTGCTTCTTCAGGCTTACTGTACAAAACCAGATATTTTTAAAAGCTTACTCAATATATTTAATATTTTAGGATGCCTGT
This sequence comes from Chloroceryle aenea, assembly GCA_013399075.1. Classification (NCBI taxonomy): domain Eukaryota; kingdom Metazoa; phylum Chordata; class Aves; order Coraciiformes; family Cerylidae; genus Chloroceryle; species Chloroceryle aenea. The sequence goes on along the minus strand of VWZY01000316.1, from coordinate 844,983 downwards.
TCATAATCTATATTGCAAAAAACTTAGTGCAAAACGTTCCAACAGTAAAGCTAACTAATTTGAAAGTTGAGTATTAAAAGGGAATAGTGTCACTAATATTTCACAAAATGAATCATGAGAAAGAAATTACTATGGAGGTTTGGATTCAGGGAAACAGAGAAAACCAGTTTGGTTTGATAAGTCTTCTGATTTTTCTGAATTGCATTTCTGGCTACATTAGTTTTATTTTTCAGAATGTAGTGATGGAGAAAGAAGTGCTTTCATAATAGAAAAGAAAAATGAGAAAATATAGAATGGCCAAGAACAGAGCAAATTACTGACCTCCAGCAGCCTGAGTGCTTTGTGTCTTGTTGCCATCGGCATATTCTCAGAGGCTTAAGAGCTTTTTGGCTAGCAGGACGATAATAGACACAAGCTGTAACTCCCCAACAGGCTTAATACTTAATATCAAAGTACAAGCCATGGTGGCATCCTATCTCTCAGAGCCAGGCACTCTCCCTCTAAACTTCTCAAGCACAGAGAGATTGTCCATCCCCTAAAATGTGATTTGCCTGAACAGTCAAGGGGTTTATCTTCTTGTTGTTCTCATAATGAGGTTAGTCTAACTGCTAGATCAGCAGTGCTTAACTTGTAAAGACTGATTTGCAGCAGATAGGCAACTGTTATCCTACACCTTAGAGCACTCAGGTCACCTCAGGAAGAGATTAAATTTTTCAGGCCATGCAGTCAATTATATTAAATGGCTTCAGAATTGTATCCACAGACAATTCCATTTGCTAATTACTCAAAAGCAGGCTAACACAGTGTTCCCCTTGACATGTGTTTCTTCTGTCCTCACAGACTTTGCTGAACACCTCCAGAAGATAAGCAGGATCAGGCATAAGATCAGACATGTGTAAGTGATTCTGTTTTACCACAACATTCCAGTTCTTCTTGTATCACAATTTGACAGGGATCTTCTTGACACCATTCACAACACAAGGAAAATAAAAGTGATTCTGCCTTCAGAAAGGTAATTGCACATAGCAGTGTACTACTCTGCCTAGACATGAGAAGTCTGGCTAGCAGAAGCTGGGTGGCTGGAGCTCAGTTTCCTCATCTAGTTATGCATGTACAAACTATTTTGTTTGCCTCTTTTTTTTTTTTTTTTTTTTTTTTNTTTTTTTTTTTTAATGTTTTTAAATAGCTTGTGGGTTTGACAGTTTCAAATTCCACAGTAGTTAATTTTTAATTTGCAAGAACGGTATGGCTTTTATGTAGTCTGAATTAAAAGAGCTATAATGTTCAGGAAAAGTACAGTGTTTTGATATTAAATATGATCTGACTGTTGAGCCTTATGTAAACCAACAGGAGCTTTGGGATTTGGCCTGACAGTGAATCTACAAGGTGCTAAGTAAAAAAAACCCAAACAGTATTAACCATGGAAACTGCAATAACAACTTGTACTGGAAAAACAATGTAGCCTGGCAATTTTAAGAAAGATAACATCAGAGAAAGCAGTAGAGAAAGAGCCAAGAGAAAACACAGTTTCATTCGAGATCAATCTCATTCAATCTACAATGTTTTACCATAACTCTTTACATTAATTCACATCTGGGAACACAGTAGAGTAAAAACTATCTAGCTGGATCAAATAAAATATTTCTCTGATTTGCAACCGCAGATGCCTACAGAAAAGTACAACAGATCAACCATAAAGACTTCTCCAGTGGGTTTCCCAGACTTCAGTGTCTTGGAGCTCAAGAACTTTCAGAGAAGTAGCAGTGTTCGTCTGACACACTCCATAGTTTTTTTTATCCTATCATCTTTCTAATAAATGTTCAGGTAATTTAAATCCTGTGGCAGAGTGTTCAAACCATAATCATGTAACAGGAAGAATGGGAATGTCCTATCATTTTTGAACTTGCTGTCAGATAGGCCTGATTCCCTAGTTCACACATTGAAGGAAGAGCAATATAAGTAAATAAATCTCTATTAATATTTTCTGTTCCATTCATGACCATATACAGCACAGAATAGGACATACTTATTTCAGTTGAGCCTTCTTCAAATTGAAGTCCACATTGTCACAGCTTAACTGAAAGAGATGCCCAGTGCTCTTGATCACTCCTGACACCTCCTCTGAACCTTTTCCAGTAATATTAGATGCAGTTCAAGATGTGGGAACCAGAACCGTATACATCATTCAAGATGCAGAGCAATACAGTTTCATTAATAGCAGTGACATTAACATGCTTTTGCTTTGCTCCCTATTCTCTTCCTGAACATTCCTAAACTGTTTGATTATTTGACTAGCAGTTGACAGTGAGCGTATGCCTTCATTGATCTGTAATTCCAAGATCCCTTTCCTGAATAGTAAAGCTAATCTAGTGTCCAACAAGAAATATGTTTGCTTCGTTTTTCCTCTTCATCTGTATCACTTTACTATTACTTTCTCTCAGTTTTACATACCAGTTTTTGAATCAGTCCCTCAGTACTGCAAATCCTTTTAACATCTTTGCAGACTGCTCTCTATTTTTCTACCACATATAACTTAGCATCAGCAGCAAATACCATTATTTGAATATTTTAATATTATTGCTAAAATTATTCAGTAATCTACCTCCCATTTTTAACAGAACACAATTTGAGAGAAAAATAGTAAGTAAAAATAAATGATGATTTCATAATTCTATATCCTGTGAATTACAGATTTGTTCCTGCCCATGACAGGGGGGTAGGAACTAGGTGATCAATCTTTAAGGCCCCTTCCAGCCCAAACCATTCTATGATTGAATGACAGCTGAAGTGAAACTCTTCTTCTTTCAGTACTTAGAAAGCTGGATAGTTACAAAACAAACCAAACCCTCTGCCTTTACTAAAATGCTATGTACGTATAAAAGCAACCACTGAAGGATCAGCAATTTGAAGTACACGATGAGAAAGAACTTGGATAGAATTGAGAGTTGAGGACATAAATCATGATGCTAAAGATACCACGGAAATAATATATATATAAATATATAAAATTAGTGAAGTGCGCTAGCACATGTATCTGGAGAGTTTCATTCATTTATATATCAGCTGGCTTCCACATATATGCAGAAAATCCACCATTATTTCAACGCTACTACAGAATGGAAAAAAAAATAAATCACAAGAGGCCAAATGATTAGAAATTCCACCAACATGCTGTTTCTGCAGTGTTAAGAGGGCTGTCTTCCATACTGAAGATGCTGGATAGTAGTTCCTCTGATGCAGGTAACTAGCTCTAAACATGTACAACTGCCTTAATTCACACACTAACACCCTGAAATGAAGTGAAACTTAGCCTTCATAGCTGTGGCTACTCCCAAGTCTTTGCTTTGAGGTCAGTGGTGTTTGTCTCAAAGTTCTTCCAAGTGGCCTGCTGGGAGATTAAGAGCTCTTTTCTGAGCCTGTAGACCACAGATAAGCCACTGATATCATGAACATTTCCAATGAGTCAAACTGCATATTAATATACTTAAACATACCTTTTCACCAGGAAGACCAGCAACACCATCCTGTCCTTTTGCACCCATTTCACCCTACAAAACAAATTATTCAGTTAGAAATTCTAAAGATTTCTAAGGTTAACAAGGAGGTCATTATTGGATTCAAGAGAAAAGCGTCTTCTACCCTGTTTCAGTCATACTTTGTCATGTGGAGGATGCCTTACTTGTAACAATAAACCTAGACAAAATAAATACATTTTAAAACACCCATAATGTCAGTTAAGACCCTTATCTGACAAAGACTTGAACATGCACTTTTCCATAACAAGCAGGTCTGGTGATTTAAGTGAATTCACTGTGGCAACAGAGTGAAGCCAAGGGAGTAAATTTTCACTGAGTTGAGTGTATTCTACATCGAGAAAGCTCTAACATAGGTTTGGTTTGTTTAAAAGTCACGTGCCCACAATATTTTTAAAAGTTACTATCTAGTCTCAGTTCCTTCCTCCCTTCCTCTTACTCCCTCAGAGAAACTAGACACCAAACCATAAGAAATCTGTAACAAAATTTTAGTTTTAAGTGAAATTACCAACTGATCAGGAGAGGCAGCTGCAAACTGGACTGTAAGACTTAAAAAATGAGTGAAGACAACATGAAACATGGAAATATTGCTTAAGAACGTCAAGTATAAGGGTTATAAAGTTTAAAATGAAAACTGAATGGAAGCATATTACAGTCTTCGTTTAAGGACAAACTTGTGTCTACTTATACCAAGAAGAGAACCATCTCTAGCAAACAGAAAATGCTGCAGCCTTTTTTTGAATTATCCAATTCTTTAAGAAGAAAACATCATTGGTTTGAAAAGGATTCACTATCAAATTGCTCTTTGAGAGAAAGGGTTGCCAAAAGAAGCAGAAGAGTCACATTTACACAAATAATTCATTCCTAAAATGGGTTGTAAACCTAAGTTTGGAGTCCAAATCTAAAACCGCAAATGCAAAAGCCCCTGATGAGAAACTAGTGCCTGAGACCTCTACACTGACAAAGCATGTAACTTTTTAAATAGCAGGAACCTGGAAACTCATAATTCTGATATTCAGCATATGCAGAAACTTCTCGATATTAGTCAGAGTTCATCAGTTTAGCCAATAAGCCCACTCTGCAGTAACAAATACCAGTTTCTCATGATCTTCCCAAATAGGATATACACACAGTGCTGCAGTGACTTCTTCTGTTATGTGTAGGAGATACTCAACTGTGTAGCAGAAAGGATACATACAGACCACAGAACATACATGTTCTGTACTCTCCATGGTGTCTGAATGCTCCGAGCCTGCACCCCCACTTGCCCGGTCCACTGATGCCTGCCAGTGCAATGTTAGTCATGGGATCTAAAGTTGTTTACAAGAGGAATATTAGGAGCTGCACAAATGAACTGTATCCCAGCAGTCTGGTGTCTTTCCCAAGAGCAAGGAGACCAGATTTCTATCTGGATGACCGTTTCTGCATTTTACATGAGATTGTCCCCAGGTAAAGTGTCTAACCATTTCTTAAATTACAATGCAAGTCTCTCCATCAGGTTTAATGTGATTGCAATTAACATAATTATGGTACAATAACATCAGCCAGGTATCCCAAAATGCAATATCACAATACTAACACTGCTGTAAAGCTTTAAAAACAAACAAAACCAAACCAACCAAACAAACAAACAAAAAAAAACCCCACCAAAACAAAGAACCTGAAAGAGCTTCATAGACAGAATACTGTACTACCTTTCTCTTTTTCAGCATAACTATAATACCTCTGTTCCGACATGAAGTTCTTAACCTTTCTGAAGTTAAGAAAGTAACAACAGAAAGTTTGGCAAGAAGTACCAGCAACAGTATTTGCTGTATCCCAGAAGAGCCATTATTAAACATTTAATCCCTGGTAAAGGAAGGATTTACAATATATGCTTTTCGTCAGCTCTCCCTCCAGGCTGGCACACAGAGCTGCTGACTCGGCACACTGTACTTTCAGATGCTTAAGTCTCCTTATGCTCTAGCCAGAGAGTATATGGACTGGATCCAGGGCTCTGGATGGCAGTCTCAGTTAAGTTCTGAGAATTCAAATATTTTTGTCTCTAGCCTCAAGGGAAAAAAAACAACTAACCACCAAAAAAACCAAAGTGCTACAGGTCAGGTTTCCTCATTACCTTTTTCTAAAAGCAGAATGATGTGTCCTATTGACTGTCATCATAATTGTGAAGTAAACTGTCATACCCCAAAGCTATTGCTGCTTGTCACCTACTGTGAAATTTATCTACCTTCCTTGCTCCCCATTTTAGTTTCTTAACTATTCACAGAAGCCATCAAAAACTATCTGCATGTGTTCAGCCTGGCTCAAAACTCCTTTGTTTATAACCCATGAACTAAGCAAATCAATCAAAAGGAGTGACTCCTGGGTGTATAGTACCATTCCAGCGTTAAGTTTAAACCAGAGCTCAGAAGCAACAGTGTTCTGGAGGAACATGTGAGTCATCTCTTATGTCCTTTTTATTCAAATATTGGAATGGTCCTTAGTTAGCACTGTCTCAAAAGACCAAAATCCTGTGCACGCAAATAGCATGAATGCACTGGCATTACCAGAGATAAAGAGTCAGGACTGGCCCCTGGTTGCCTTATCTAATCACCCACAGAGTGACTCTCTTATCTATGCACGGTCTGTTCCCTTGGGCTACTTATCAGTATTTTAATAGATCAGAACCATTTTGTTACATTCAGCAGTGTATTTTTATACACAGTATAGTCTAAAATTACACTGCCTGCTATACATCAGAAATCCTTTAGTATATATGAGTTACTACCCAATTAACCAAGGTATGTTTACAATTCTGTTCCACTAACTGCAGACAGACTCCCCACCTTGAGAAGATAATTATTTTCCACTGAAAATTAATTATACATAAAGTTATGCTTCTATCTTGTAACTGTGATTTTAATAACCACAGTTTGATAGGTTGGGGTTTTTTCATGCTTTCATTCAATAAGATTAAAGATTTTATACTCTAGGTTGCACAACCTATCACAGTTTTCACACAGGCTGCATGACAGAATAATAATAAAAAACAATGATCGAGTAAATGCATTCTTAAGTGTATTTTGTCATTTTTGCTGTTGGTTTTTTTTAATATTTTTGTTTAATGGCATTTCCTTTGCTTCTGCAGATCTTAAAGTCCTTCACAAAAATGAAAAAAAACCAAAACCAAAACCAAAGCAAACCCATCCTTTTTATTTATTTATTTTTTAACACAGTATTTTTCTTTCTTACAGAAATTAGATTAAAAAATAGGGTTCTTGACCATAAGGCCTACATCTACACCTAAATAAATCTCTTTTATGCCTTAAAAAAGAACATTCTAACTCCCCAAACAACAACCCTCATTAGGAACTTTTAGCTGATAAATACAATAAATTCGAATTGGGAGAATTTGCCAAGGGTGAGAAAGAAAACTCATCCCAAAGGTGGCATCACTCCAGGATTTCCCTGACACTGAGGGAGAAGCAGGAAGTATACAGATCACAAAGGATCACCCCTGTTACTCCTAGAAGCTGCCCCTGGCCGTACACCAACAGTGAAGTGCATGGGCTCAGACTCATATCGATCTGAGCTGGGTGTCACTGGTTTAACCCTTGCACAGGGGGTCAGCTGAGAGTGCTGCCTCCCCTGTTCCAGCTTCGGCTCTAAGAGTGGCCCTGCTTGGGAGGGGTGGCACCCCCACAACCCTCTGAGCACTTCAGAGTGCTGAGGTCTCCCTGCCACCCTCTTCACACCCTCGTAAGGAGGACTTAAACTGCCATCCTCAGGACTGAGATGAATACTGGAACAGTAAATATGGTAACATAGAAAAGAGGTATATATTTAATACCCCATTTAAAACAAAACCAAAACCAAACTGTATTACTAATGATGGATTACCTTATTAATTTGATAACTTGGACAATTAGATGGTTAAAACATTAAGTAGGACTACCAATAAATTCTTAGCTCCATAAGCATGGACCATTCCCTTCTGCCCGTTATAGTATTTTAGTCTACCAAGTACGCTGGCGACTCCTGACTTTGTTATCACTGACAGCCAGCTGTATTTTGCCTCAAATTTTTCTTTTTTTATGCACTACATCTTCTAGGTCCCTATCAATAGCATCTGCAACAAAACTGGACCAGAAAGAAACCATTACACAAGGCTGCATAACATCATAGATAGGTGGCCATGGGTTATAAGAGGAATGACAGAGGAGGAGGAAAGGAAGACTAGAAAGGAAAATAGACAAAAAGAGCAGTCAGACACATAATTTGTTGTCCACAGGTTCTTTTTCCTTATCATTCTGTTACAAATATTTTCCTAGTGTAACAATATACTGCATAAACCCATCTCAACCAGTCCTAAAATAGCCTTTTAAAAGATTTTTTCCTTAAATAAAATCTAAATTAATGAAGCTCAGTTGAATAGCAATAAATTTCTCCATGGTGTGCATCAACAGACACTTTAAGGTTTGAAAGCACTCTGCCTCTGGCTTTTTGCTCCCTCCTGCACTTACACCATTAACCAATGACCTATTAACACAGCTTAGAATGGTTTCATATAATATCAAATTATTTAATTTTCTTTGGATTTCAATTAAAAAACTTTCATAGGCTCTACATTTGCTTAAAGGAAATAAAATTTAAAAAATACAACATATAATTACTTTTTTATCCTCTCTGATAAGTTAGTTTGTATACTCAGTTTATATGTAATCATTAAATTACTGTAATCTGTATTTTGTCTTTCTGAAGAATTTCTACCTATTGAGGACAAAACAGGACCTTCACATTGTGACCAAAAGACATTTGCTAAAAAACGCAAAATGTATTGGTAAGGGTCTGAGTAGCTATATACCATGCTGAAGTCATAGAAATTGCTTCCAAAACAGAAAACATGACAAATTTCTCACTCAGCAGAAGAGAAAATCTAGTTCTATAGAACAGATATGAAAATGTGTTAAATCACAGCAGACAGACTTACACCTGACCTGTGAGCATTTGCAACTTGTGAAATACACTGCACTAATAATCAAGCTACCGTGAGAGTAACACAGTGTATTATTCAGGGATAACCTAAATGCTACACTTGAATGCTGCTGCCTCTTGATTTTTATCCAACAGGAAAAAGCTATCAGGCAGTCCAAAAAGTGTGATTCAAGGGCACAGATCAGTAAGCAGCAAACAAAGTTGGTCCCGGTGACTTCTTAAGTCTTAATTATTCAGACCTTAAAGAACAAGAGGTTATCCCTTGCTTCTGATATATGCAGAAGCATATAAAATATGCAGCAAATAAAATCCTGCAGAACAAACATCCCTGGATCCAAGCTTGCACAGGAAACACAGGGGAAAGGGAATGCTCTCCTTGATGCAGTTTTTACTACATAGTAAGGGCTGTAGGGTACTAAACTGAACAGTCTGATCATTCAAGAAGGCAACAGTATTGAAACTAAGCAGCTACTTCATCCCCAAAGCACCCAGAGACAACACTTCTATCATTGAGTAAAAGAACTGTCCTCAGAATGTCCTCATGCATCCATAAAGGCAGTTTTGGGGAGCTTGAATAACACCAGCTTGTCTATGTAGACTTTCTTGCCAATACCACAGCAACAAAATGACATGTAAATTCAGTCATACAATTAATTACAGTGGGAAATTGGAATGAGCCAACATAAAATAAAAGGATGAGGAATGTTGTACTGAACAGGAGATAATATCAATAGATAAAGAAATTTCCTAGGGAAAAAAAAAGCTAAAAAATGAACATGAACTCATTTTCACTTGGATGCTGCCATGGCAAGAACATTTAGATATATTTAGTAGGATTCTAATAATATTATGATTTAGAACCAAAAGAAAGCAATAAAATGAGGAGCTGAGCACAAGCAAACTAAGAAATATAGACTGAAGAACCCCCAGACAACTTACAGAAATTCCTTTTTTTTTTTTTTTTTTGTGATTGGCCAGCAAAGTCGTCAAGAAACTGCCGATTTTATGTACAACATAATACAAAACATTCAACTAGTCTGCTACTCTCCTTTACATAATCTGGCAATAAATCATGTATCCTGCATGTCTCGAATGGTTTGGGGTCTTGCTGCCTCTCCACCTCTAATTACTGATGTAACAAGGCCATCATTGAGAGCAAATGTTACTGAAAACTTGCGTAAATGTGGAGGCAAAAAATGGCACTAAAGCTGCAGCCAGCAAGTGTGGCATTCAACTCCATCATTGTAGGCACTACTCAAGGCAGTATTTGTTTGCTCCCAAAGGCCGGTAGTGAGACCATCCTTTTAATCACAGTAGTAATGTGCCCTCCACATACTCCCAAACAAAACCCCAAAAAAACCCACCCCCAAACTAGGGAGTAGCAAGTATTTGTCAATTCTAAGGAAGGTACAAATTAAGCAGCTTTCTAGCTGCTTGCTGTACTACCTCTGACTTTAGTCTGCTGATTTATTGCGTTTTGTGAACTGGTGTTCACAAATGTCATTTTGCACAATTAGGCTAAACTGCTGCATGCACATAATCCTGCTCGGGCTCTAAACATTCAGTAAGGTTTTAGAGTGGCTGGTGAGATCGAATTTGGACTCATAGGTAGCAGGCAACTAGCAAAACACAAAAACAAAACCAAAATCTATTTGTATAAATAGATCTGCTGAGAGGGTTGGGTAGGTGTGTGCTTCCCAGGGAGGTAAACTCTGTTCCATGAAGTAGATGAGGAGACCTCAAAGTGACTCAAAGCTGTAGACTATCCTCTGGCAGGAAGCTCACATGCAGAACCAATGACTGACTAATAAAGGATTTAGCCTGTATAGAGGGAGATTACTTTAAAGACTAACAAAATCCATAAAGTTTCTATTTAAGAAAGATAAACCAAACATACAGATCTGAAAGAGACAATACAATTGGTAATTTACCTTTTCACCTTTATCTCCTTTCTGGCCTGGCAAACCAGCTACTCCTGGCAATCCTGCTTCTCCCTGATTTTAAAAGAAATAGAAAAATCAGCAAATAATCAGATCCAAAGTGTGCATTTGGTTTGGTTTCCTTGTCTTCACAGCAAAAGCGTAACAAAGCAAATGATTCAGAATATAGCGTAACACCCAGCAGAATGATTTTAAAAACAGCATTATGTAGAAGATAATTTGTTCTCAGGTAAAAACCTTTATACTAAATATAATCCCTCTACATATTTCTCATTTTTACCATGAATTTATTTTATCTAAATCTAAATTTCTTAACTGGGAAGTACAATGTAAATACAACACTACAAACCGGTAAGATATTTTTTATAACTAAAATAAATACATTTAACATGCAATTTTATTTTTTTTTCTTTTAGTACCCAGCAGGATTAAACATTATAAGTTAATAAAAAGCAACAGAAAAAGCTCATACTTTATTTGGAAAGCAGTAGCATTTCTCTCTAGATTCTTGCTGCATTCCTGGAAGCATGTATATTTTCCTGTCATTAACAGTCACCGGTGATGAAGTTGTAGCAAGTAACCTCTCCTCACGTGGACACTAAAAGAAAAAGAGGATTTTCTCATTTTTGTTCCAGTTTGGTTAACAGATAAATACCATCCAAACACCACTGTTAAGTTACCTTCTGTTTTAATACTCCTGTACACAATATATTACAGAGAAGCTGCCAAACAGAGGGAAAAGTAATAGTAAAATGAAGTATAAACATTGTGATCCTTCTGTATTAAAATCAATGCCAGGTAAAACTGATCTGACTGTCCCAATTCTTTCTTCCAAAAAAGACCAGGTAGAGCAATAAAGTTTCCCAAAATTAGAAGTAGTGAAGCAAAAAATGCCTATGGGAAAAAACAAAGGCTACTTCTCAGTCTCAGCTTGTCCTCCACCCCCTACCCTAAAATGCAAAAAGTCATGAGTGAATGTGAGGGAAAATTCTGTCTTTATTTGTAATGAAATACTTTAGGCATGCACAATTTGGAAACAAACAAGAATCCCTGAAGCCAACATTCACCTGCCTGTAACTCACAAGGGCTGAGCCAACCTGAAGATACACTACAGGACAAGTCAGCAAAACCTCATAAATTTCAGAAGCTTTCAGTAAGGTGTACTGCGGTTTCCTGTGAGCCTTCTGTCCAAGAAATTCCCACAGAATTTACAGCTTACTGTAGAAATTTGTATCCAAGGATAAATTCCTTCCCTTAAATCACTGATAATGTAGCCCTTATAATTGGTAAGGAAGTCAGGAGAAGATCAATCAGAAAACTTTATACTGCTTTCAATATGAAAGTCATTAACAAGTAGAGCACCATTTTTTACATACAAATGAAGCTGATGGTGCTTTTTATTATACAGCTGAGTGAATGTTGAAGAAGCTATTACAAAAGCCTATCCTTGATCCTTTTGTGCTCATACATTATTATGATTTGTTTTATTTTTAGCAGTTATGACACAGTAGGAAAAAAATAAATAAATTATATTTTCATGCAGGAAGAGAAACCTACAGAAAAAAAACAAAACAACATTCTTTTCACTTATCCATGAGCTACACATTCAACAGGAAACCTACACTATTATCAGTAATATATTTTGAAATATACTGATCAATAAATTATTATTTAAAATTGAAATAACCCTTGCCAACTTAGATCCAGCCCCTTCCATGCTTCTGAACACCTATCAGTTGTCAGTTACCACAAAGTCTTCTGCTTTTCTGTTTTTATCAGCTTTAGCCCCTCATTTCAGGTACTCTTTTCTCCCACCTCTTTATAGATGAAATCAATTAGTCCTTCTGCACTCCAAATGGTGATGGTAGTGCCTGCTGTCTTAGAGAAGCCTGCTTATACAGACTTATACATAACTAGCAGACCAATATTTTAATATATTTTCTGAATTTTTGTTTGTTTGTTTATTTTTCTCCAAATGGACTTGATTCAGCAAAACAATCACATCTGCAATTTGAAGTATATGACAGTTCTAGTGTCCTACAGTTGATACTGACTCTGTCTATAAAAACAAAAGGGAAAAATTTTCCCTTATGTTAAACAATATATACACCTCAGCATGTGTGTTATAAAGATGTATTGGTCAATTATAAAACATCCATTCCACCACATTAGTGTATTGAAATAAGGGAAACACCCGCAACACCTTCCTACTTTTCTACCCTTCCACTTTCATGGAGAGTTTTCCAAGGGCTCTTTATCACGTGTAATGCTTCACTAGATACAACTGTTATTGAGGATGGCTTCAAATAAGAGGCCATTTCAGGTCATTGCAGTGATTTGTTTCCTACTCTCTGAGACTTCCTCGGTTAATAATTAGATATTAATCAGTGTTAAGAAATGCATTTAAAAAGCACTAGCAGCACCTAGTGACTTTTACTGAAGTTCCACTATGCCATTTAATTAGGCAGCAAGAAACAACAAACCATGACTTCAGATACAGGTTTCTCTTTTAGGAGGTGATTAATCTTACACTTCTATGGAAATTTCTTTACAACTCTTTAGTAAGAAACAATGAAGCAATTTCTTTTGTATTAACATTTGCATTTTAATAAGTAACTTACCAGGTCTGCAGATATTTCACAACATGTATCTTCTATTGCAAGTTTTGGATTACAATAAACTGTTATGCGGTGAAGTTCAATCTATTAAGAAATATAAAAGAGACTAATATAAGATGTAAAACATCACGTTACAGCATGCATTTTCTTATCTTGGCACAATAAACTTTCTCTCTGAAACACCGTATTTCTGAAATACTTGAAAAAGAGACAATACCAAAACGATTATACAGCTCAACAGTTAAGGAACAAATTGCACAGTCTATTACTTTGATGTAAATCACATTTTTCATTCAATTTAGCTTCATCTAAGTTGCATCTCTCTGTACCTGTCTTGCTATGATACATAGTCATTTTAGCCCTCTAGACAACCTCTGCAAACCTTCTTTTCAGGAATGTAATTTTCTCCTCCAATGTACTATATACGCCTAACTCTTTGGACAGATCTTTCTCCGGACCTTGCCAACAAATCATCTGAAAATCAAAAATACCAAATTCTGTATATAAAAGTTGTGTTTCAGAGATTTTAGTTGGATTGGTGAGATGAACAGCATATAATTTTAGCTAGCTAATCCTGCCCTTGTATGCCTCCTCTGCATGTTTTATATCCTCTTACTCTCCTCCTTGCACTTGGTATTGAGAAGTGACTGTTTGTACAGAATCTGCTCTGCTGCCTTCATCAGCTTTATACCCACAATGTTTTTTTTCCAAATGTGGAAATCCCAATTGACAGTTTCCACTCAGAATTATCCATCCCATGCCATATAACTAACACAAGATAAAAAGAATCTGCTCCTTCTCCTGTGTGCTACTTGGAAATGAGGAGATGGTACATACATTTCAAATAAAGCTGAACTCAGTCTTAGAAAATAAAATGAAGAATGATCCTGGCCCCATGAAATAAGAGCTCCAAGTCCAGGCCAAATTGTTTAGTACCTCACAGGACTGATTCTTCCCACAGCGCTAGCTTGAAGTTACCATGTGCTACTTTCATCTGGAACTGTACAATGTACATAGCGTAGCTGAAACTTTCAGATAGTCACAATCAACTTTAAGCCAGGTGCTTTAAACCTGGTAACTAGATGTCAGCATACCTAAAACAAACTGACATTTTGTGGAGTTTTCAAATTACTTGTTGTGAGCTTTCTGCACAAGGAAACAGAAAGCACAGTCCAGAATATTACATGGTTGCCTTGGATAATTCTTGCAACAAAGGCTGCTGGAAATACACCTCCAGCCACTTGTTAATCCTTCCCATTCAGAGGAGGGAGAGACAGCTATGAGCAACATGCCCCTATTTCTGCATAGCTGAATCACTCTGGAATGTGACACAATCTTGACACAGAGGTAATCCTTTCTATGTCTATCTTTTTAACAAAGAGAGAGAAACTGTAACAGATGACTGATACAAACTTTAAATAAATCTCAAAGAAATTGAAAGAAAAAAATTATCACTGGAAGTTATCTGTACATGTAGTAATAACACATCTGGGGTAACAACACGGCTCCTACTCTAAAATGAATACAGGAAAGACAGACTCCTGAAACCAGGACTGAGTTTTTATAGTTACTTTGGTAACAGAAGGTTTGCCTTAGCAGATGCTACAGTACTGAATATTGTTTAGAGAAAAAGACTTAAGGACTTCAAATGAAGAATACACATTCAGAATGAATAACCAGTTTTGAACCTTTTATCTACATAACTGTTTACCGTGGTGTTAGTAAAAGCACTGCTAAAATATGATTTCAAATTATCTGATTTTCCTTTAATACTACTCACATCTACAGGCTTGTCATCTGCAGCACGAGAAGCAATCAGAGTCCTTCCCTGCAAGTCAATGGTGAATTTTTCATCAGTCTGCTTTCTCTCGATTAAATTACAATCCAAATAGAGGGAAATGATCCCCGACTGCACACTAATACCAAGCTTATGCCACTGCCGATCAAACAATGGATAAATTTCTCGACTCTTGAAAGTGTAGTGCAGTATATTTCTCTGAGAAGACTTGGTCATATACTCCACAACCTTTTTTGTACCATCCAGAAGGACAGCAATCTGAAAACAAAATAACAGAAGTGGTTACTTAAAAGTTATGAGCATATGAATTAAACACACACATAAACTACATGCAATAAAAGCACTTTGACTACATAGGTTGGGCAAGAATTATGTTATGAAGTATTATTCTTTCTAACTTTGTAAATAAGTATCAGGTGTAAATCAGAATGTGCCTTCTAGTTTTCAGTCTTAATACACTTTGTTAAATTTCTGTAATTTCTATAATAATTCATTAATTATTTCAGAGCAGTTTGTCTATTTCATATGAACTGTAGCTAAATCCACTGGTGAAGCATCCATAAAGTTCTGTTTGCCATATTATATGATGGGGGAAACTTCATGAAAAAAAAATAAAAATCAAAGCCGACTCTAACCTCAGGTGTGTCGTACTGATTTAAAACTTGCCATATATACCAACGCTCCTTCTTGGTGCTTCGCCGTACACGGAAAGTAGCAACTAGAGAGTATTCTTCAGGAAGCCCATTTGGAAATACTTGCCTACAATAGGAAAAAAAACAAACAAAAAAAGAACAGAAAAAGATTTGTTATTCTTATACATGCAAACACTACTTAAAAGGAATGAACAGCATAATACCTGGTGAAAACAAGGAGCCAGATGCTCACTTACACTCATACAAATTCACAGGCTTCAGTGTTCAGAACTGCGCGCTCTCAGAAGTACAATTCAGTCGACTTATAAGAATAAATGGCTAAGGATTTTGCCAATGTATGTTTTGTTCTAGCTTTCTTAAAGCTGTAATTACTATAAACAGGAGTCTTAAAAGAACTGCAAAGTGAATGCCACACATAAACATATTTTAAAATACTGCTTTTCCCAATTTATTGCTTGGGATACTGCAATGTTTCCCAGAGGATTTGTGGAATACCCAACATTGGAGACTTTCAAAACACAGCTGGACATGGCTCATAATAACCTGCTCTAACTTTCGAGCTGATCCTGCTTTGAGTGGGCAGTTTAATCCAGTGACCTCTACAGGCAATGACTTGGGCTTCTTGAGTATCAGAACAGCTGGACTTTAGCAGGCTTGAACAAAAACAAGGACTGCCTTTATGAATGTATGTCTTGCAGTTGTTTGATTTTGTTATTCCTTTCTTACCTAAGACAGGTATTTTTAAGATGCTGCTTTAAAAAAGTCTGACTTTCTACCTGTATCACAGAATACAGTACAACACCACTTCTGCAGACTATTTGAAAAGTTTGTATTTCAGAAATGATTAAATTAGTCTCTACAGACTCTGGCAGTTGTTAAATATATACTAATTTTGTACTGAACAAATTAGGAAGGTGAAATCAACTTTTTTCATTTCAAGCTTCTGCATTTTGCATTATTTCTTTTCTAAGATAGATGAGAGACAAAAATAACCAGAGATGCAAACACTACATAACATGCAAGTTGCTAAAATGCTGACATTGCTGTTTGCTGAAAACTGTCAGGATTTCCCAAGTAGCCACATTGCTAAAGTCATTCCCTGGATCAAAGCAGAGAAAACCTGAGAGCCCCATGCAGCAGAAAAAATTCATTTTTCTTCTCACAATCATGTGAAGTAAATGATTCAGTTCTAAAAAACTAAAATTGGGATTATAATTATACCGTAACGTGCTATAAAGGCTTCATTTAAAAATAATCAAACAAACAACAAAGCTAAAAAGCAAAACAAACTGGGGGGGG
>VWZY01000316.1:773820-827861 GCA_013399075.1 Chloroceryle aenea | reverse complement strand
AGATGTTTCAATGTCAAAAGGCAAGGCAAAAGGGAATAGGCTTTGTCAGACTTTGATCCAGATTTCAAACTGCTCTGTACTTGAATTATAGCATAAAGAATATGTTCATGTTTTGCAAAGAAAACACCTGTGTTGGACATCAGTAATACATGAGCGCATCTCTGCAGAAACTATCTGGATATAGAATCAGCCCTGTGGTTTACAACATCCCAGGCAAGCTAAGGACATTACATATCAGGTTTACAGCTGTAAACTAGAAGGATAACTGGCTGTGGGACCCTATGATAAGCTCCCCCAAATCAATTTAACTTTCCCCAGCTAAATTCCATATTGCGAGAAACAAGGGAGTTTACATTAGTGAGCAAAGCACAGAAAACTGTGGAAGGAAAATCATCAGAAGACTTCATCAAATGTGGAAACCATGATTAGTATGGTAACTCTGCAAAACAAAAAGTAGTTGTTTCTGGAAAGAGTAGTTATTCTAGTAAATATGGAGCACTTCTTCATTCTTTCTTTCTTTTTTTTTTTTCCACCATTGCTTTTTACTGTGAGCATCCCTGATACTTTAGGAGATATCTAAATGAATGACAGTATTATTCTTCTAAAATCTTAAGTGTTTCTTTCAGAATTTTCTAAAAAAATAAAATGGTTGTGAGTGCACATGATATATTTTCCTTAACTGTTTATCAAACCATTTAGGGAACGGGACACGCGTTAAGATATGAACAAGCATTTTAGAAAGGGCAGGAGGTCACTCCAGCTTCTCTTACCTTTGAGCTGACAGAGGAAACTGTATTGGGTGTAATGAGAAAAGCAGATAAGGTCAAATTAATTCCTAAGGGCATTACACTCATTTCAGTGGAGTCAACTAAAGAGGCTAATTTTAGCTCAAGATTTAAGTAGAATTGGACCAAGAATAAGTTGAATTAAATTAATAGAATAATTTATGTAGGGAGGTATCCTGGAGGTCAGTGGATGTTTAGAAAATTAGATGAGGTTATTATGAGTCCTGTCCAAATGAACTTTGAAAGTCTCCAAGAATGGAGATTATGCCACAACCGTCTAGAAAATTTTGTCTGGCCAACAAACAACAGAAATTTGGTATGCAACTACTGACATAACTCAACAGAACCAGTATCTTTATTCTGATCAGAGTTTTTTACTGGGTAACTATATGAACATTCCTTTGTGACCAAGTATACACAAAATTCAACCCTTCCAGTCAGAATGCTAGATAGAAAAAAAATGAAGGAATAAAATACTAGAAAACTAGCACAGTATCTACTACTATACACACTTTCCCCTATATTCTTGCTCCCTGAGTGGCTTCAAGTGAGTGTAACAGAATATAAAATGTACATCTAGCACTGAACTGACTGTACATGTTTCAAACAGTAAATATATAACGACATTTGATGGAGGATAAACAAACAATCAAAAAGCCGGAACAAAAATGTGAGCATAAAACCCTGTATTGGAAAGTGAGAAAAGCCAAAACAAAATTTTGCAGAATACTGAATTTGAAATTCAAAAGTTCTTTGACTGTTTAATGTACTTTTTTGCCTGATTACACCTACCAACATTTAAAAATTAATGACAAAACTAATCACATGTCATGTGAAGAGTAAGAACAGTAAAGAAGCACCATGAAGTGTTAATGAAAAATACAAAGCAAGTTGTTCCACATGTCCATGGCTCAACAAGTACTTCCCCACAGAGTGTTTACCCTTTCTAAGTGGCACAGGGGAAGAACAATAGGAAAAGGATAGAGAGTAGGGATGTAGGAAACCTGTACCAAGCTCACCTCAATGTCTATAGATGTAAAGGATAAATACAGAGAAGTGTCCAAGTAAAAAGCATTAAGAAAAATGACAAGTCTTAAGAAAGCCGACATTACAGAAATGTGGGTAGCAATTAATAAGTGTGCAAATTCATCTATGAAGGCAACAAGAAATAATTTACAAGTTAAAACAGACAAGTAAATGAGGGTATCATTGGCATATGGTCTCTGAAGAAGGGGACAAAAGCATCAGAACCAAAATATATCAACAGACTTGTGAGTAAAAACATGCATCTCAGATTTTCCTCTCCCAGGAAACATCCTTAACGGTGAGACAACAGTCAAGTTCTCCTGTTCCTGTTGAGCTTGCTTTGCTTAGGACAATCCAAACCAGGCATCCTTCCTGGTTGACTGCCCTAACCTTCAAGGCTATTGAAAAGATCCTCTCTCCCTCTTCCGAGTGCTCATGACTGTCATGGTTTGTGTGGAATTCAATGCTGTCCAAGCTTATTATGTGCAACTTAAGCACAGTCAATGGCAGGGGCACTTCTGGGAACATAGGCAGTGTTGAGGTATCTCTACACACATCTCTGAGTCATAATGAAACTTGGGTGGGAATTACAGGACTCCACTTAAGCCATGGTGCTTTTGAGCTTCCCTGGAATTTATGTCCAGATGCTGGGGGAAGTCTTGTCCAAAATGATTCATTTTAGGTGCCACCAGGGGTTAGGTGGTGCTTGAGAGCAGGCAATTTGAACCATTCTCTGAGATCAAGGTGCCCAAAGTCTGACCAAATTATACTTTAGGTGGAATTTAGACAGTTTGATTTTCTCCCTCCGTCCATATTGTCAGTCATATGTAATAAAAAAAGAAAGCTGATGAATGGAGCACGGTGTTCTCAAAGAAAAGCACGCCCTTGGTGGAAACTGCTGAAAACAATAGCAGGAATTGAAGTACATGAACTGAACACACAGGCTTGAATTTACACCACCCTCGCCTGCTGGATTGAGATGTAATTTAAACTAGAGAGGCCTCAGATGGCAGATTGAGAAGACCAAAGGTAGCAAGCAGGAAAATCCCTAACAATACAGGGTTTTAGATTGTACGTACATTACAAACCCAGACATTCAATTATCTCTTAATGTTCCACAGGTTGAAGCCTCAGGCAGATGCATCCAAAATGTTAATAAATACGTGCTGATGTCCCTGCAACAGCTATGCACCACTATATCAAAGCATATGTATACTTAAAAGTCGAAAAGCCTTTTTTGTTGCATTCTCCTCTTTTTTTACTAGATTAAATGTAGACATATTTTTTCCTAAAAGTAGGTGTTGTGGCCCAAGCACAGCACAGACTGTACATTATGAGGTTAACAGAAGAGCAGTTACAGGAATTTTGCACAAACTTTACAACTGTATTTGTGCATATCTTCCACCGTTCCTAATGAACAAATGAAGACTGATTTTTGGCAAAATGTTTATTAATTTGTTTCCTCCATAGTTCTGAAAATTTCTGAAATGCAGACACCAGCTGGTTCTCCTAGTCCTACCAGGAGAACAGAAGTAATTATGAATGAATTAACTGTGTATTCACTGTGCTATAAACAGTTTTAGTTCTATCTTTGTAAAGCAGCATTGAGTTACCCATATCAAATTTAGTAAGGCAATCCTTTATTTACCTTTTGTTTTTGTTTTTTAAAAAAGCACTAATGGAAAAGCAACATCTATTTTTAAATCTTATGAACTCTAATTGTTCCATATCAAATGAGAATACACTACAGTGTACGATAAACTTCCGTATTTACAAGTATCAGTGAAGCCTCCAGCTTGCTGAATATCTTCCAAGAAGAGAAAGATGAGCCAACTTACATTTCCTGAGACTGAAGTGAGAGATGTTTAGAGTTTATAGCAAGATATATCTTTTCCAGCTGACATATACCATTACCTGGTATATGTCACTTGTAACATGACAATGTTACAATGCTTTGGTGACCACAGCTCAATGAGTTTGCTTAAACAGCTTTCTTATGGTTGATAATTATTTATTTAGTACCACGTTGACCGAGACACTGAATTCTTAATCTGTTCATGTTTGCTAAGGAATTTAAACTGAGATCTATTATAAATAAAAAAGTAAAGCTCAGATGTCCAAATGCAAAAAATCTCCACATTATTCTCAATATTTCTGCATTGAATTACTACATTTTTGATTCTCAGGTTTTGCCTAAATTGACTGGTACTATGGTAGAATGGGAAATAACTAACTAGAACAATCTCTGCTTAGAACGTGTATTTTAAATTATTTTCAAATAAAAGAACAGCTGTTTGTTACTCAGAATAAGAAATAATTTCCTTTCCATCCATCTTCCTCAAATCACATTAAGAAGCACTATATAGTTTCATGTTACATTAGGCCTCAAGTTGTTTTCATATGACACATTATATGATGCAACTCAAGGGAAACTATTCAGACAGCTTAAGAGTTATTAATTACTTAGGGAGAGGCTCAACCCACTCAGAAAATGTACTGCTGAAAGCAAAGCTGCAAATTATTTTAGCATTGAGAAAATGGATTTACCTATTACTTTATATACTTCAGCATGCCTCTGCTTTCACTTAGTGAACAGGTATAGATCAGCTGTCACTTTCAATATACAGGTGGGTCCAAATTTTTATTTTTTTTTTCTGTAAGGCAATATTATTGCTCTTACAATTTTAAAGGACATTTAAAAAAAAAAAAAAAAAAAAGGGATTGGTTTGACGGAGAAACAGATCTACCAAAACTATTACACCTGTGCAGAGTACTTTTCCCCTAGGGTTTCCAGCAGTATTCTATATCCTTATTTACAGGAATTATTGGTGAACTCCTGGTCCTAATGAAGTCAAAGGCCAGTCTTCCATTGATTTTAAAGAGGTCAGGCTGATAAAAGTACAACTGCTTCCAAAATTCACCAACTACTGTGCATTTTAACTTTTCTGATAAAAAAAATATCAGTCAGCAGCAGCAAGAAAAACAGAAGCAGTAACATATAATAATGGGCACTGGAAATACAATATGTTTTCTTCTTATTTTCCTAAGCTTCATTAAATTCTGAAAAAAATCTGGTCAACATTTAGGCTTTTGGCATCTTAACTTATGGAAGACAACTTGCAGCACTTCGGACACAGTTATACACTTGAATTGCACAACTCGGATATTTGTTTTATGAACCAAATAAGACTTGGAGCAAGCAATGAACTCTCCTTCCACATGGAAAATCAAAATAACCCTAGCAAAGACTGAGGGCTGCCAAAAGCAAGAATTTGTGATGTGGGCACATGGTCATCCAGTCTTTCTCTCCCCTTTTTAATAATGAATGTATTTTAAAATGTAAAAAGGATCATGAAAGGGGTTCAGAAAGCTAGCAAGAGTATCACATTAAGAAGTACTATATTCAATCAGTATGTTTCACCTCCAAAATACCACACCTTACCCTGAATGTTGCACAGTAAATTAAGCTGATCAAATTAGTAGTAAGCACCTTTCTGTGTAGATACACATGGGGTAGCAAAGAATAACAGCTGTACCACCAGGGAACACTACAAAGGAAGATGAGTCAGGGAAGAAAAACCCAGAGCCTACTTCATCAATCTGAAACTTTACTCAAAGTATACTCCAAAGGATCCTCCCATACCTGCATTACTATAGACTCAAGAAAACACAATGCAACAGGAGGGATCCAGACAATGGATATACAACAGTAAGCTGCCTTTTCAAGCACATAGCACGTAAAGGAAATGTATAGGGTACTAGAAAAATTTGGGTGGCTTTTGCAGTATACAGGCACTGAGATGTTCCTCCAGACACTTTTGAGTCCAACATCTAATGCATGGTAGGTTACCTGTGATCCAGAAAGACTGAAGTAATCTGTATGATTCACTTAGGCCTTACACTAAATACAGGTTTTGCATTCAGACCGTTTCTTTTCCTTAGGAGATGACCAGAGAATAAGCAAACATACTGCTCTCCATGCCTGAGAGAAGGGGAACACTGATGAAAAAAACATGGAACACTAATTAATTTACAAAGGAGAAAACATTTCCTCTGCATCTGCTTTATCCTCATCATAGAATTGCGTGACACTTTCTTGAGTCCCTCTGCCTCATGCTGCTCTAACAAGATTGGTTTTCCATGTGTTGGCATTGCTTACTGGCTGAGAAGCATGCAGAGTCTTCCTAACACGGCTGGCAGAAAGCAAGCAAAACCAGCCTTCATTGCCCCAGTCTCAAATTTCAACTCAATTCTTCTCATGTGTATCTTCAGTAACTGTGGCAGTCAGGTAACACCTCTGTAGCAGATGCTGAGGCATCAGTAGTTGATATCTTCAGCTCCACCTACCCCTTCTCACAAAGATGTTACAATAAGAAGTCACATTCAGTCTACTGGTTTTAGAGTGTTGTGACTACAATGATGTTTCTCGTACCAAGTGCCCTTTCATTGCACATTTCTCCACAAACCACGGGTGCTAAATATGCTAATGTATACAAATTTTAAAAAGTCAGTTAGGAAGAGCTTCCAGTACCAGCACCCATCCCCCTTTCAGCGATACACTGAAAAATATACCAAAAACTCAAAAGAAAATTATCTCTTTTGAACTCCCATAATATCCTGTCAGGGATCACGTGCTCTCTAGATGCATCTCATTCCCTTTTCCCTTCTATAGCTAAATGTAGAATATGCACACCACCCATCCACATTTTTCTAACAGGTTTCTACTCCTATGATTCACAGTAGGGAATGAAACCTTCCTGCAGACGTGCAAAGGTGGTCTTGCTGTCCAGCATGAACGGCCCAGAAATCTGCAGTGTTTTTCTTTACTCAGAGCCACGCTTCTATAAGGAAACTTACCTAGGATCTGACACATTTCTCACAAGGAATACAAAAAAAACTGAACAAGACTTTAATTCTGGAGATTAATGTCAGAATATCAAGAACTGTGATGATCTCTGGTGGGTTTGTGTTTTCTAAGATACAGTCTTTGTTCAGATTTTAAAGCTAAGATGTGCTCAAAAGAATGGCAGAGATTTAAGTTCTCCTCGAGTCACTCAAAAATTGTACCAAGCTTTTTGGCATTTTTACATAAACTCTCAAGCCCATTTTGCTGTGCTAAATGTCCTAAAATCCAATTGTGGTACTCCCCCCCCCCAAGTATGGGAACCAACAAGAGAAGTCAATATGAACTTAAGTACAGAAAGTTCATTAAAAGTGTTTAACACCTACCAGGGTCTTTATTTAGACATTTTATGAGCAGCCCTATAACTTATGTGGCTCTCCTAGTTTGCTCCCAGAAATGGAACAAAGACAACAGGTCCAGTTATTAGAGCAGTCTGTTACTTGGCAGTCTGTGAAGTCAATGAGATATTAAATTCTTATGCTAAATATGATTATCTACAGTGGAATTCAGCTGATAAAGAAAGCCTCTGAAGATGTTAGAGAAAAAAATGATTACAGTAACCTGTGAAAGTCAACTGGCAGTAAAAATTGCTCTGCACAAATTTTTGCGTGCTTCCTGCCTATGATCTATGGTACAGTGTCATTATTCATAGATCTCAGTGGGTGCTGTTGCCTGGAAAAGTAAAGAAAACGCAGACTACAATGAAGGATTTGTCTACTGGAAGCCATGATAATTCAGTCTAAAGACAGACGATGCACTTCAGACTTTGGAAAGGAGGGAGCAAATCAGAAAAGATGTTTCCTTTTTCTCAGCCTATGTATCCATATAATCTTGTCTAGAGGAGGAAGAAATCAAAGCATCCATTTCTCCTTTGAGCTTTTCACAGCCAATTTACCAGCACTGTACAGGAACTTGTACAGGTATCTAGAGACACAAGCTGATTCTAGAAACAGAATGGCATTTGTAGTATGGTACACAGGAGGGCTAGTCAGTTCCAGCAGAGCTGCATGCTGAGAGACTCACATCCTCCTACTTCTCATGCTGGTCTTGTGAGAACTACCTTGTGTATTTCTGCATGACATCGTGTTACCCAGCCTAAGTGCATTGTTTCCTTAGGACCTTCAATTTCTTCCTGTTTAGTCTCCCATCAGCCCCATCCCAAACTTTTGGTAGCATTTTACAATGAATCAATGGAACAAGTGCTAGCAAAGTGCACTGTTGATAACACTTGGAACAGGCTCCCTTCCTTCCTTGATTTGTTTTACCAGGTCCTAGACAACCCTGGCTAATGGTAAAAGTGAAACCATCTCACAGGCCAGCATCCCTCTAATGAAAATGCTGAGTACTCACAGTGAACAAAATAACATGGCTGGCAGTGGAAAGGGAGGGCTAGAAGTACTGCTGTATGGAGTGCACCTGAACCAAAACTAAGGGATGCTTTTTTCCTAACCTCCTTCAATCATTGCCCAGATAACAAACCTCCTCCTCTTCAGCATGCAGGACTGACTATAAATAAATACATTCCAGCTGAAGTCACAAGCAGACCATGCTAAGAAGTGCTTGAGAAAAAAAGGTACAGGCAACACCAAAGGTACTACACCCTACAACCTGTTATGGATGGATGTGTCTATCCAACTTGATTCCAGCTGATCTCCCCCCAAAAAAGAAGGCATAAGTGGTGAAGATCCAATTACCAACAGAAGAGACTGGAGTAGAAAAGAAGGTTAATGATACGAGATACCAGGGTGTGACCTGAAATAAGTAGCTTTGTCAGCTGCAAGAGTGAAGCTACAGAGAGAAAATGCTTTTGCTTTAACACCCCCTACACACAGCATGACTAGTCTATGAATATTTAAGTCTCATGTTCTGCTTACAGTCTGAATGATAATTAGATAAATACTGTGCTCTTTTACAGTTTGTTAAAACTGTTAACATTCATGGGTTCAAAGTGAATGAATCTGGAAAATAAATGTAATTTGCATCACATAAACTTAATAGCATTTTCAGAAACTGTAAGTGATCACTCTTCTGAAGTCTCAGGACTCAGAAATTAGATAGTTACAGTTAAGCTAAAAAAGAAAGCGTATATACAGCTTAGCCTGCATCTCTCACACTTATTGTAATAATTAGATTTTTGGTAAGTTACAGATTAAATGGGGTTAAAAGATAGCAAGCTCAAAAATATCAACATTGCATTGCTATCTGCTGAGTCATAACTATGTTTAACAGGATGGGCCAAGGACCTGTGACTTGCTAACCCTGTTCCTATCAGACTCAGCTGGGAAACAGCCAGGTATTCCCCTTAAAGGCCTAGGAGAGAAACCAAAGGAAAAACTTCTAAAGAGAGATGGGATCTTTATTAGGCCAAAACCAGAGATGTTGTAAGGAGTTTTCAAACAGTGGTAACTTTGGATGTTGATGAACATTTTATTCTGATTTTTCCTAAGCTTCACATCAAAAGAACCACCAAACCCAACTTCAAAGAATACTGGATATTACCAGGAGACCTTCTCAGGCTGAGGAAACAGGCCAGATGCCTTATATCCAAACAAGGAAGCTGGATATGCTGGGAATTTACAAACTTTTCTCAAAGCAGTGAAGGTTGCACAGTACAAAATCTTCACATGAAAATGCATCAGCTGTAACTTTATTTGAGGTTGAATCAGCTGTGTAACTTCTATGCGAATGTTAACAGAGCTAGAATGAACAATGATCTTATTTTTCAACAATGAGACTGAGATTGAAATCTTTACCACTGATAAAAATTCTAAGAACATCACATTACCTGCTATAAACCTCAGGGTAGTAGATGCAGTATGGAAAAGTTATGACAATAAAGAAAACATCACCATTATTTTGCATTGTATAAAATTGGAACATTCAAGCGTGCAATGAGATGCAACAAATATTTTTAAAGTTTTAAAAATGAGATAACTTTGTTCCCTCAACATCATATAACAAAACCATCACTTTGAGGAATTCTCTCTTACCCTATCAATTACTTGGTTGACAATGGGACTAAGTATCCAATATTATGGGAATCTATATTCTTAAGGGGGAAAATCTGTTCCGTAGGAGAATCTCTGGAATTCATCGGGTTCAACTGCCCCTGCTCAGGCAGGGCCACCTGGAGCTAGTTGGATAGGAGTACATGTTTAACTGCATGTGGGAACAAAATCCAGGGCCACCTGGAGCTAGTTGGATAAGAGTACACATTTAACTGCATGTGGGAACAAAATCCATCCAACATAAACTGGAGATAACATTTAATTATGATAACAAAACTTAGGACACTGTGAAAAAATGTGGATTCATAACAGTAGTGCTAACTGGTCCTTTAGGAGAGCAATGAAGCAAGGGTGTGTTACAACTCTCCAGTCTTTCAAGAACTCTAACCAGTTAATGAATCAGGACTTTCCTTTCCATGAAATCATATCAGCTATCTTGAATCACTAGGTGTTGTTTTTAGTGCTCCTAATGTTTTCACAACAAACCAACCTTAAGCTTATGTAATTTCCTGGTAGCACAGCATATCTGCCTCCACATATTAACAGCAATACAATCATTTATCACTTCCTATATTTAAAGAAAGTCCTGCTGAAAGGAAAGTAACCTATAAAAAAATAAGAAATTGTTTCAAAGTTTGTGCTCCTTTTGGAGTAAACATGGATGTCTGATGGCATTTCCTTCACCTTTTTCAGATACTCAGGTCATCATATACAATTTAATTTCTGAAATACTGCTACAACTCATCTATGCTTTGGTCCTGTTGTGCCATGCTTCATTCCAATGTCTCTGTCCATATGATCATTCTCACAAATTACTGCCTCTATCAGATACTGTACACAGTTCATATAGGAATGAAATGTCCAATGTTAAACATTCTCAATTCTCAGTGACTGAGTTTCACAGAAGATATTAAAAAAAACCAAAGAAACAAACCAAACAACAAAAACAGAACAACAACAAAACCCAACTTCCTGCACTAGAAGGCTCACCTCACAAAACACCGTTTCCAAATAACGCCTTTACCTATAAAACAAGTGAAAATTATCTACTAATTCTGTATGAGTCAGCTGCTAGATGTCCATCCTGAGCAGCAGCAATGATTTAATGCTGCAATTGCATGTGTTGTATTTCCAAGCACATCCAGCGTGGAGGGTCCAGGGCGCAAGAATTGGACCCGGAAGTGCATTTCTTCCCCCCCAAGTCTTGGCAAATAGTTCCTGTTGTTGTATGTGCTCCTGATGAATACTATTATCCTTTTTATTTCATTTCATAGATGAATTTAATCTGGCAGTCA
Source organism: Chloroceryle aenea (assembly GCA_013399075.1). Classification (NCBI taxonomy): domain Eukaryota; kingdom Metazoa; phylum Chordata; class Aves; order Coraciiformes; family Cerylidae; genus Chloroceryle; species Chloroceryle aenea. Next base: position 816,844 of record VWZY01000316.1, on the reverse strand, counting down.
TCTAGCATTCTGAATTGCTCCATTAGAGACAGATCCAGTAAGATATAAAATAAGGTGTGTGGAGTCACAGCACCTTGATGATGTTATCGGTGGTGTTACTTCTCAGGAGCAAACCTCATGTTCCTTAGTCACAAATGTCCATTGCTACTTTATGGGATATGTATTTAGCAGTATTTGAGTAATCAACACTGCTCACCATAGATTATGAACATACGTGTTTCCTACTAAACTCCAAGCAGGGTTCATAGAGAAAATTGAGTAAAAGAGATAAAGTTTATCCAGAACTTCAGTATTAACATTGCTAGTAAGTTGCAATAAGCAGTAGATTAATCCCTAAAATAAAAGATATGTGCATTTTCATATGACTGTTAAAAGCCTAATGCCATATTAGGAATTATCAACAAGTTATTGAAAGCCTGTATTTTCATGGTTAATCTCAGAGTATTTTTAGGATTTTTTTTTTTAAATAGAATTCTGAGATTCTGCAACTAGTCACATTGACTACATCCAAAAATAACATGATCATGCACATGGTTCTGTTCATACACTGATATCTGTTTATCAGGACTTCGTTTCTATACATTACAGACTGTTCTTCATGTTCAAGCTCATTAAATCATTCCAAGTACTGAAATTAGTTTGTGACTTCACAAATATTCACTTGAGACAAGGCTACAGTCAGCAAACTCTGTGCCCTTATGACTGAAATCAAGTTGATACCCAGGCCTCTGTGTGAAAAATGCAGGGCATGAACTGTACTGATCATGCAACATTAAGGAAGTATTTTTTATCTCCATAAATAAAAAATGGCAAGGTGATAAAAAGTGCAATGAGCTAACCACGAAGAAATGCTAGAGGCCAAAAATCTTTCACAACAAACTGGAAATAAATGAAGTTCAGTCTAATGAAAAAAGCACCAGGCAGTTTCACTGTGAGAAAGCCCATGAACTATTTTTAGATAAAAAAACCTAAAAACTCAGAGGCAAGGTGGGGGAAGGGAATGATATCTCCATGGCATCTTTAAGCAACAAATCCTCAGTGTAGACACAGATATATCACCACAAACATATTTTTGTAGGCACAACTTTAGTTAAAAGGAGGGAATGCCTGACAACATTACTAATGCAAACTACATTTTGCAATGTGTTAAATCAAAAAAGCCAGGAAAAAAATAAAAATCTGATTTATTACAGGGTTGTCGGGTTTTTTTTCCCCAGTCTGCTGATAAAGGATTTCTGAAGCACACATAACCACTGCTTCAGCTGGAGAAATTACATGCATTTTACAAAGACACTTGAATCCTTTCAGCTTAATCAGCAAAACTAATAAATCATCTTTCAATCTCTCATTTTATCCTACAGTATATGAGGGATACAGTCTATCCTCAGCAGCATGCATTTTATCCAGTACATACCAGTGAATTCTGTGTGGTTGCACACAGCATTGCTGTATATACTCTCATATTTACTCTGGATTTCTAAGAAACTTCAACTGCATTAATTTTGCAACCGTACTTTTGTTGAGACTATTCTGACTAGTGTTCTTATCAAACACAGGCCTTGTTACAGACTTAGTTCTGCATCCTCCTTACTGATTTATAGCACTATCTTATACTCACTCTGGGGGGAAGTTCTTCAAAAAAGATGGCCAAGAAATGCCAACATTACAAAGATTTTAAAAGCCAGCATATTTCACAGGGAGTAAGAGACATGTAAACTCTAGTGAAAGTTCCCCACAGACCAGCACCACTAAGGCTCATTCCAGCTAACGCACCCCTAAACTGAACAACCTACGGTGGCAGAATCTGTCCCATTTTTTGAGCAACTGCCATACAGAAGCATCCAGGTAAATTGCTCGTGTTGAATCTAGAAATCTAACAACACAGTAACTTTGTCTAGCAATTGAGGTTTGTTATCTTATCCAATAAGAAAACTGAAAATAGTTTTGGCATCCATATCAGATGAAAACAAAGAGGAATTCTCTATAAGGGTATGTATCAAAAGTGAAATTGTTATATATTGCAGATGCCATTGTTTTAATCAGAAGAAAATTGTTTTCCACAGAGCAGGTTAAACTGAAGGTACAATGTCAGGGTTTGCTTAAGCTGACAGCAGGCTCTCTCCTGCCCCAGCAGCACATTCTTGCACCCTCCCCACTGTGACTGCTGGAGATCACACAGCTCTAGAAGTCAAGTCACCAGCCTCACCACCCAGAGAGGCTGATGCTGAGGTGGAAGAAGTAAGATGAGGCTGTGAGCTGGAGAGGAATGCTGTGAACTACTAATTTTATTTTCTTCCAAATAATAATCCTAGCTGGACAGATTTCTCCTTTAAAACAAATGCAGCAGGATAAAATAACACTAGTCTGAATTGAAATACACGTTTTTCAAATTAAGGAAAGCTTTTTAGGTAAGGAAAGTAAACTGCCTTTACTATTTGCTCATCCAGTGCTTCTGTCATTTGCTTGTTGCCTGTCTTAAATTTCATCCTGAACCATAAGGTACATGGGGGGCTACCACAAACACTGCTGGTCTCCTGCACACTCCCGTTGTGGACCAGTTCCCTTAAAGTACACAGATATCAAAAGCACCTTCCCTTTATCTCCACGGGCTTCATGGCAAGAAAAACATTGCTGGGGAAAAAAGGGAAAGAAAGTTTGCTCAATCCAACACTGTCTTACCAATTTAACTGGTACAAAGCTGCCACACTAAGTGCACTACTGTCAGAGGGAATACACTGAAGATTAAAAACTCAGATTTGCCACATTCAGTGGCATAAGTAAAATATTTTTTCTGCTCTCTGTTCTGTTCATGGTAAGAGACTTCAGTTTTGTCTTAGTTATGAAACAAAGTAATTGGTATTTACATGGCACATACAGGTCCAATTTGTTCTTTCGATAGTAATTCCTGTATTACCCTTCTTTTTAATTTATAAAATGCAGTAAGTTTTCAAGTTTCGGGAAACAAAACACAAAGAACTTTCAACAAGAACTGGAAAAGGAAAGATGTATAACTGCATCTTCTGATCTGCTACTTTGAAAGACCCGAAGAAAGCATCAGGATTTGTACTAAATTCAGGCTCCCACACTTAGGAAGCAAATTCCAGAGAGAAGGCCCTTTTCTTGAAAATACCCTGCAACCAAAATACCAGACATTTCAGTCTTAGCATTGTTGGCTCCAATAGCTCAAGTGACCTCAAATAAATACATGATATAGGAAGAGAGAGGTGGTTTTATACATAACTATCTAGCATTTTAATAGACCAAAGGCTATCTTTGCATAAGCACAGATATAAGCTGGTTAGCATAACTGTAAACACTGTCTCCAAACAGGGGTGCCACCTTATAGCAATTTTCACTAGAAGAAAGAAGTCTTAGGAGATACAACCAGAAAATGTACAGCAAAGCCATTAGTTGCAGTTACACCTTTGGGGCGCAAAGTGATAACTACAACAAGGCTTCTAACAGTGAGTACAGAAACTGTCTTGATGCCAGCTGTGCTCTAGGAAATGCAACTCCCTACACAATTTTTGTGATTAAAAAGGTTAGCACTAAAAGCAAGCACCAATATTCTTTCATCACTGATTTCTGTTCTTAGCAGAAAGAACCCTCCAGCCTGGAATATACTGATGTAAGTGGGAACAGTAGTTCTGCCTCCAGTAACTAGACATCACAAGGAGGTGAAACACTTTCTCTGAAATATGGCCCAAGTCACAAACAACTCTTCTGGCAGCAGTGAGTGACAACATTGCTGATGGAGCTCAGTAGTCCAAATACAGTCAAAAATCAAGCTCTTTTGCAGTATCTTATACCAAAAGGGGAAGAATTCCTAAAACAGTCGTGAGTACCCTCAACTGCTGTAACCCTGAGATCATTTAACAGCCAGCTATGATAATCTCCTCAGTAAATTAATATGGTTTATCAAGCCAAACAAACTACAAAATAAGAGAGCCATGACTGTGCCATTAACATTTGCTCATCATAAACATCCATCTCAAAAACATTCTGAAACTTAGCCGAATCAACTTATTATCTCCTTTATTGGTGCTTTCAGAGAAGACAGAAATAGTCCACCAGCAACACTGAAAAGTGAGAATGAGGAACAATTAACATCTGATGCATCTTTAGAGCAGAACAGTGAAATTATTTCATCATAGTGCAATTTACTGAAAGGCAACTAAAGAACAAAGATTAGCTTAAAAGGCCTTATGTCCAGAAGTACTGAATACTGCTGGCAAATCTAGAGGAGCTGTTATCAGCACAGAGCTCTGTGCTGCTCTTCTCCGCAAGCCCTATGCCAAATGGGACTACACTGCATAGGCAGCGCGTGTTAAACTCTAGAGAACGAAATATGGCTCTGTAATGTGTTTGTTGAAATAAAATGAAAACATTACATAATTATTATGATCATATAATTAGACTGTCTGCGCAACGGTGTTTTATTATGAATTTCCTTAGGACTCAAAGGCTTAGTTATATGCCTTTACTCAGGATTAATTTGTATTAACGCTCACGTAAGAACTGCAATATTTAAATTTAAAAATCACTCTTTAGTTCTGAAAATATTACAATATATATTTAATAGTCATGTACATCGAGCTAAGAAGAATTATTCATCTCCTATCACAAGACAAAATACAGAACTCCCTCATGTTAAGAGATATAACTAAAATCCAACATAAACAGGCATAATCAATTTCCCAAACTGAGACTGCACTGTAAATTATTTACAACATATAAATAGGTGTAACACTACTCCAGGTCCATTGAAAAAAAACCAAAATGGCATCACACAAGAAAAATAGCACAGCATAGCTTTCTATTACCCACACTACGACTGAATGAATGAAATGCAAGAGGAGATGTGCCAAGTTACTTGATACTTGCTAGTCAGCTTAATCAGATACTCTCAGTTTCCTGCAGGATGGATAACAAACACTGTTCTGCTGCTTACTGCACACCACGTCTACTAAAATATTTTCTGAGGCAGAATGATCCTAAAAATCTCTGTACATCTAGTAACGCAAGGGATTGGTAACCACACAATCTGACATGAAATAAAAGAAGGAGATTTAAATAAAAGTAATCAAATACAAGATATTGTACATGGGTAGCTGAGATAACGTAAATGATAAGGTTATGATGACAGATATTGGAGTTCCTGACTCTCCTTCATTGTAACCCTTCCATGTCAAAATCTGACTTTCTGCTCCCAGCTGCCCTCTGCCCTTATTTTTTAAAAGCCAACTCAGAAGTTCAGAAGAGTATCAGCAATACTTTAAACAAGTAATTTTTTTATATCTTATCTGAAATGTTATCTCAACAACAGAAAGCTATTGTATATTCAATATATTGAATTAAAAAAAAAGTTAATTTCATTCTTAGTTATGATGTATTTCTCTGTGAAGAAAGGTTAAAAAGCATGAGCAAGACTATTGCAAAAAGAAATAGGAATTAATGGTAATTCTGCAATGGTTAAACATTACTGAAAATACTTTTAACGTTTCTTTTTTGTTCAGGAAGATATACGTAAGAGGTACTATTTACTTTCAAAGCAAGCTGACCGAAAAGCTTATCTTCTATCTTATTAACAACAACAACATGATAATAATCGTCAGGCTAACTATATTCATACATTAGCATGGATATGCATTTTATTAATAATCATCTCAGTTGCTTCATCCAACTAAAGTTTTCATCCATTAGATGCATATTTTTAGGGGAAACTGGAAAGATATTCTCTTTAGTTTTTCTTTACTGAGGATGCACAGAAGAAATTAACAGAGGGTAAGGAGCATGAGAAGGAAGAGACCATTAAAGCCTCTTGCCTCCAGTTTTACTTTACTGAAATTCCTTATTCCCTGCCCGAGTTACACTGAAAATGAAGAAAACCTAGCCATTTTTTTCTCAAAGAGTCATCCTCCCACTCCATAAAAAATAAAATAATTTTGTCTTTCTTGGGTATTTTCTTTGCAGCCACTAAGAGTAAAGGCTTTGCCAAGCCACATATGTCAGCCATGACATGAATTCTCCACTTCCACTGACTTCACCAATTAATTGTTTTTAAAACTAGAAAATAAATTACCAACATTAGCATTCAAATGTACTAATAAAAGCCAGGAAAAAAACTTTGCATTTTTTAACCTCAATATCATCTGTCAGACCCCTTCCAAAACCACCGAAGTCTTAGCAAATCAATCCTTTCAAATAATGATTTTTCCCTCAAAGCAACATGAATTTTAAATCATTCACCCTTTTCTAAATTCTCTCTCACTACATTTTTGCCATTGATTTTTTTACAGTTTCAGAATAAATTAAGTTAGCTTTCAATATGTGTTTCACTGCACACAAAGCACTAATCATCTTCCTGTTCCTAAAGGAAAATTGCCCCACATTTTCTATTATTGCTTTGATTTTCTACTCTTCTGTAATCTCACATTTCCCTCAAATTCCCATCCATGGCGGGGGACACACACCAAAACAAATTGTAAACATTTGAAAAATGAATAATGGATTAAACACCCCCCTCACACACATTTCCTTACAGAGAAACTTTAAATATTTTTATTAAAGACATATATGGGTGGTATCTAATAATACCTGTTCATCTTTTAAAGACAATCTTGATAATACTGGGAAGGCCCTAATAAAAATAGAGCACACTGTGCCAAGTAATTTTATCTAGTCATATTTCCTTCAACAGCCTAATGTCCAATGTATTCAAAAAAAAAAACAAAAACCAGTGACAACTTTAACTGCAGAATATTACACAAGCATAAAAATTCATCATTTACAAAAAAACTTAGTATCTTTCTAGTAATCTGGAATATTTAGGTTCTATTTCTTTAATCATTCTCATTTCCAAAAGATCACTTTGTGTTTTATCTAGGTGGCTCTGATTCCTCTCTTCTCCTTATCCCCTGGCCTCAGGCTACCCACAGCCCCTCTTTGCTATGCCCAGGATCCAAGAAGAGGGGAAGTCCAAGGGCCGGGTATACTTTTTCCTTGGCAAGCTGAAGCCAGAACTCTTGCAACAGAGAATACCCAACCTGAAGACATGGGAATAAAGTTGCTTCCCTCGTCATCGCAGGAACACGTTGTACAGAAACCACAGTCCCATGACTCGGAGCACATCTCAACCAAGAAGCTCCGAGATGATCCTTTCTCCACTGAGCATGGGGAACTTGAAACTACATTCCTAACTGCTTCTTGCCATTTCCTTGTCCCTGTGCAAACTTAAATCCATCCAATCTAATTCTGCCTTACTCTTTCACCTCCCCTTTGACTTTTTCACGCAGTCTCTGCTATTCGTCCCACTCTGTGTCAGAATAGGATGCTGCCTAGTTTCACCTCTACACTGTGGACCCACCATTCTGTTGCTGCTCAAAAGCAAGATGTCAATTCCACCAGAGAGAAGAAAAAAAAAGAAAAACAAAAGCAAGGAAAAAAAACAAACAAACCCCAAACCAACCCAACAAACAAAAAACCCACATAGAAAAAAAAAGACCAATGCAAACCACACACACACACACAAATGATTCAAAACCAACCAAACCCAAAACCAAACAGAAGAAAACAGTGTTAAGGAAGTGCTGAATGTCTTTTTAATCCTGCCAGAAGTAACAAGAGAGAGGACAGCCAATTTTACTGAAGGAAGAACAGCGTAACACTTTTTGCCATACCATGAAATTTTTTCTTCCTTTTGTTTTATAAACATTTGCGTATAAACAGTAGAGCTTTCAGTAGCAGAATCATAATTTGAGAGGAAGATATTTGCAATTAGCTTTCTACCTAGATACTTCCAGATTCCAGAAGAAAAACACACTTGAACCAAAATACTTCCTGAAGAAAAAAAAAAGCAAACTGTTACAGATGAAAATGCCCGAAACTGGACATTTTTGTCTTCGTGTGGCATCCTTTGGATACACTGCTCAGTGTTTCAGTTCATTAGTAGCATTTAGTCTGAGTTCTGTCTTTTAAAGGCTTAGGATGAAAGTACTATCTTACTTACTTTGTGTCTCTGATGAGAGGTGCACTTCCCAGTTTAAAACAGATTTTTTCCCCTCCACAAGATGTTTGCCTCAAAGAAAACCTTTCTGCCAGATCAAATCCTGTGAAATATGATACAGTTATTTAGTTTATTTCATGGAATTTTAAAGAAAAAGGTAAAAAATAAAGGAGGTAAATTCTGAGTTTCAGGACACTTGGTGACTTTCTAGATTACAGTCTAACAGGCTAATTTGAAAACCAGTACTTTAAAGTCATAGAAACTTAATATTCATGTCATCAACAGAAAAAGTGCAAAATTCACTCAGATTACTTTGCAACCTGAGTAATGCATTCATTATTTCCTTTTATCATCTGAACTGATAAGAATGAGGGATGTTTGTGAAAAACAGCGGAAATGAGTGTGGCTGAAGAACTTGGAACAAATACTTTCCAAGAACAACACATTTTGATTTTAACCCCACCTTACTAAAACTAAATCCAGCTACTGGAATATGGGGATGACATTCTGTACGTCTTTTCAGTTTTAAAGTCGGCTTCAGTTGGACTATGATTATATCCTCCACTAGCCAATTCATTTAGATATCCATATGAACACAATCATTTACCTGAAACACCAAAACTGTCTCTGTTGATTTGTTTGAGATGATGGACAACCGTTTTCATTAAGGGACACACAGCACCTTCAAGAGAATATAGTTTAGTATCTATCATAAAATTCTATCCAACAAAAATGAATCAGAACACATTAACATGACAGTGATAGTAATTTTAACGGGAATGTTTCTTTAGGATATAAACCCCAGCAATAATCTAAATTATAAAATCTAAATAAGAGCAACAGTATTTCAGATTTCATAGTACACTTCTAATAATACAAGCAGATACAAATTCTATCACATTTTAATACATCTGTTTATGATCCAAGATCACATGAACAATATAACTGGAAGAAAACCACTACATTCTTACCAAGCTCTTTCCATCTAAAATACTCTATAAAGCAATAACATCTGTTCTAAGTTCATGGGTTTTTTTTGTATTTCTGGCTATATTATTAGAATATCTCCTTTTTCCCCCGATTAATGAACATGAAACAAAGCATAAATGCTTGATTACCATGACAATGATCTGTTTACTTTAGTGAACAATAATTTCAAAATGTGGATTAACAAGGATAATGATATAATAAACAGTGTAATCAATACATGTATTATATATATTTTTTAAAAGGTTGAAAATCAAGCAGCTTTACAGGGGATTAAGTCTGAACCAAAGTATTTAGGTAAACAAGCAGAATGCTCTAAAATCTGGAACATGGTAAATTCTAAGGTTAGATTTAACTGAACACTAAGGTCAAACACTGTATTATGAATATGCAGATTCCCAAAAAAAGGTCTTTGCTGTCTTTTTCTTTTAATATGTATATATATACACAGGAATAAACACTTAAGAAGCAAACACAGAGAAATACATCACTTTTGTGCATGGATCAGAAATAGGGGTCTGTCTTTAAAAAGCTTTGCAAACAGCACCACTAAACCCTAAAACTATCAAATGCAAGATGACAAGCAGGATTGGTCCTTGTGCACAGAGCTCCATCGTGGCTGATGCAACTAAAAAGATGACCAAGGTATATCTGAACCTGCTTAACAGTGAAGTTCAAGGGGCTTTCTCAAGTGTCATTTCAATGAAAAAGTAAGGAGGAGTGTCCTACCATTAACCTGGAAATCATCTATATTTAAAGATATCTGAGAGCATCCAAACAGAAATTTAGCATTTGAAATATCTATACTTGAAATTTGTCATTCATTCTGTAGTAATGCAGAAAGAATATTATCCTCAAGAGTCTTAAATTCTGTCAAATGTATTACAGTATTTGATATAGATTAAGAATGGCTAATTGGAAATAATCAGTAAAAGTGAAACTAAATTATATCATACAAAGACACCTCCTGACAACACAGTTAGCAAAAGTTAATGAAAGTCAATTGTTTAAAGAGCAGACCAGGTGGAAGACCTTTTTTTTCCATAAAATTCATCAAGTTCCATGCCCTCTGCATCTGAATTGCAATCTACTATTCAAAGTAACATCACTCATAAATTATTTTTTTCTAAGACTCTAAGAAACGTATTCTTTCTTTCCTCAATATGTGTGTGTATACACACGCCTTTACCTATAAAGTATCATGACAAATGAGATGAAACATATACATTTAAAACACTGTAAATTCCCTTTCCACAGAAAAGATTCAGAACTGTAAAGAATATTATTGTTGAAATCTCTGAAATGGAAATTAAATTTTTCATCATTCTTGGTTTTCAGGGAGTTTTATGTACTGTGAAAAACATTCCCTGGAATTACATACTAACAGCAGTTTCAATACACTATTTGATAAACACACACTACGGGACACAAACAGGCTCACCTTAGATACCCTTTAATCTACAAAGCTCAGCCTTCAATCACTTATACAGATTATTAAACTACAGACTTTTATCTATAGCCACTCTAAAACAATGAATGTGGTTATGGTAGATATACACAAGCACAGTTAAAAGAAATAGGTTGGTGTACAGGAAGCGTGTTATGGATGAAGTCACGATACAGATGAAGCATGTCACGCATACGCTGACAAACAGTTTTCTTAAATCTGTGTATTTTCTAACCAAAGGTTTTTTTAACATATAAAGACTACGAGGCAGATGCCCTTTATGGTTAAATTACTTCACAGTACTTATTATAAGAGCAGGTGATTTTACCTTGAAAGGCTGGAGTAAGCTTTAGAGAACCTGGGATGCAAGTGTGCTTTGGTTTTTTTCAGCATTAATTTACAGGGGTTGGTGGCAAAAGACACGTGAGTTTTAACTTAGTCCCCCCAGACACTTTCTTAAAAGTCCAAATAAAGACTCAAGCCTCAATTTCTGTTATCCAGATGATAGCAACAATTCCTCACATGCCAAAGACTGGACTGTGGACCTATTTTTATCAGCGGCACAACAGCCACAGCATAGTCAGGCAATTTAAGTGTTATTTATTTGGTTGTATTCCACATGCCCAGAAGAAATGAAAGTGTTACTACAGACCTTCTTCTAGCTCACGTTGCTGATGCACTCCTTTAGCCCAATGTTACTCTTCTTATCAGAGAGCTAAGGCAAAACTCAAAAATATCAAAACCAAAACCGCTCCATACTAAGACTGACAACTTTCACTGCAAAAATTCTTTCTACAGTTAGTTCATAGAATCAAAAAGTTAGCTCTTACAAGATTTTAATAATGGTGGCAGATCTTTACATTTTCTTTGGCGAGAGACAAAACAGAGAGTTTACCCGTTCAGCCTTTGGGTAGCTGAATTACAAGATCCACATGAAGACATTCGGGAAGGAAAAAGAACAAAACAAATCCTTACCACTAATCCAGTCATGGAAACTATGCACCTACCTGCCCTGTTAGAACACATCTCTATAAAATTAATGAAGCAGTAAAGAGAATAAGCTTACATTTATACACTAGATTGCTCTGCACATGATAAAAGTAGGTCTGTCTGAAGTCAACAATTCATATTCAAATGGTAATGTCAAAGTTAAAATACCTATAAATTAATGAGATCACCTCTCCATAGGACAAATTACAGACCTTAATCTTTAGAAATCAATGAACCCCATGTAGGAGTTTATTATTACAGAATCAACCTAACAAATTTGAAAATATGTATTTGTGCAGATCAAGCAGATATATCACAGATCACCGATCTTCTGTCTCTCCAGTAAGATACTACTGAGAATTTTCATTTTCTAATAGCAATATGAAAAAAAAAAACAAACAAACAAACAAGGAAAAAAACCCAAACAACAACAGAAAGTATTGCATCTAGATGTATCTGCTGCAACATGCAATGGCATGTTCTGAACTCCTGGAATTATCAGGGCACCTGTCGAAGTACACTTCATCTAGGTCCTGTGCCCAGTTTTCCTTTCTGTGCAGATGAGGACAGAAGAGACTCTGGTGCATGCTTCACTCTTACTCTTACAGACATCTCGTGTGTACTTCCTGACTGGGAACCGTAGCTACCAAAAGCACAAAAGCACCTCTTGACTCCTCCAGATCAAGTGTAGCCTATAATGGCTAGATTGACTTTTACAAGCACCTATCAGCTACGCCACAATTAAACTTCATGTTCAGGTGGAGTTTTCAGCTGTCATCTAACACCACTGACATGCACATTGCAATGGGGACCAAAGTTTTCATCAATAAGCACGACCAGCCAAATGAGCCAAACAGCAAAGCCCCATCTAACATATACCCACTTCCTATGTTGGACTCAAGCTTCAGGCAGAAGCCTGTATTAGCTAGGATTTGTCTCACACTCTTACTGGATCAAGCTTCATAAATATATAAACATAGGGAACCTCTTCAGAGTGTGCAACATACCTGCAAGTGTCAGCGATGACATGCGAGTCCACCTCAAAACTATTTGTACTGAAGATAAGCAGATCCAGCTGGTCTGCTTTCAAATAGGATAAAGAATTCAGATTTCCATCATACTTGTAGCCTCACGTGGAGAGGTACTAGAAAACTAGATGCGATTTTTTTTGTTTGTTTTCTTTTTTTTTTTACTCTGTAAACCACATCATATTACAATAGTTATATTAATTAAGACAAGGGTGGGAAAAGGAATAAAGAGACTGAATCTACAGCTTTTCTTGATACAGGAAATAAATCAACTCCAAGCCTGGTGACTATTTAGACTGTTATGAAAATAACGTAACAGCTTTGTCAGGTGGGATTAAGAAATCCATACCAGTAGAGTTCAAGTATTAGGACACGCACGCTGGACCCTGGAGAAACTGATTTTCCCATGAGGAAGAGTAGGCAGTAAAAAAGACTTCATATTGTTCAAGACAGCCAGCATGGCTTCACCGAGGGCAAGTCTTGATGACCAACACAATGGTCTTCTGTGACGGAGTGACTACATCAGTGGACAAGGGAAGAGCTATGGATGTGATCTATTGGAACTTCTGTAAAGCCTTTGACATAATCCCCCACAACATCCTTCTCTCTAAATTGGAGAGATACGGACTTAATGTGTACGCTGGTGGATGAGGAATTGGTTGGATGGTCACATACAGAGAGTAGTGATCAGTGGCTCAATGTCCAGATAGAAATCAGTGATGAGTGGTGTCCATCAGGGGTCTATATTTGGACCAGTACTGTTTAACATCTTCATCAGTGACACAGATGATGGGATCAAGTACCTCCTTAGCAAGTTTGCAGATAACACCAAACTGAGTGTTGCAGTTGACACACCTGAGGGATGGGATGCCATCCAGAAGAACCTAGGCAAGCTTGAAAAGGGGGCCTGTGTGAACCTCATGAGGTTCAACAAAGCCAAGTGCGAGGTTCCACATCTGGGTGGGGGCAGTCCCCAGTATCCATACAGGCTAGGTGATTAACGGATTAAGAGCAGCCTCGTGGAGAAGGACTTGGGGGTAGAGGAGGGTGAAAAGCTGGACATGAGCCAACATTGTGTGCTTGCAGCCCAGAAGGCCAACTCTATCTTGGGCTGCATCAAAAGAAGTGTGGCCAGCAGGTTGAGGGATGGGATTCTGACCCTCTACTTAACTCTGGTGTGACCTCACCTGGAGTATTCCATCCAGCTCTGGAGGCCTTGGCACAGGAAAGATATGTACTTGTTGGAGCGGGTTCAGAGTAGGATGACAAAAATGGTCAGAGAGATGGAACACCTCTGCTATGAAGACAAGGTGAGAGAGCTGGGGTTGTTCAGCCTGAAGAAAAGGTTCCAGGGAGACCTTACTGCATCCCTTCATTACTTAAAGAGGACTTACAAGAAAGACGGGGACAGAGTTTTTAGCAGGGCCTGTTACAACAGGACAAGGGGTAACGGTTTTCACCTAAAAAAGGGTAGATTTAGACTAGATATAAGGATGACATGTTTTACAATGAAAGTGGTGAAACACCAGCACAGGTTGCCCAGAAAGGTGGTAGATGCCCCATTCCTGGAAATATTCAAGTTCAGTTTGGATGGGGCTCTGAGCAACTTGGTCTACTGAAAGGTGTCCCTGCTCACTGCAGGGGGGTTGGACTAGATGATCTTTGGAGGTGCCTTCCCAAACCATTGTGTAAGTCTATGAATATCCCAGGTGAACAGCTTGGCTGTAGGAGTTGATGGTTTTTAATTTCTCTACCTTTCCATAAAAATCAGTGGACTGATCTAGCTTACAGGCTTCACTGTGAGAGAATGTGTGTAGCTGAGAATGTTCCCCTTTGTGGTCTGGGATATCTGTTGTTCTACTTACTAGCTGAAGAGGCTTCCATGAACCACAATCATACATATACCTAAAGCTCCTTATTCATTGCCCAGCAAGACTTAGCATTTAACTACAAGTTCAGGTATCCAAGCATGGCAGCCTGACTTAAACACAGCAATGCTAACAACATTGTGGATCCAATCTTAAATAATCAGAGTATTAAGAATATGAATGCATTGTATATGAGTTACTGTAAAGCCACTGCCTTGATTTTGAGAAGTATCTAACTGTACTAAACCATGAAAGCCAGAAAGCTGAACCTATTTGCATACTTGAAACCACTCACTCTATTTGGGTTAAAGTGCCTATCTAAAATTATGATCTAAAGCCAACACTTTTCACAACACATTCCACATCAAAAGGCAATGGAAATTCACCATGCTTGACAGGCCCAGTAATTTGTTTATACTACATTTTTCATGGGTTAGCAACTCACTTTGAAAAACAGTAAAAGAACGATGAAAAAGCAGCAATGATCTGGGAATGAGACAAAGTATTAGTATTGTTAATATGAAGCATTCAGGAATGATCAAATTAGAACTTCATATGTCACTACAGAATGAGTTCATGTCCACGGTCCAAAACCAAATGCTCCCAACAATAAAAAAAAACACCAAAAAACAAACCCAAAGAAATCCCCCTGTGACCCCCACCCCCCCAAAAAAAAAAACAAACCAAAAAATCCCACAGTTGACAACATGAAGAAAATATTCTTGAAGTCAGATCAAAAACACGATTGTGGAGAACTCCTGAATCCTCTTTTCCCTCAGATTTGTTGTATTATGTCATTATAAGCAAGCGCTTCCTTATGAGGAATGATTAGCCTAGCAAAACTTCTGGACTAAGTGAGAACTGAAAGAAACCCTTAATGTGAACCTAACGGTTACTGGCACACATTCAGAGCCTAAGGAGGACTGCTCTGAGAAGATCCAGCATACTCTCTCACTGTCTGACATTTCTTTTCCAATACTGTTATTTATTTATTTGTTACAATATTGACCCAATGAGTAAGTCCCAAAGCATATTCGGAATGCCAGCTCAAAGAGTTCTCCCCTACATATGCACACGAGTTAATCCTTTCTCACAAGAAATTTCTTTCCTCTGCATGCTTCTTTCTCCTGTCCCCCCTTCAAATTAGCTTAAATTTACACTTTTCCCTGGATTTGAAGGTCATTCCTTTAGACTCAAGTAGATCGCGTTAGAAAATTCAGGATGTAAATGCAGTAATCCAAGATCCTATCTTCTGGGCTTTGCTGGAAAAGCTTTCGTATTAGCAGAGTGAAAAATAAATGCTATGCATATGTCGTTGAAGGAAGAAAACCCAAAGGATTGCCTAATCAGATCCTGAAGGACACATACTGATTCAAACGGGGCTGGTATATGAGAGAGAACAAAGGTCCAAGAAAGTGCTAGTCAAAGACAGGAAAACAAACAGAAAGACAGACAAAAAGAAAGAAAAACAGACAGAAAAAAAACCCAAAACCAGAAAAACAACAAAAAAAAAAACCCACCACCAAAAAAAAAACCACCAAACCAACCAACCCACCCAGGCTTGCTATTTCTCTCTTCTTGAAGTGAGCACATTTCTAATTTGTATCATATTCATCTGCAGACAAATTATCCAACTAGAATGAGAGAACTTTCCAACACCCAGAAGTCGGTTCAGCTGAAGGCTTGCAGGGACACCTGTACCCCTTACCACTGCACAGTCACTGGGTCCATTATTTCTCAGCTCTGGCTTTCTAGTCTACTAACTTGTATGTCTTTTCAGACTGTCACTGTCCCTTCAATTTCTAGAAGGGTCTCTTTCCTGTTATCAACTTGAGGCTTCATTCTGAGACTATTCCCTGCTGTTGGCAGAGCTGCTCAAGCTGGCAGTTATCTACTTGTTATTCCTCACCATCTGCCTGCATCACCTCAAACTCCAGAAGCCTCTCCTCATAATTGCACACCATCAGTTATTCTCAGGAGAGGTTCAGTCTCTCCTCTTCTTTCCAGTGGTTCAGTTTGACCTATATTTCATCCATCTGTGGCTATCAGGTTAAGGAAAACTGCAACTTCCCCGCTGATTGCCTAGTCACAAACTTCTAACAGAATCTAAAGTACAGTTCAGATACACTGCTTACTAGCAGTTCAGTGTATCTGTCACATCTTCTATGACTTGCCCACCTTTTACTAAGACATCTTTTCATTAGGGGGGAAAAAAAATATAGAAGGAAAAGAGGCGATGCTTCCTGGCATACAGTTTTTAAATTTTTCAAGTTTCCATGTAGTCATTTCTATTATTAGGGACCCTTCTTCACTGACACCCTTTTAGCACTTGTAAAATTTCCCTTCTACAATCCACCAGCTAGCAACGACAGAGAAGACAACCTATTCTGCTTTTTTCAGACAGCTGAAAAGAATGATTGCACAGCAAAGATGTAGGCTCACACTCTCACAGGGGTTAAAAATAATTCATCAGAAGAGCACTTAGCCTTGCTGACCTAAAACTGTAAGGCGGAAAAAGTCTTTGACTTAAATTCAGACTCTTTACAATACATTATCCTTACCCTAGAGCCCTCACATTACACTTATTATTTATTAGATATTACTATTTATTGTTTCCAGGAGTAGTAAAAGGATTATTATGCTAGTCATTGACTTTTTTTACATTTCTTGGGCTTGAATTTAAAATGTGTTATGGAGGTTCAGAGTTGTAGATGGGTAGCTTCTATCACATTTCATAAGTTTTCTGGAAAAATAGCATTACTGAAAATAAATTTCATTTTCTCAAAAAAGTAATGAAAAAGAAGTCTCTGTTTCTATTCAAATAACAAGAGGCTAATAGTTGTAGGAAAATTCTAGAAAGTTTAGGTACATGCTGAGGCTGAGCTATTCCAGAAAACTGAGAATTTCTTATTCTACAAACACATGTGACATGCTTTTAAGACAGAATTTACCACACTCTGGTGAGTCAGTGTAGAGTTTAAGTGAGAGACCTAGATAAAGTGTGGATAGTAAGAGAAAGAAAACAGAGAAGCATGAGAAAATTTGCAGAAGCTGAGTAACAGCTTTTAAGTTGAACATCACCACCGTATTCCTTTTTCCTGCCTTCTTATGCACAAGGTTTTGCTTAACTACATCTGTGAAACGTATGACCTTGTCTGGGCATTACATTTACGTGAGGTTAACACAAGCATTAGGTTCTTTAGGTCAATGTGATCACCGATTTGCTCCAATAAAGACACATGATTTTGTTCTAAATCAGAGCTTGCAAAACTTTGCGAAACTTGTTTTGTATGGTAAATTGAAGAATTAAAAAAACTACTAGGAACTACGACTACTTCCAATCATGAATATTCCACTCACAGGAAACAGAAAGGCTGTTTTGGAACTGGTTCGAACTTAGACTTTTTAGAAATAAGACATTTTTTTAATGTCTTGCTTAATTTTATCTGCTTATCCTGCTTATTTTCCATATACTGTCATTATTTGTGTAAATTTGTTCAAGTACTGAGATGTACGCCTTTGGTCTGTGATGAGAAAGGAAAATGTAAGTACCTGTCTGGTCATTAACAGCCATGGAAGCAAAAACAGGGAGGAGGAGGAAGACTGCCATACAAAGCCAAACTATGCAGGATCCAATGTACTTCATCTCCTCCTGGACACATGTGAACAATCAGCTACAAATCTGAAACAGAAAACAATCATACTGAGAATGACGTTTTATTCTTTTCCCCCTTACCCCACCAGAAAGCTACAAACAAGAATTTCTTAACAGCAAAGAAGAGGAGGGTGTCACTAGTCACCACTCAGTGTATCATTTATCTGAGGAGCTACAAAAAGAGACTTAGATAAATTTAGAAATAAATTTTATATATACTCCTTTAGTTCTTTATTAAACTCAAAAGAAATATTAACTCAGAGATATTAGACACTAAATTTTCATGTCATTAGTAATGACTATTTTTCTTTTATTTTTCTCCCAAGTTTTCAAAATTGAATATATTAGCTGAACTGTTTGGTGTCACAACACTGCCAGTGAGTACTGAAGCAGTTTTCACATCAAGCAAGAATGACATGCAATTGTTCCAGTTTAAGTGCAAAAGTAAGCAAAATACGGTATTTCACCACCTTCCAAAATATACAAGTTCCTAGAGCAGCCTATTTTGAGTTTACAGTTTAAATCTTACAAAAATACTGTCTGGCTTCAACAGTATCTTTTTCCTCTAAAGACAATATCAGCATTTCCTCCAAGCTGACTGCAACGTATAGATACACATGAATTTAATAAAACAGAAAAGAATTCTTTTTCTAATCACATTTTCTGTAAGAAAAACAAATCACATACCTATGATGCAATTTCATAATTATTTTTTTGCAATGCACTTTGTCACCAGAGCTATTCTGTCAGTCACATGGACTAATAGCAACTACACCATTATTAACTTTTCCAGCCTTCCCAAGAGCAGCAAAGTGAACGCATGTTCAAATAACATTATCATTTAATTTCCTGCACCTGCTTTATAAGCAGGCATTAGTAATTCAGTAGAGCTGCCGCTCCAGAGGTTTCATTTTCTGAAGGGCTCTTGCCAATTAAATCCTTAATGCTGCCACCCTGCTTCCTGGCTTGGGTCCCCTCCCGCCGGCTGCGGCGGGCGCCTTCGCTCCCTCGCACAAACGGCGCTCCGGAGGCTGTGGGGCGGGAGAGACTCGAACCCTCAGCAGCTCCGCCTGTAGCGCGGCGGCACCGGCAGTTTAATTTCTCTTGGCCTGAGTTGGGTTTGCTGGAGGGAGGATATAAAGCGGCACTAGGCGGGAGAGCGGTCGGCAAGACAAGCGGGTAGAGCCGTNCAGGGAGAACGGGTCTCGGGCAGCGGCGGGGACTCCGGGACAGGCCGTGCGGCAGCGCTGGCGCCACCCGGTCGGGGACCTGCGCCTCCGGCTCCACATCCCCGCGGTTTGCCCAGGAGCTGCCGAACCGCGCGGGTCCCCCCCGCTCCCTGGAGAGCGTTCACGGCGCTTCCCACCCGTGCTGCCGCTCACAAGTATGTTTTAAGTAACTGGATGGAGGCCGCTCGATACGCGTGCCAATTCGAATGATACACGCTAAGGGGTACGTTTTTAAATGTACGTATATGCATACAATTAATAAGTTCCGTGGTGTGGCAATTTGCAACAGTTTAGTCAGTTTTGTAAATGATCACAAATTTAGTAGGACTGTTTGCGTTAGCATATACCTACAGTCACCCACAAACATAAACAGTGTATTTACACAATCATAAGCAGAATCTCATAGCATAGACTGATTACAGTACATTAAAAACTTACTAAATGAACATTGTTTAAATAGGACATAGTTAATAATGGCAAAATCAGTGATAACCTTAAAATGGTAATTTTGAAAAACAAAACCAAGAACCCCCCACAGAACAACCCAGTTAGGTAGTATGTGTGAGGTTTAGACAACTGACTACAAATAATGAGTTGCTTACCTTTAATTTTTATTTTAATATGTCCCCCAGAAGCACTGAAAATGCCTGTACAGAGCTGCTGTAGTGCCGAGGAGTTGCTGGAGTGAGGCTCCAAAGAGTAGTGGAGGGGGATGTAGCTCTATCCTTATTAGTCTCACACCGTGTGACCCTCCCACTCAGTGAGCACAGAATACTCTGCAAGAAAGGGCAAACAGTCACCCAGACACAGATTTTACATAATCACATTTGTATATCCCAAGTCCAGTAACAGTGGAAAAAGTGTTTTTATTTCTCCTTCCCCCTACTTGAAAAAGAAGAAACCTCAACTCACCAGTTCCATAAATTAAACTCCAGAGTACGGACACGTGAATGAAAGCGTATCTGGTTTCTTCTTGCAAAGAATCAATTACATACCTTAGCACATTGGCTGAAACTGATTTTTATTAAATATTTATTTGTGTGTAAGCACACATCATTAATTTTATATACTTTGTCATAAATTTAAAAATCAACCACTCAAGTAACTGAGAGTGCACCTATTTATGGCACTGATGCTGCAAAGCACAGCAGATTACTGACATTTGCTTTGTCTTCCAAAATCTACCATACAAACGTGAATGTTCTTGCAGCGCAGTACCGTCGGTCTGCGATGAAATGGTGAGACTGAGCACTGCCACTGGCTCTCATCGGAATGTGTGAAACTGCACTTTTCTCAGGTTCTCCAAGTGTGCTTGTGGCAGTTTTCCGTACTGCATTCTAAAGATGTAAACCAGATAGGAGGACAGCAAAAAGTAAAATGACTAGAAATAGCTGTGCAGAAGACAGACACTTAAGTAGGGCTTTAATTAAACATAGCTCACTTATATGTATGTAAGGCACATTTTCTCTTTTTTTCTTTTTTTTTTTTTTCCAGAAGAATTGTTCTAGTGGGTAAAAAAGGAAGGTAATTACTATTGTACAAAAATTTACTAGCTTAATATCAATTTAGCTCACCTGGTCTTCAGGTCAGAAAATTCATAGGCAGCTTTTTACTCTCCCCATCAACAGATTTTGAAAAGTGTTTTCTCATTTCAGTCAAGATAACTAGCCAGGATAACCAACAAACCACATGGAAAGACGTGATTATCTTTCTGGTTTAAATTTCAAAACAGTTGTTGTTCTTCCCAACTTAGAATCATGAGAGAAAGATGAAATTGCAGCTTATGCACATGTCTGCCAGAGCACCCACAACTTTGCCACAGACCTGTGGTGTAACTTTAGGCAAGTCACACTTCTTGCTTGCTCATTCTGTAAATTATAGAAAGTAAAGCTGCCTTACCTCACAGGGTGAGGTGCAAGAGCCTGATCCTACAGCTGACAAATCATCAGGGAACTCCCTTCTCCTTCAGACTGTTCATTTGATAAAGGAAGGCTTCAGTGTCGAGCCCTAATTCAGTGTCTCAAGCAGAGTTGTGAGATCCTCTGTTGAAAGACTCTTTGTAAAAGCTCTGCTCCTAGTGAAAGGCATTATCATCTTTGATTTGAAAGGAACTGCATTTCTCATTGCTCTTCCAAGCTACAAAATTCTTAAAATCTTTTTGCTTTACTTCATTTTACATACCCTAACTATCTGGATTGAGCTGTTTTACATGAATATGCAATGTCTTATTAATTTCAATGAATATAAGTTCTGAACTAAACATTTCAATTGCATAACACTTTGCACATACCATCAGCTCATCCTTTAAAGAAATATTTCTGTCTCACAGAGTTTCATAATTGCTCAAATCCAAACCGGGTCTTCATTTCCTATGAAGCAATAAGAAATATAACCCCTAAACCAAGGATGTTGTTCCTCGTACTGAGATACTGATACTCCAAAAATTTAGACCATGTCAACTTCAAAACACTCTGCATTCATATGAAAGCAGTCCGTAAAAGAATTAGAAACTACCACAACCTTCCTTGGCTAACATATATGCTTCCTGTACTCTGTCTCAGATCTTCAGCTAAACAGGATTATGCCAGTTCACATAAATCAAAGGAATTAGACCAATTTATACTAGCCGAGGACCTCAACTATACTGCCACCGTATGTATTTATGGACAACACTGCTCATATTAATAAATAGTCTTGAATGTCTTAGAGACATAAAATTTGGGAACAGGAAAACTTCACTGTTTACAAACTTCTGTCATGAGCCGAAAAAACCCTCCAGCTTCTCTCTGCCTCCCGCAACATAAGAAGCAAAGCCGCAACTGGAGAAACGTCTCGGTTATCATAAACAGCTTAGAAATCGCAACCACCTGCACTCTTGTTCACCTGCAAACAGTTACTGGTGCACTCCAGAGAAAACATCGTCTATACCTCATTTCATCTCCTCTGTGTCTGGGAAGTGCTGGAAAAACTGATGAAGTGAAGCACTCACAGGAAATGGATGATATCCCGTGTTACCTTTGCAGTAACAGTTATCTGAGAGTTTAGCTAAAGCACTTACTTGCACTCAGAAGACAGGATTAGATCCAGATCCAGGCAAGAACCAATTCAAATACGCCAAGAAGCAGAAAAGCAAGCAGTTTAAGTTTGAAGCCATAGTTAGCACAGACGTGCAGAGCACGTTCCATCTCCTGCGCCAAGGGTGAGCTTGCTCTACTGAACAGCTTTTCCTGCAACTGCAGTTGGAAGCAAGATGCAGGGGGAAGAGATATGAGAGAGATTCGGGGGGCAAAGAGGCAGAGTTTTTATCTTTTATAAATTTTTTCTTTATTGCTGACACTTACTTTCAACCCTTGTTTCTTTTTCGTCAGGATTAGATATCCAAACCAGCCAAGTAGCATAACTCACTCTTGTCTGTGTGGTGCTAACAGATTTGTCTCCATCTCATTAGACCTACATTTTTAACTTGTGTTGCTTATGACAACGCATATGCAGGAATGAAGCTGCAAACTTTGACAAAACTCTTTAAAAGCATCAGTATTCTACTTGAAAACATTTTTTTTTTTTAAAAGAGATTAATTTGAAACACTCCTTACCATGCTATTTCTCACTGAATGCAGAACTTAGTATTTCTATTCTGTTGTATAAACCCTTATGTGGGATTGTTCCTTGCCAGATGATCTTTTCTGCCCTCTGCACGATTTGCTGGTCACGACAACTGCATTCCACTGAAGCAATTAAAATATAAATGCTTTTAAATACATTAGACTGAACTACAGTGAACTCAGCAAAACAGGTGAAATCCCAGCCTTGGGGAAGTTAATGGAGATTGTAACATTGATGTAAATGGGGCAAAGATGTCACTCAAATGAGGGGAACTTTGGCAAAAATTACATCAAAAAGGAATTACTTATATGCAAGTGCACACACAGTAAGCACTCCAAGCAGCAAAGCCAAGAGAAAAACTGTGTGTTACTTCATTTCTTCTGCAGGAGAGGAAAAGAGAAAACCCCAACTGCTACTTCTTTTTCTGAACTCAAGTTCTCAGCAAAGGGACCAAAATAGCCATCAAAAAGATGCAGAGAGAATACTTACTGTATGCTTTTGTGGGGTTAGTTGTCTTGGCTCAGACATTTTATCCACTCTTGGAAACTTTGTAACATGCCTTAAAATAAAGAAATACTGATAAACTTAATGGTAAAGCAACAACAGCAAAATTCTGTACTTTATCTCCAATTCCAATGCCACTGATAATCCTGACGTATAAATGTATAGCTAGCTGTATAAATGTTTAGTGCTGTCTTGTCCTAATGCATTTCATATTTTTAATAATTACATTTTAGTCCAAAATATAGACATTTCAAAGCAACTAAATAAATTTCTAGATTTATTGCTTATATTTACCAGTTGCAAACTGTCAACAGCTGTGTCATATGACTTTAAAGTATCCATTACTATTCCAGAAAAATACATTGCTGTGTATATACAATGCTTTGAAGTATTACTACAAAAATGCAGTTAAGTTATTCAAACCTGAAATAGTGCTGGATTTGTAGAATTCCGTAAAACATGACTCCAGTCCAGGCTTAGAGAAACAGTGCTAAGAGGAATAGTGTCAAAATGTGTATATCCTTAATCTATTAAAAGGCATACTTTATTTTTGTTTGCCTATGGATAAGTAAGTGCAAGTATATAACCATACTACAAACAGCTCACCACATGTTCTATTGTTTTATGAACCACACAAAGAAATACACATCGAAGAAAAAATTCTGAACATTTACCATTGGTTTCCTTTCTCTCCTTTCTTTCATATGTAATCCATCCTATCTGTAACACAGGGGATACGTGCCTTTTGGTGGCTTTCATACTGTACAGGAAAAAAGTATATGGTCTAACAGCTGGTTAGGGATAAGAAAAGCTGAAGGTTGATTTTCTAAATCAAGTCAAAGCATATAATTTGGTTTGGTTTAGACTGAAGTACCCATATGTCTTAAAAAGTCATTACATTTAATGAAAAGATGAAAGCCAGGTTTTAGGCAGCTGTGCTGGGAATTACCAGTGTTTGCCCAATACTTCTGTATGAATATGCTAAAATCCTACATGCACTCTGAAAACATCTATAAAGCAGTGAAATATGTTAATTCAAAATATATGTAATGCAAATACTAGGAAAAGGAAGGTGAAGAGCAAAGGAAAGGTTCTTTCCTAAAGTTTAAGATCCTACAGATAGACTAGGTGGTATAAGCTCTTCAGGCTTAAAGGGCAACTTCATTTTAGATCAGAAGGCTACATATTCTATGCTTTTTTTTAAAACTTCAAGAAGACAAAGCATAGGTATTTCAAGAAATGTCAGTCAAAATTGTATTTTAAATTCTAACAAATACATCTAAGAATTTACAAGTCTCAGTATTATCCAGTGTCTGGTACTGTTGTGTCCTTTCTATCCATCTAATTTGCCCAAATTTTCTTTAAAAACAGAACACTACAATGATACATAAATCACTTTTAGGTCCAGCTACAAAGTAGCTGCTTCAAATTTTCGGAAAGTAGCTTCCACAAATTTGCCTGCACAAGACTAACTGATAAATCAGTTTTATCAACATAGTAGCTACAATTATATATTAACACATCCAAGATTCTGAGTTCATGCAGAGCTACTTACTATATTTTAATGCTCAATCTCAATACTGTCAAGCAACATAAAATTGAAGTAATAAAATGACAAGTATTTTGTTCATATTTATTGCTGAATAAATAGGCACAATCATCTGAGAAGTCAAACTAAGTGTGTATTTAAACTGTATCTCTGCATCCTTTCATCTAGGAGTTCTCAGGATTTAACCAACATACTTCTAAGTCAGTAATTTTACAGATTTATTTAAGCTTCATGTCTCTTAGAGCTATCTAGTCATGATCTCAGGCATAAAAGAACTCTGAATTCAATAGCATCTAAAGGCTGCAGCTATAAGTAAGACAGAAGTACATGCACAAAACCTCCCACCCTGGCTGTTACATGCCCTGTGAAACAGCCTACTGACCTGTACATATTGCAAGTCAACATCCTGTATCAGCAGGTGTATATATGTGGTTTTGAGATCTGAGGAATTTCTGCACTAATAGAAAATGACAGTTGAAAGGAAGAATTTATTGGACTGTTCTCATAAATATTTGTATCTTTATGCATTGCAATTCAAATACATTTTGCTGTTTGATAGGAATGAAAAATCAAACACAAACTCCTAGAAATGCCAGTATTTAAAAAAAATGGAAGGTTCTTAAAACAAATGTAGCTGTGTAGTGTATTAGGCGTAACATTTGCATCAACCTCTAAATTGTTTATTTTTGTCATGTCAAATGTGGTTTGGGCACGATGGATGAATTGAATTCTGGAGCAAGGCCAGGCAATTTAGCATGAGTGTGCCATTTTGATGAAGGTTGGAGCAGCTAGGAACTGTTCTGGTTTCTTCCCTTTCCTGATAAGTGGAATCCAGATATACCCTGTTGGTTATTTTAACTGAGTACTTAACATCTTGCCAATTAGTCAGTGAATAATAGAGCTGGAACCAATCATTTGTGCTGGAACCAATGACATACTAACAACTCAAAGTGGCATTGTGCAAATATTTAGTGAGGCTAGATTTTCACATGCAAAATTATTGAAATGCATTTAGAGTTCATGTCTAAATCAGCAGATATAATCTAGAATTATTAGAGCAGTAGTATCTGACATAGGCACACAGTGAAGAATATACTTAATCATAAAACTTATGGTAGGAAGATGACCTTTGGCTAAAAATACATATTTTACTGAAGGTAAGTACATTGCTGAGATGTTATCAGGCCATACTCAGAGAAGAATTCAACCTTAGGTCCTGCTTGTGAATGAGGAGGGAGACACTTTTTGTGAAGATACAAAATTCTGTGTAATAAAATTGTGTTCATCCAAATCTTTTTGGTATGAATAATTATAGCTTGACATGCCTTCAAAATTATTTGGGAAGAAGTAACTTTGGTTCAGTAGTAAAACTACAAGGCCAGATTCTTAAAATAAATAAAAAAAAGTCTAAAACTGAACTGGTTTAGGACTGATTTGCTCAGACATTCAACAGCAAAGTTGAGCTTGTCTCTCCTATTGCATTATTGTTCGATTTCCCAGAACTTAGAATAGAGGTAGTTTCTTTAGGAATTATTCTACAGATACTTCACTGATCTTTAAAGAACTTAAAAATTTACTTCAACAGAGGATTTGACTCCTGGAGAACAAAAGAAGAAAAAAAGCTGAAACTAAATAAACTAAGCCTGTCAACAGGAGTCAAAAAAGAAAAAAAAAAAAGACTAACCATAGAATGACTCTAACTAGAACAGAAAGAAGAGCTTGCACCAGGCGTGCATTTGTCTTCACACAGCGTTTAGCTTCCCTGCAGAAGTATTTCTTGCAATCAGGACTGACGTTTAAATGCCAAATTAGACTAGCCTAGTTCCAAATGACAAAGCTGGGAAGCCTTCTTCAGAGTCCTCCCTAGTACTGAGCTTTACTACATAAATCAGTAGGTTGTCTGAGTGTATCCCATGGCTGCCTGTGGTACCAAATGTCAAACTGCTGAAGGAATGTTTCCAGTGCAGTGAGGAAGAAGCTGTCTATGCACAAGTGCACTTCTGCAGTTAAAGGAGGACAAAGAACTACACATACTTGATTTGGTGTATTTGCAGTGTGAAGACCACAGAGTTAATAAACCAAAACCAACTCAAACATGACTTTAAATCCACCTTTAAGCTGTACCAGTTAGTTCAGGCCACGAAAATCATGGAACTGAGATAGGTTCCTGTCTGCAGATGGAACCAAAGAACAAGTGTGTTGAAGCCTGAATGCAAGTCATGTTATGTGAGGCACCTGAGATGTTTAAATTAAGGGTGTCATTTCCCTTGGGAGATGCAGATTCAAGATTAACTCTTCCCTGGAAATGCCTCTCTTCCTTGATTTTAGAGTGACAGTACTCCTAATGTCAACCTGACAGCTAAATTTCTCAGCTGAATCTATGCTTGGTCAGAAGTTTTAGATAATCTGTGGATTCCACGTTTAAAATAAATGTGTTTAGTAGGACCAGTACAACTTTTAGATACCTTTAGTAAGGTATCTTAGTAAGGTACTCTTACATATTTAGATATATTTATATTCTTTTTAAAGCTAAAAATTAACTACATAAATGACCTACACTACTACAACACATTTTTACAATTATGTAAATTGTTCACAAAGAAAATTTTACAGGCTTAAACCAGTTTGAGTCTGCATTTTTAGGTATATCAAATTCCATGTACAGAGGACTTAAATGAATATTTCACAAGCATTGCCTGTAGCAGACATGATTAAATACATATTTTCAGTTACATCCATGTAAAGACCTTCTAGTTACATTCAGAGCAGCTGTACTCAACAGTTTTATTAACACAAACTTACCTTGACCTACAGAAAAGGTGTGCATATCCTTTAAAAATATAATCTAATTTTATCATCTAAGGGATAATAAAATTTTAGGTAGTATTTTCAGTGGATGACTTCCTCCTGTAATTTTATGAGAATATTAAATATAAATTTTAAAATGTGTAGAACTGAGTTCTCCACTTACATTCTAGATGGTTTTAGGGAGTACAGACAGTTGTTAACTGGTCAGATCCCCACCTTCCCATATTTTCCTTCATATCCTAACTTGGTTTAGAATTTTTAAATACTTCTCAGTCTATGCCTTTGAGTTCTAAAACACTGTCCCACCAAAGCCTCAATCCTTTACCTTGCCTGCATGGTGACAGTTTGTCTCTAGACTGGAGAGACAAGACAAGAAACCCAGAGAATGGAAAGGGGCAGGAGACAGGAAAGATTCTTTGATATTTAGCCCATGGTAGGCCATCACTGCTCACCTATGTTAACTAAAATATCCAATAAAAAAAAAAGTAAAGTAATTTAGCAATATATTTATATTTCTGTTCCATCTTTGAACTATTTATTGGTACGACAGTGCTAAGGCACTAAGATAAAATGAAAGAAAGAAATGGAAGCTAAAACTAAGATACTGGAGTATCCTTTGACATAGAACAGACAAATGGACTGGGCTGGATTCCTTTTCATCTCTGTTGAAGAATCTCAAGCTAACCTTGATGAAGTTAGATTCACTTAATCTCTTTCAATGTAGATTATCATGTAAGGCAGTTCTTTTTTAGATGTTACCAATTTTAGAGTCCTGTAAGTTTTTCCATTTAACAATAAATTGCGAGAATGGTGAAATATCATTATATGGCTCATTCCACATATCTAAGTGGGAATGGACATTAAACAAAGACTATATATCAGAGCTAATTACAGATTTCATATTACTTTTTGATGTAGCCAAGGGGTATGCTTTTGATGCATAAGAAATACATAATCAAGCCATAATTTCCCCCTTTCCTCACATATTTCAGTAGTATTGACCTTCTTTTCACTGAAGTTAAAATATTTACTGAAATGTCTTCATAGCTTTGAGAGAGTTGAAGAGTTGAGAAGTGCCTTTAACAATGATTTACTGAAAACCTGTCAACATTAAGAACAAGACCACCACAATACAGGAAAAAATGAAAATAAATCACTATTAAAATGATACAGTGACAAAACCATCTGAAAATAGCTTCTTCAACTTAGTATCTAATTAAATAACACTGAAACCAAAAAGAAGTCACTATAGTTAACTTAAAAACTGAAACATTTTTAAACATCTTCAATAATCCTTATATTGCAATTAAGTTTTGTAATTCATTTTCTTACTGTTTCTCCTGAAGTAATCTTTCTTCTGCGGGACTGATTCCAATTCTGTTAATGACCATGCTCTCTTGCTTTCAGATTTGCTTTCTTAGCAGAGGGTCATTCTCTTCCCTGCTGCCTGTGGGAGACCACTACTAGGTAACTCCACTCTAAGCTCCAACTGGAAAGAATGAACAGAAGAGAACTAGAAAGTTAGTGCAAGCAAAACACTTCTGTATTTCTGCAAATCCCAGGAAGTGTTGGCAAGTTATTTTATTTAAAGTGAAATTTTGGCTTCACTAAGATCAGTGTATCCTTTGCTATAAACTTCAGCTGGGACAGAATTTCACACCTAGTTTCTATGACCTGTTGCTATTTAGTTGCTGTAAGATAGGAGTAGTGGAGAGAGAATTCAATCAAGCCAGAGTTTCACTCAGAACAGACAGTATTACTAACCCTCCCTGTCATCCTCAAGGAGAAGACAATTAAGAAATAAATATAGCAGAATGACAGTGCTTGCCAGAAAGGCTTTTGTAGATCCTGGATTGTGCTGTATTTAGTGGTAACAGTATAACTTCAACAGTAACAAAGATGACATAATTTTGTGACCCAGACAATGGAAAAAATACTTAGAAGCTGAGATTTCTCCCGTTCCTCATCTGGACTATAATAGAACTCGTAACAGTATGCTGCAGGTAATACAGTATTTTTTAGCATGGTTGAAGTCCTTATTGGCTTTGCTTTCCTCACTCCTTTCCACCCCCCATCATGTGTAGATTCCTTATTTTCCTCTACTTCAGTGCTTGCAAGAATTCCTCATCTGGGATGTCCATCTGTTGGTGATCAACAGCCATCTACATATTAAATGACATATCTTTTTCCCCGCTGTGATAGCTAAATGACATGATATGCTGGTTCAGGTTAATTACCATAAGCTGCTGCTGTCCTAAGCAGTTGGGAGGGGCCACAGCCAGGATAAACAACCAAACCAGCCCATCGGATATTCAATACCATACTGATGTCATGCCCACTAGATAAGGGGTGGTTGGCCCAAGGCATGCGTGCCTGTTTTTGATTTGTTCCACTGTGTGGCTGGAGCCCGCAGCTGGAGCAGGGAAAGCAACATGTCAGGTAGAGCCCTGACTCATGTTACATATTATTTCATTAGTGTTATTGTTATTACTGTTGTCTTCTTCTCTTTTTGTGTTGTTTTATTAAACTGTCTTTCTCAGCCCACAGAGTCTCACCTTTTTCTTCTTCCCAATTCTCCTTCCCCTCCTGCAGGGGGTGGGGAGTAGTGAGTGGGTAAGCAGCTGCATGGTGCTTAGCCACTGGCAGAGGTTAAAAAACAATGTGTGAAAAAAAACAAACAACAAAATTACATGAAGAAACCCCGGTTCCTTTTCTCAGCATGTTTTGAGTGAGGCTTTGTTATTGTCACTATGCTTTCCAAGGCTGTGATCTCTGCACCTGACTCCATGTTGATCAAGGTCTTGCAGTGCATCTACCTGCACACTACTCTGGAACTTACCAAATTGTAACATTTCTTACATCTAAAAATAGACTTTATAGGGGCTGTAATAAAGTGACTCTCTAAATAGAAGTAGCTCAACTCTATTAGGTGAAACAGTTTACATAAAAAGGTTTAAAAATGTACCTACTCACGATCCACCCTACCATTTGCAGGGTAAGTGATGGAAATGACTGAAGGTCCTGTAGCTTTCAGTTGCTACTGTTTCAGGCAGAGTCCACTATGTCTCTCAAAAGATCTTTTCTGTCAGCACTGAGACTTGGGCTAGGCTCTTACCTTAGCTGCAAGAAGACTTCCTTGACTAGAGATCGTTTTTTTCTGCCTGTTCCAGCCTGATACTGTTGAAGCTTCTCATAGAATGTCTTGAGGATCGACATCATCTGGCCAGTTGCCCAGGACTATGTCCAAAGGAGACACTTTCCATGTGGCCACACTAACCTATAGCCAGAGATTTTATTTTCCCTCAAGCAGAGGGTCCTGTTTTGGCAGCTTCTTTCCTTCCTGATGTCATAATACCTGTCACATTTATTTGCCTAATTTCTTTTGTAATCTAGATCATAAAGTGATATTCAGTAATATCTGACAAGTTCCTAAATTATAGGTGAGCTATATTTCTTCCTTTTGAAAAATAAGTGATCTAATTTTAAATATATGAAGTTATATAAAGGTTCTACCACATACCTAGTCTAATGGTTACAACTGTTACCGTATTTATGTGTTGTGGGTTTTTTGGGTTTTGGTGTGGGTTTTTTTTTTTTTTTTTTTTTTTTTTTGTTTTTTTTTTTTTCCATCTTNTGTTTGTTTTTTTGATTCCCCATGTGCCTTGTTTTTCTTGCTTTAGCTAGATTCAGGCTTCAACCTTTGGATTATGATATGTCTTTATCCGTTTAATATCCTTATGGTATCATAAATATTATTTCTGTGTACAAACTTTAGCTATACAGAACTCTTCTCAATAAGAAAGATGAAGCAAGTAGCTTTTATTGGTTTGTCTGGGGTTCTTTTTTTGGTATTTTTTGTTTGTTTGGGTTTTGTTTTGTTTTTGTTTGTGGCTTTGTTTGTTTTCCTGTTTTGTGGTTGCTTTTTTTTTTCCACTACAAAGCAATGTGGTTACGTGATGGTTTGTTTGCTTGGTTTTTTTTTCCTGCAACCAGTCCTCCTCACTGACATCAATCAGAAAGCAGAATGCTTGGACGGTGGAAGCTAACAGAATGGCAGTTGTACCATCAATACCATATAAAGTAGTAACACAGCACAGCTACACTACTGCTACTCAGTATTTCTTTCTGTTAAGCCTCATATTTTTTAAGCCATCACAGCGTGCATGACGCTATCAGGAGCTCTCAGAGTTATAGCTTTCCAAAACACTGCACACCTCCCAGTAAGCTCACCTCTGCAGTATTTGCTCCTGCGAGTGTAACCTTACATCTGACTTCACTCTATCACCTTTTCCTTGGGCAATCTCAATCACTGTTAAAAAAATGGACACATAATTACTTCGTACTCAATCACTTTCACCTCAGCAGCAAGCTATTCACACCATTTTCTGGATGAGGAAAGCTGAGCCTTGTGCCCAGTTTAATGATAACTACCTAGAGGTAACGTGATTGCTCAGCTGGCTTGCTGCATTTTAAGAGAATGTTCTATGCACATGTAACATAATTTTTTTAGAAATTGGAAAACTGGAATGGGAATAGAAGGACTGAAACAAGCTTTGAAGTTGCTTAGCAATGCTTTGCATCCCTTGTAACTACTTATATTTCAAAAGCTAGTTGA
This sequence comes from Chloroceryle aenea, assembly GCA_013399075.1. NCBI lineage: Eukaryota > Metazoa > Chordata > Aves > Coraciiformes > Cerylidae > Chloroceryle > Chloroceryle aenea. The sequence goes on along the minus strand of VWZY01000316.1, from coordinate 784,556 downwards.
TCAGTAACTAGCACCAGCTCTCTGACATAGAAGGTGTACCAAGGCTGGGCCTGTGTACCTGCTTTAGGTACAGAAAGAGACCTGTTCTAATGGCAGTCACATAGATGCCCTCAAAAAACAGTATACATACAGCTACAGAGCCCCTGTTGTGAAGGAGAAAATAGCTAGTAACAGCAAAAAGTAATGCTCCAGACTCATCTGAAGATTTATCCTATAGCTATCAGGTGTGTTTAAAGAAACTGCTCATCTTTTCAACACACTGGCGTAGCACACAATTTGTTAGAATGATGCCAAATGTCATCAAAATTAAAACTCAAATGGAATGAAAGCTGTCTGATATCATCTGCAATGGCTAGGGCTTTAAAGGTGAACAGCATAAAAGTGCAGATGATGGTGAATGTAATAACCATCATAAATGTTCATATATTTGAAAATGGTTTTAAAAAAGGCACTATAAAATGCTAAAAAATATCTCACACTGAGTATACTATTTAAAAATGCGTAAAACTAAAACTGAACCAATTTCTGAAAGATTAGCCAGTGTAAGTTGATGCTGTAGAAAAGAAAGTAAAACATACATACCTGCCAGATGACCAGTCATACTATACAGAGGCCACACTGGAGATAGACTGTGCCCCAACATGATGAAGTTAAATTGATACACAGTATAACAAACATACTGAAAATAAGCAAGTGGTGAAACCAGGTAAGGGAGGGAGCAATTTAAGCAACTACAACAGAATTACTTTACCCATGTAAGAGTACTGATATGGTATAGTATCAAAATAGTAGTGTAGCTGCAGTAGGTCAGGTCTTGAAAGCTTCTAAGGAGGAAGACTACAGACTCTCCAGACAACTTGCTCTGCTGCTTAAGTATCCTCACGGTGAAGAAGTTTCTCCTCCTAACCACTGTCATCCTCCCATCATATATTTCTGAACATCTCAGCTTCATCTTTCTTGATTACCTCCTATGTGTTGGAAGGCTGCTACTAGGTGAAGACTCGTCTACTCCATGCTGATCAAAGACCAACTCCACAGCACAAAATATCCTCCTGTAATAACAAGTATACTGACACAAAAACAAATTCTTTGCACTCTCTTTCCTTTAACACCTTTTATGCAGCCAACACAGAACAAACAATAATTTGGCTATCAACTCATCTATGTATGTATTTTCAACCCTTCTTCATACCAGATCCCACCACAGTCTTTCTTCTCTAAGTGACTGGTAACATGCTTTGTGAAATGCCTTGATGTCCTTCACCTCCACGGACAGACGTGTGCACCCGATTCTTTTGTGCACTGCCTCTTTCGTCTGATTAAAACCTGGGAGACATTGAGTGCATTACAGCAAACAGTTACCTAAGAGAACAAGTTTTTGTGGTCCTTCTTTCTTTGGCAACCATAAGAAAGCTAACATGTTTTATAAGAAAACTATAAGTGACTATAAGAAAGATAACATGGTGAAGTAATAGGAGTGGAAAATTTATTTTTAATATAAAAGCAAATATACACACAAACCAAATACAGGTACATAATTATTTAAGTGAATACCTGCCTTGCTCATTTTTACACAATCTGCACATTTCTAATATTTCACACATGGAAAAATACTATCTGTATCACTTTTTTGTAAATGTTAGGTAAAAAACAACCTGTAGAATTTGTTTTGCAGTTACTTACTAGACAGTTGAAGACCTGGTGTAGTAAGAAACTAACAAAAAACCCCTCAATTTCACTACAGAAGACTTTTTAATCAAAACACAATGTAAAATATATGAAATGATAAAAGATGATAAATTAGAACTGCACTAGTACAAATACATACTGTTTCTGTAAAAGTAAAAAGATGCAGAAAAAAATCAGAAATCATCAGTTTCATGGCTATTGGTTGCATCACACTTTAGGTATTAAACCAACAGTTAGTAGTAGGGTTTATTTTAAGATATGGGTGAAGTAGCTGTGAGCTGGCTTATGAAGGATAGTCCATATTTTAATAGGCTGTGTCAAAGTAGGACAGAGTCTGGCAAACTAACTGAGCACTTCAATGACAAAACAAAATGGTTGCTGGAATAAAGAACAGATAGTGAAGTCTGTCAGTACATAAAAGAGAGATAGCATTGTACAAAGTCTACTAGCTTGTCTGTCACACAACAAATAAGAGACCAACAGAGACTGGAAGATAAAGGTGAAAAGATCAACATGACCAGACTTAGTAAGATCTTCCATCTTTTCTTGAATTACAAAGGTCAGAAGGGAAATGCTATGGTTGCAAATATGAGAAATAATGTCTTAGATAAGTTAGTTGTACAGTTATAGAAAAGTATTAAATCTTGAATATATAATAGTGAAGAAATCACAAAATGTAGGTATGCTTCACTTGTGCATATCTACAGAAATGGAAATTTTTATGATGGCACTGAATTACAGCCTTGAATGCCTTGGAAAGCAATGGTGTCATCAGTAGTGACAAAGCTTAGACAAAAATTAAGATTTGGAACCACTCATTTTAGTTTTGAAAAACTGGATTTACTTTAAAGTTGATATATGAGTGATTTTTATAGCTAAGTATATATTGCAAACCGACTCCTGAAGTTCTTGCTATGCTAAAACTTCTGTGGAAATGAGAAATTTCTCAAAGTAAGGACTCGACGACTTGGCTTCCATAGAGATCTCTGGCAAACATCCAGTTGAGGAACTACATCATGCAGGGGTGGCAGCGTTTTTGGAGAACTGCTCCATGGGAGCCCTCTGGTGGGTGAAAGAGGAAAACGCCCCCGAAATGCCAAGCACCAAGAAAGAGGGCTCCTGACACTTAAAGCGGATTTTTACATCTAAGATTGCAGTTTGAATTTAAATAAATTTAAAAGTTTATTTGAATCACCTGTTACAAAATGGTGAGCTTCAACATCATTTCTCCTCTATAATTATGCTCTGAGTTTCTAGCCTCACTACTCTAATGATTCTGCAGCTGCAACCCAAAGGGAAAAGCAGTTAACTTGTAGAAAATAAACAAAATGGGATGAATATGTTAAACTAAATCCTTGTCAGCAACACAGAAGAAAAAGTATTACTATATCATGTATCCATCTCTGCTGTTTCTGTTACTGGGGATGGTGAAAATTAAGTCTTAGTAGTAGCTTGAGCCCTAGCATTCCTTTGGGCGTTCTAAGATAAACATTACACACCCCAGAACTTTCAATATTAAATAAAGGCTCCAAGATTTCTCCTCACTACGTACATAAGCAGGCTCTGCACTATTTGCATATACTCAGTGTCTTTTGACTCCGTGTGTTTAATTTCTTTTTGTCTCCAGACACAGGCAAAGACATCAGTATCTGGTTTTATCCACATTCACTAACAATGAAGTGTTACATGAACCACATGGTTAGAGATCATACATTTAAGAAAGGATAGAGATATAAAGTAAAAATAATTTGTTCTTCTGTGAAGTCAAAACTAGAGATGTAACTGCTGCTATGACACCGCTGATCAAAAAGACCTAGATGATAAAAACTTCAAAGTCAGCAGCCATAACCTCCTGCCATTCCTTCTCTGTGACACTGTTTTGTGTTACTGTCAATTCCTGGTGCCGAGAAGAATTATTTCCTTTGCATTCGCTAAAATGTAATCTTCTGTCTACATACAGTTGCTTTGTGGGTGGCATTAATCACCAAATCCTTCAGATAGGAAATGAGTCTTTGGACTTCTCTGTCTAATCTCCTGCACAAAGCAGGAATGAATGACCAGCAATGAATACAGACCAGATTGCTCATGGTTTTATCAGTGAAGTCTTGTAAACCTACAAGAACTGAGGTTACAAAACCTGTCTGGGCTATCTGCTCCACTGCTTAAATATCCTTACACTCCACCCCACACACACACACGGCCCTTATATCTGGTCAGGTCGTCCTATTTCAATTTACATCTACTGTCTCTCCTCCTACCATGCACCACTGACTCCATCATCTCAACAACCTCCCTGCTAGCCTTGCCGGTCTGCTCCTAGGGCCCCCAAAGCCATTTCTGCCCCAGGTTGAATCAGCCCAGATCCTTCACAAGTGCTCCAGACCCGTCATTCACAATAACATAAAAACACCTCTCCTGTGCTGCTAGACAGCTTTTAATGTTCAGGATTCTTTATGCAGTCCATATGCTAGGTTTAAATAATGTAAATGGCTTTGAAACACTCTTCTGAGCCAGAAGAAATGCACCTTTACCATGAAGATTACGCTCTAACTGTATCAAATTATCAAAAACCTAGCCTTTGCTGACATTGTAAGAAAAAGTATACCAAGCTGGACTAACTGAAAGATAATAACTGGAATGACTGAAAGACTGTGCAGCTTCCTTTACTGACCTTTCAGTGCCAACAGAAAACCCTTTTGAAAATAGGGAAACCTGAGAAAGCTTCCCTTGAAAATCCTGCCCATTTCTGGCACTTTGCTGCTTGGGGACCTTCTGAGCTGGAGGTTGCTTCTCCATCAGAGTGCTTAATACTGTTTGACAGGCCTCTCATCCATGAATTTCTCTATTAATTTTTAACATATGCATACTCTTGGTATTCAAATCAGCCAAAAGTAAGGATAGCTATTTCTTAAATTGTAGCAGGCAGTCCCTTTTTAAGTCTGCTGCTTGTTAATCTATTTTGTGTCAATTTTTCTTGATACGAGCAGAACTAATTGTTCTCTATTCACTGTCCCTTATGCCTGTCAGAACTTTAAAAATTCTATCACTTCTCCTTGAGTAGCAACTTTTCCAAGATGGTAATTCCAAATTTTTTACTTTTTTCTGTACACAGAAGCTGTTCCTTACTTTTCTCATGCTTATCCACCTCTGAACTATCCCAAATTCTGTATCTCATTTGGACACGGACATGAAAACAGTTCATGGCTCATAAAGCATGATGACAATTTGGTTGTCTATCCCCTTCCTATTAGTATTATTATTTGCCTTTTTCCACTACCTCTGAAGATTAATTTTGTCAAAAGCAAAACCTACTGGCAGCTTTGCCATTTAATTCAGGTCAGAAGTTAATCTATTGTTTTGCTTACTCTCCATCTAGCTTCTGCAGTGCATTCTGTGAAAATCTCCCAACATCTCCAAATCTTCCAATAAACTTGTAAAGAACATTGTTGTTTCATTCTTTTCTCACACAGAACTGTAATTTACATACAGAAGAGCTTTTAATTACTTTTAAAAAAATATAAATAAATTGACCTTAAAGGCTCTTAATCATTTTTACAGCTCATTAATGAAAACATTATTGACCTACACTCTCTATCTTGTAGAGAAATTAATCACCTTTTTTGCCCTCAGACTCTTTCTTCTAAAATTCTGATTTTGCTGCAGTAAACAAACTGAGGAACAGAACAGAAAAGAATATCCATAAATATTATTATGCAGTTGACAGTAATATATTAAAAGAACAACCATTCTAAATTCTTCCATAGATTACGTCTATGTTTCTAACTCAACTATTTCACAGAATCATTGAAAAGCAGGTTGGAAGGTACCTCAAGCATAGTATTTCGTTTTATTTAGCATGTCACAGCCTCTTAAAAGATGCTCTCTGATTAAAAAAAAACAACAAACACCATCGCCAACAACAACAAACTAAAGAACAATAAAACGTTTTCCCTACTTCCAATAGAAGCATAGCAATAAAAGACAGACACATCTTCATGTACAGATTCCTCTCCAGCTCATGACAGTTTTATGCTTCATAAAGAGTTTACTAGTCTCAAACTATGCCAGGTTTTTCTTTGCATGTTAGGGACTGGGCTTTTCCTAGGACAAAGATCCATTTTAAGTGCACCAACTATTCTGCATATCAACAATTTGAATTATTAAAATTGATTACTAAAAAATAAATTCCACAACATTTATTAAGAATCACATGATAGACAGACACAAAATGTGATTTGCACTTAAGTACAATGGTGGAAGGAAAGAAGCCTGCACTGACATAATGACAAACCAAACTGAGAAACCTAGTTTAGTCTGCAGTAATGGTAAATGAACCACAGCATTAAATCAAACACAAGAAATTTCAAGAAGATACAGTCAATTTTCTTCACACAAGTTTAAGGACTTAAAAAAACAAGAAAAAGTTAAAAAAATAGTTATTATTGACAATGGTCAGTTGTGTGTACTTGCACAGTACCCAGTCCAGCACATTCTGTGCCACAGGGTGTACAGGTTTCGTGGGATTCTAAGCCACATAATACAAAGAATAATTACACCTTCAAGTACAAGACCATGACATACTCTTGTCAAATACTGCTAAATCCAGTCTCACTACCTTCTTTTCTAACATGAGGAAAAAAAAAAGTACAGAAAAAGGAGAGCTAATCATCTAATTTTAAAACACTGCATCGCCATTAGCCCACACGCTTTCAGCTCCCTTGAAACTTGTGGCATTATCGAGTGGTGACAACAGCAGCTCAGTCAAGCAAGAAGGTGCACCTGCTCCCCATTGGTATGTACACTATCTAGTCCAAGTATGATACCAATCCCTTGTCCTGGTCAAAATGAAGACTGTATCTTGTTTCATATACTTTAATTTCTACAATACCACTCCTCTTCTTTCTCTGTCTGTTTACCAAATGAATACTTTATTAATATAAAACTTGTGGAATTTACTTTTAGGTAGCATCTGAGAAATTTTTCATTGTTAGGACTTCTCACTATACAAAAGAATTACTATAATTTTTTTTTTAGATAAAAAATGTTTTATAAACAACACCAAAAAATGATTGTAAAACTTATTTTCCTTATAACACAATTTTTTCCAGTCCTTCTGTTTGGCATTGTGCAGCTGTCTTGCATGGGAAAGTGAGGATGGTATTTAAGGAAGGTTACTGATAAAATTTTTTATTTTCCCACACTACAACTGCTACCACCACAGTGCATGGCAGGTTTTTTGAGGAATATGGTAACAGCATTCTCTTCAGAGTCATTTTGTTTTCACTCACACATTCTCTCAATGATCTGTAAAAATCCCCAACTTTTTTTTTTTTGTATGTGCAGTAAGAATTCCTAGAAGTCAGTTTACCTTGCAGTTATCATCTATGAACAAAACTGTTTCAAAAATCATTTCACTTTCTGTACAGGCCCAGTCTTTGTACTGTTCTCACCCCGTGATCCCATACATGATGCCCTCCCTATACAAGAACTTCCATCCACTGCCACTCTGTACATTCACTGTTCTGGCTGCACATTGTGGCATCTTGATGACAAGCTTTTACTTGCAAGAGCAAAGAAGACCTGAAAGAGGACAAGACTAATGTCTGAGTCTACGCAGGAAGCGAGGTACACCCACTACTAGAGCACAAGGGAGAACAGCACCACAGGGACAACTGCCAGGCTCACCTTATAAGCCATGCTAGCTTCATCCTGATGTTGGAAGCACAGCACTAGTGTACACCACTGCAGCCAAGACTAGATCTACTGATCACGAAGATCCCAAGCACTCGCGTGGCACCACATTACCTTTGAGCTGGGAGGTGATCACTAACTTTAGTACAAGTGAGGCCACTTCACAGGCTGGCCCATACCACAACCTCCTACCTTCTCTATGCAGTAACTCTGCAAAAAATACACCCATTCTTGTCTCCTTTTGCATCTCCACTCCACACAGATAGTTCTTCTGCACTGGTGACCAATTGCCTCAGCTCCAATTTCTTGACCCACAGTCCCTCATTAGTCAGTCTTAACGAACAATGTGCCTTCATGGAGTTTTGTTCTGCAGTTCTACTTACACACCATGACATATCAACGTAATTGAGTAAAGTGCAAGTACACTTGGGGCACTACAGAATCACAGAAGTGTCGTGGTTGGAAATACCTCTAAGATCACTGTGTCCAACCATCAGCAACAAAACCAAACCAACAACAACAGAAAAAAAACCAAAAGCCCAAAACACACACACAAAACACTCAAACAAACAAAAAAATAAACAAAACAAAAACAAACACAAAAAAATCCCACAAAAATCCAAACCTCCCATCCCTCTAGAGCATGTCCTGAAGTGCCTCATCTACACATTTTTTTAATACCTCCAGGGATGGTAATTCCACCACATCCCTGGGCAGCCTGTTTGAGCACCTGACTACTCTTTCAGTAAAGAAATTCTTCCTAATACCTATTCTAAACCTCCTTTGATACAACCTCAGGCCATTTCCTCCAGTTCTTTCATTATTTACTTGAGCAAAGCGGCCACACCCATCTCACTACAACTGCCTATCAAGCATGCCTAGAGAGTGATAAGGGCTCCCCTCAGCCTCTTCTCCAAACTAAACAATCCCAGTTCCCTCAGTGTCTCCTTATAGGACTTGTTCTCCAGATCTTTCACCACCCTGGTTGCCCCTTTCTGAACTCCCTCCAGCAACTCAATGTCTTCATTGTGGTGAGTGGCCGAGAACTGAACACAGCACTCAAGGAGTGGCCTCCCCTGCTGAGTAATTAGCATCCATGCTATGAATTACAGTAATCATTTTACACATAAGGACACGATAAAAATTTCACTGAAACCTTGAAAACCTTGCCTGCTACAAATTAAGATTAGGTTAGCAACCACATTTACCAAATAGGAATGGATCTGACAGGGCAATGCTAAGTTCTTAAAAATTACTATTTACTGCAAAAGTACAGGAAGATTTTAACAAAAGACTCAAAGATTGTATTTTTCTGTTAGTGAGGAATGTACCATTCTGGGTTTTGGGTTGTTTTTTCTTAATGCTTGTTAAACTACATAAACTCTTAACTCTTTAGAATGGAAAAGATTTTTGGGTCATGATGAAGTTACTCTTATGGTTTATTTACTAAGACAAAAAGATTTATGTAACCATTTCAGTCAAAACAAAAAAAAATGTTGTAGCATATAGCTATAACATTTTTTGTTTTACAATAGCCTTGATTCTTAATTACTAGTTCTTAACTAGTTACAGATTTCTGATGGTTGGTATTTCAATATTTTATTGATAAAAGTATGCAGTACTGTACAAAGGATAAAATCTTTATATACTCTAAAGGCAAATTACTTCCCTTCCCACTTGGGAATAGTTTATTTTTAATGCTGTTCTTTAAGTTTTTAATTCTTCATGGGTTCTAGGGCAATTCTGAATTATAACATACATATTTAATAGTAATGACATCCAGGGAAAGATGTTTCTGTGGTGGAGATAACACGTACATATTAGTAACAATATACATAAAAAATAAAACTAAGAGGACATAAACAATATACTTAACTGGTTACTGACCTATAACTAATTGTAGTCATATAGTATCTGCTGTTCTCATCAGACTACGAGCCCACCTGGATTACCATGAACTATCCTTCCCTTGGCTCATGAACACCACAGCCACTGCACAGCCACCTGCCTGCTGCCTGTGCCCTCACACCAAAGAGAAACCCAGTACAAGCATCTGCCCTTCAAGAATGAACCTCCCAGACAAACTCACTTTTCCACCAGAAATGCCACAAGCTCACCTAAACACTGCACCCATGATTAATCATCCAAGCAGCTCATGAATAACCACTGCACTCTACTTTCACCTGCACTACCCTCACAGTAACTTAACACACGGTGCAGGTATTTGTCCCTGTAAGCAACAGTTCCCCACAAGCAACAACCCCTGAAGGTACCTACCTATAAGGTTAACAAGCTCTTCAGCATCCTCCTCAGATCCATTATCACTTGGTTCATGAATGCTGCCACTTGGCAGCCCTTCACATTGTTCTGATAACAGAGAAGTACAGCACGCATCCACTGCTCAGAGGGAAAGCTTCCAATTCTCCTACCCCCCCAAACCTACAATGCTTAAAGCCCATCCGAAATTCTGCTGCCTCTAACCACCCTGTGGATAGCTTGTAAGTGCCATCACAAAATTTTCACAGTGAATTGAAGCCTAGCAAAGATGTCAGCCACTTCATGGCAAAGCTGTTCTGCCACACACACTACCAGATACATTCTCCTGAAAGAATGAGTCCACCTGACTGTACAACTTGGATGCCCTAGATTTAGCTCATAAGCACTACCACATGCTACTATCTCATACATAGCTCTTGCAATAAATTAAGCCTCGGTAATGACAAAAAAGTCTTGGGTGAGGTTTTCAGAAGCCCTTTATGAACATATCTCTACTCTCATGTGTTACAAGCCCACAAGATGTCCCACCTGTCACCTGACCTCACTCATAATCTATGAGCACTACTGTCACCACAAGCTCATGTCACCCACAATGGCCTCATAGCAACTGGAAGCTTTCTACTCGAGGGCCAAGCTCTCCAAGCCCCAAATGGTCTCTTCTCACAAGCCTACAAAATAGCCTGAATCTCAAAAACCTCTTACTTGACTGACAAGTACCTTTGCTCTCACAGCAAATGGAAACACAGCAAAGATAACCACTGCTTCAGGATGAGAATGTGGCCACCCCGGCATCCCACCATGTCCTTTCCTGCAGTTCTGTGAGCTCCTCGTACAGAGGTTGATGAACTAAGGAAGTCCGGGAACGTTTTCACCGCTAAGCTGCCCACGCACCGAACAGAAACCTAGCCGAGCAGCCTCTGCTCTGGAAGAAGGCTTCCAACTGGCCTCTGAGGCGCTTTGTACCGGACCTATAGGCAGCACTCACAGAAAACTAACGTCTAAGACAATGCATCAGCACCTTTAAGGTGCCACCCCATCCACACTCTCAAGGCCACGAGCTCCTGAGCACCACCGAACCC
>VWZY01000316.1:745131-773205 GCA_013399075.1 Chloroceryle aenea | reverse complement strand
TAGCTACCAGCCCCTCACTGCCACGCCGGGTCAGGAGGTGCTAGCTCAAACTAAAGCGAAAGCTGTCACATAAATATGACGTCACACTCCAGCGCGCCCAGCAGCCATTGGATACCGTCGCTATGGTGACGTTGTGTCCGCCCCTTTAAAAGCTCCCGCCTCCGGGAGGTGGGTAGGCTGCTGCTGACGGAAGTGAAGATGGCGGCGGCCGCTTCTGAGCTATTGACAGGATGGTGCCTCTTCGGCCTCGTGCTGCTGGTGAGAGGCGTCTTTCCTGCGGCCGCGGCTTAGTCGGTCTGCGTGGCTGCCCCAGCCACACACTTTATCCCCACCCCAGGGCTGGCGGGATCACGCCTTCCTCTCTGCTGGCTCTGGGCCGGCTGATTCTCCTTTGGTCCCTTGCGGTTCCAGCTCTCGGTTTTTCTGCCTGGCCCTCTCCTTTGGCCTCTGTACCTCAGCTTAGCCCGGTACTGAGCGCTTCCCTGCGGTTTCTGCCGGCGCCTCGGCGGTGCTGTGGGGCATAGCAGAGCCCAGAGCCGAGGGTGCTAGGCGGTCCTGCCATCCTGTCTGCGTTACGGGCTCTGCTTCGAGGTTTAGACTCTGTTGTGTGTGAGTGCTGCCCTTGTTGCTCGTGCTGTTCTTAGTAAAGGTCAAATTGTGTATCGTGGGGTGAATATCACGCTGATGCCTGGGGCTCGGGTAAAATACTGTGTAAATGATATGCTGGTCATCAAAACCAAGATACAGGGTCTAACTCCCAGTACCTGCTTTCTGCAATCCTTATTATGCAACTCAAAACTGTCTTTCCCTGTATTCTAGGTTATTCTATTTTTCTGCTGGGTTTATGTGCGCAAGTATCAGAGTCGTCGAGAAAGTGAAGTGATTTCTACCATAACAGCTATCTTTGCGTTGGCGGTTGCACTTATCTCATCAGCACTACTACCCGTGGACATCTTTTTGGTTTCATATATGAAAAATCAAAATGGGACGTTTAAGGTATGGACTATAAAAAAAAATGTGAATTGCCACTTCAGCAGATGCGCCTGTGTTGAAAGAGGATATTCTCATGTTGTCAGAGTGTTTAAAAACAATGCTAATACCTGGTTTAGTGTCCAAGTTTTTTTGAAAGTTGGGAAGTAATATTGTGAATATGAGCTCTGTTTATTTGAACTGGATTTCAGTTTTTACTTCTATTTATTTTTGACAGTCATTTCCAAATGCTCATTCCTTCGTGTTGTGTTGAAAGGAGTGTGTACACCTTCCTGAAGAAACAAATAAATCTCCTAAATGTTGCTTTTTAGTACATCTTAATGGGACATTGTAGAATGGAATTTGTTGCCCCTTTGTTCAAAACCAGACTGTATTGCTCACTTGCAGTTTCGGACTATTTTGAATTGACCTTTGTTTTTTTGGGCACTATACTGTTATTCTAGTACCAAAACATGAAGACTTATAAGGATTTACTGGGTTTATCTGTAATATAGAACCAAAGTTAATAAGCCCTCTTTGTAAAGAGGCAAAGCCAGAAAAACCTGTAGGCATCGGGAGTACAGTAATATATCTTCTTGACTGATACCACCTTAAATACTGTAGGGGGGTATTGTGTAAAATGAGCTCTTGGTGAGATGAGTATTTGCTCTAGTCTACTCTCAGCATTACTAGAAGACTTCTTCCTGATGCTTCAAGGGCTGGCCTTTTCAACTTTTAAGGAGGGTTCTTGAAGTTAGTGATCCAGTGTCTTTGTGAGGGTATTACCACTAAAACCAGGTAAAACTGGAGCATATTAATAATTTGAGTAACAGCTTAGCTTGGAGTCTGCCTGGAGTTGTAGTAAGAGATGATCCTGACATAAATGAGTAGGCAAACGGTAAAAGCCTGCACACTAGACTCAGACTCTATTGCTTTTTAGCCCTACTTCCAAAGGAACATCCTTGATAATGCTTCAGGACTAACTTGCAGACAATACTGTGCCTTTTGACTGGTGCTTATATAAATGTAAGTCATGAGAAATCTCTCTAGTTGAGCTGTGATGTGATTTTTTTTTTTGGACTGCTTTTTTTGCTCTGTGGTAATACAGAATAAATTAGGCTATTGTTCAATGTAATTCTTTAAATGCTAATGTCTTCAGACATTGTTTGCTCAGAATTAAAATGGCTGGAGAAGATGTAAGAGACCTTTCATATGTCAGCAATACCAGCAGCTCAATGAGTATAATACTATTAAGTAATATATCAGCCTGACTAGCTTAATAATGATGATGACTAGCTAGATAATAATGGCATAACTAGGACCAGGTGAAAAAAAACACATCTGCTGGGGACTAAACAGAATTTCCTCTTACAATAGAAGACCTATTTTGTTAATGTATGCACTCCCTGATTTAAGAAACAAACCTGAGAGGAGAACAGGCAGTCAAATGTGGTCATGCAGTCACTACATTCTTATTTAAAGAAGTATGAATAATAGAAGGAAAATTGCTGTATTTAAAGTACTGTTTTTCTTCAGCTGTATTTCTTTAATGGCTACATGCTGTGATATGATGGGGTGGGTAGATTCGGTTTTAAAACTGTACCTGAAAGCAAGCTTTCATGCTTATGGTAAAGCTTTTATTTCTTTAAAGTACTTTTGCCAAGGCTTCTGAGGCTTCGTGGGTTTGTGTAGTTCCTAATATTTGTAGATGTTGCTGATGACCTGTTGAAATAAAATCCCTCCATGCTGACCTTCCAGATGAGCTCTTCCTTCTCTTTTAAGGCTCAGCTGAATGAATTTCTAGCTTTGCAGCAATACCATGATCTGTTATTAATACATCTAATCCAATGAAAATGTTGAAATTGTGATATAGAAATATTCACATGGCCTTCCTGATAAAGTTGAGTGGATTTGGAGTTGGTGAGAGCATACAAACCTATACATATAAAGCTGTGTATTTGGTTTGGTAATTTCAATTGAGAAGTAAGGCCAAGTTAGGAGACTAACAGCCTCTTAATGTGGAAACTTCATGAACTGTGAAATCTTTTAACACTGTCCTGGGTAACATGTACTACTGTACTGCTACTGCTTAACAAGTAAGATGGGAAGGATCGGGCTCAGAATGTTTCAGAGACTGCTGCCTTTCCTCTGGACCATACTTTCAAACCTAGCAGCTTGAAGGCCCCATGTCTGATGACAGGTTCTGAAGGACTGTGACTCTGGCAAGAATCCTTTGTTGGTTTGGGTGGCCAGAGTGAGTTAAGTCTTCACTAGATTCTTTTTGGTGAATTTTTTTGAGGCAGATTAGCTAGCAGATGTGTAATTCTCTGTAGATGAATCATTAGTTGATCAAAAAAACCCTCCTAACTGATTTCAGAGGTTGTGCCAGAAGCACAGTGGCAGTTATCCAGATTCTAGGTAAACAGTTAACATACTCTTTTCCTCTGTCTCATTTGTAATTCCCAGTAGCAGTCTTAAAGATAAGGGGAAGTGGAGGATGCTCAGCTTACAGGGAAGAGGTGCTATATGTGGACTTGCAGTTATTTTTTGGTGCATCTGACCCTGACATTGACTTGTAGATATTATTGAGGTTTATCTGTCAACAGACTTGTAGCAAATTCAAGGAGAAGCATGTTAAAATAGTTGCAGAAGTTAATTTGAAAGCATAGTCTGATGTTTCAAAGTTCTTGCTGTGAATTGTGTGGTCAGTGGCAAGTGAAGGTATGTGTCCTGTGTACAAGTACTGGCTTAAATGTCTAAAGTGTAGTACCCAGGCAGATTACTCTTTTTCTGAAGGCTGTCAAAATGATGCTGCTTTCTAGATGAAAGCAGCATTCTGTAGCCCTTTTTCCATCATGTGTTCTGAGCTATCATCCTTGACAAGCACCATACTCTGTACCTTGGTCAGCCTTTGTTAACCTCGAAGTTTTGTCCATTTTGATGTGACTGTTATTGAAAGATGTAAACCAGTACATTAAGACAAGTTATTCTTTACTATAAATAAGTTGCTTGTGGCATTTGGTACCTGTTGGTGTCTCACCATATTTTGAGAGACTTGTCAAATGTTATCTAAAAAGCTTTTATAGTGTGTCAGTTGAGCAGTTTTGATATTAGATGATTTTGCACAATAGTTGTGTACTCCTTCAGGAAAGGAGCAGTAGTACATGGACCAGAGTGACCATTATGCCTATGTGCAATGGAATTCATTGTAACAACACCTTCTGGAGGCCTGGATTACTTTGATTCATAGTGTTGTTAAGTAGGAAAGCAGGCTTTTGGTGCTAGTACTAATCAGAAGAACTTGAATATTGCCTTGTAAGCAAAGTCCTGGTAATATTCACCAGCACCACTTCTTATCTTGGAGGTTTTGGCTGTTTGCGTTAACAGTGTGTCTAATGGACTTCAAAGACATCCAGTTGGATATCATTTGTTGTGTGTGAAAGCTTGTTTATTTTATAACAAGCACTTAGGAAGAGAAGACATCACTCTGGCTTAAAGACTTGAGATTGCTGCTGCTGGAACCCAAGATCTCTGTGTCTGACCTACAAGTCTCATAAACATTTAAAACATAGCTGCTGCTATTTTGCAGCAGGAAGACTGCTCGAAACAAGGATGTTATCACTGTGCTGTATTTTTTTTTATTAAATTGTTGGTGCTGCAGAGTGCAGGGGAGGTGATGAAACTTTAAAGACTTGAGATTGCTTCTTTCTACTATATGAAGCTAAAAGCCAGTGGTGGTTCTTTCAGTCTGGTTAGACTGAACACCTCACAAACCTTGGGTGCCTGCCTGAGCTGTTGAAAGCTGGTAGTCTCCTTAATTCAAGGACTAGCATCTGTTTAATGGGAGGCCATTTTTGCAGACCATGCTATTAACATTTTTTTGCATCTTGTAGCTGCTCAGAATACAGAAATGTCAGGGGGTTTTATTCCAGAAAGGTGTTAGCTGAGAAATCATTACCAGCTGAGACTGTTGGCCAAAATATTAATGGTAGCCACATGTGGTGGAGATGCATGTGTCTGGATGCTGCTCTCCATCTGCCAGTCAAAATCCTGTCTCTCTTTTTGGAAGTAACAGGAAGATCTGAGACCTGTTTTTTTTTTAACTAACCATGCTATGACCCACTCTCCAGTCTTTGGTATTGTATCTTCCTTTGGTTGTCTAAGCTTCAGGAGAGAGATGCTAATGAGCAGAGTGATGTCTATGTCTACATTTGATGAAACATAAATACTGAAACCTGGAATGTTTTACTACTTTAAGCTCTGTTAAGGTACACTTCCAGAGAAGGGGAGCTGTGTTCACTGGGTACTCATGAAATTATTGTCATGTCCAGCAGTGACAGTAGAAGCATCCTCTTCAACAAGGACAAATCAATGAAATTTGTGGACATTCCTTCACCAAAAACTGTGGGAGGTAAAAAGTGTCAGATTAGCTTGTACTGCTTTTGTTTGGGGAAGTTATCTGCAGTTTGAATAGTACTGTTCGGGTGAAATATATTAACATAAAGCACTAGCTTGACACAGTTCCTGGGAGAATGAAGATCTACTCAGTGGTTACTGAGGGAAGCAAAGTGTTCTTCATGTAATTATAAAATTTAGCTTTTGAGAGCTCTGCTTTAGTTTTAACACTTCAGTAAATGGGAAGTGTCTTAAATTGCCTTTTCTATGTCCTTGTTTACATAGATCAGTGAAATGTTGGTATTTACTTTTTACACTTGTAACTGTATTTAAATTTCCTGAATTCTTTTAACATGGCTTGTGTTAAGGAATATTTAAGAGTAATAGCTTAATGTAGGGCATCATGCTTGTTGCACGTATTCTTGCAATTTGTTGATTCCATTATCAATACAATACATTGTTGCAGGTATTTTTAAAGGTGATATGTATGCTTGCTGAACTGCACAGAACAGAATGAAGTACAGCAGAACAGTGCAGAGTGCCTGAATTCAGCAGATATTAAGAGAATTTGTGGTCACATTTTCACTTAAACTGCTGTTGAGGACAGTAATGAATCTCTCCTTCCTTATCTATTGTGCTTCTAAGGTATTTGCTGTATATGTTATAAGCTCGGGTCATGATGGATGGAGAAGAAAACAGACATGTAGAAGCTGTCCAGATGAGTTCTCATCTGAGTTCTGGATGTGCTCATCCAGTAAATTTATATACCCATCAACTTGATGTATCAGAACTGCTGCTGAGAATGTCAGAGCTCTGACACTCACTAGGTAGCAGTGCTTCTTGCTTTTGACAAGACAGTGCTGCTGTCACAAGCTTTTGAAACAGATGAATTGGTTACTGCTTCTGAATTGTTGATGTGTGCGTATGGATAAATTGCTAGTAAGAATAAGGATTTTTACCTCCTTAGTCCATGTGTATGTGGGGCTTCAGCAGCTGACAAAGTTGACATAATAGGTAAGGTATCCTGTTGAATTGTCTTGTATTACAGGTTTTTCTTGTGCATTGTAATGCAAAGTGCACATGTACACAATGGTGAAATGTGCACATCTTTGCATCTTTTAATGTAAAATAACATCTTAATATTTTAATATACTGTTGTGTATATTTCCTAGTATGTATTCTGGTCCTGTATACAATTTGAGCAACAAAATGAAAAGCAATGGCCATGTTATCAAGTTCTACATCACTAGCCTGTTATAAAGGTTATTAATGCTTTCTGCTGCTTTTTCTTGTTTATTCTGGGATGGTGTGGGATTTGAATGTCTTAATTACAGAAGAGACCTTTTTGAAAAACTTCTTTGGAAGGAAATAGTGCCACCTGTTCAGTTCAGACTTGCTTTTCCCTTAGGCGTGATTAAAGCAATGCATTTCCTTAATTTCTACCACTAGGCAATTTAAACAGTTTAATATTCTGTGTGGACTCTTAATTTACTATGATTAAATTCTTTCATGGTCTATTTTCACGCAAATGCCTAGAAACTTTTCAGTTGAAATGCTGCAGGGCTTGAGCCTGACAGTCTTCAAAGTTTGGGCTTATTGTGTGCCTGACACTTAACAGTATTGCTTCTGTTCCTTATGCTGAAATATTTTTCATCCTTTTTTTTTTCTGATTAGATGTCAAAATGAATGTATACTTTCTCCTTAAATTCCAGTTGGCTGATAATCTTTATTTCAGACAGTGAACTTTAAAAGCTTAATATAAAGTGGTCTACTGGAAGTCTTAATATATTAACATGACAGAAGGTGGTGCTGATTTTCTGAGAAAATAGTAAAATGAAGTGTTTTGGTATGTCATTAAACCCATATTCCATGAGTTAACCAGTTTTAAGAGGACTGATGAGGCAAGTGTTAAAACTTTGCTAAGTTTTATATGCAGTCTTTATGAAGTATGCACACTTTTTCATATGCTGTGTATTAGTGCATGCATCTTTACAACAACTGAAAGGGGCTTGACCTTACTGCTTTGTAAAAAGCCTGCACTTAAAAATTGAAAGGAACTTTAGCACTACTGAATTTTTTTTCTCAACAGTTCAGTTATGTTGGCATGTCCTCAACCACTGTCTTTTAGAGAACTTCACATGTAGTCGAGATCAAGAGCATACTAAGCCATGTGTAAAGTGGATCCCACAAGACTGGAACAGTTCTGGAGTATGATTAAGTTGTACAGGCAACCTTGGACCTCTGGATTCAATCCTTGAGTTTGGGTGCCAAAAATCATGCTTAAACATTTAGCTTTCTTAAACCAATAGTTCCTCTTATGGAGAAGAAAAATGGAATGGGGGCAAGTACTTGAACTTCAGTGTTCTAGCTGAGTGCAGTTATTAATATAGCTAGAGTTGTATTTTCACTCCATTTTTTTAACAGTTCCCAGGGCTGAGCAATGAAATTCTGAAAAAGATCAACTTTTGCTCATGTTCAAATGACATATCAATGGTATTGCATCTAGTTGTAGGATCTAAATCCTAATGCATATAGATGGGTGTCCTGCAGGTCTGTAGTAAGATTTGATACATTGCTTTCCTGACTTCTTAGTTTCTTGATCAGCATGTGATGCTTTGGATAGGAAAACAGTCTCTGCCCTTCAGTATTTTCTGAGGAGCAACAGTGCTTAGGTCAGAAACTGAAGTGTGGTGTTGAGTTAATGTCTAAGCTCAGTCAGTGTGTGTACTATTGAGTAATCCTGTAACTTTTTTTGTAACACCTGGTTTAGGGTACTAGTTTCTTAAAGATAACTTGATTCATCTAATTCAAGTCTTGGTCAAACCAAACATGAAGGCTCATACTTCATACCATCATGACTTATACCATGAAAAAGGAGATGATTTGGGTTGTGATAACTGTGTGGTTACTAATAAAAGTAGAAGTTTGTAAGCTATGGCTGAGCATAATAAAAAGCTATTTGCCTTTTTTATTTTTAAGTACTCTTACATCTGTGTATATAATTTTTAATCAGAGCTATTCTGTGATAGAAATGCTGTGTGCATTTTGTGCACTCCATACTGTGTCCGGCTCAGTACAAGAAGGACATGGAGCTGTTAAAACAGGGCCTCATAAATGATCAGACAGCTGGAACATCTTTCATATGAAGAAGGCTGAGAGAGTTAGAGGTGGTTCAGTTTGGAGAAGAGAAAGCTCTGGGGACACCTGACTGCAGCCTTTAAAAATAGGAAAAGGGCTTATAAGAAAGATGGCAAAACACTTTTGGACAGAGCCTGTAGTGGGAGGTAAAGGGGTAACAGTTTTAGATTGGACATAGACTTCTTTATAGTGAGGCTGGTGAGACTCTTGAGGAGGTTACCAAGAGGAGTTGTAGATGGGACATATTCAGGATTAGGTTGGATGGGGCTTTGAGGAATTCAATCTAGTGAAAGATGTCCCTGCCTATGGCAGGAAGGTTGGAACTAGGTAATTTCTGAGGGTCCCTTCCAACCCAATCTATGATGATCTATGAATTGGCACAACACACTTTAAAGCTGCCAAAACTACTTTTCATGTTCTTTCTGTGGAATGTTCCCTTTGTGAAGCTGTCATGTGTTTAGTCTTGTATGACTGGTTATTTGCATCTTTGCTAGCGTTGTGTAGCCAGTACTTTTTAGAAATAATGTTATGTTATCTGTCTGTATGTATATTCTTTAATGGGTAATTTTCTATTAGTGTTGCCAAATACACTAGTAACAGCAAGATCAGTAGAGATTCCCAGAAGAATGTGGCTCTCTGTGTACTGCTCAGATCTAGACCTACATGCTTGGAAAGTAGATGTTTGATATTTTAGAAAAGGCCATTTATACATAATTTTTTCCTCCTAATTCGAAGTCCTTACAAAGCAAATTCTGCTGATCAGATTTGACTCCGCCCTTTCTACTGAGCTGCATCTAGAAAACACTTTTATCTCTATTATCTGACATTTCTTTCTAGAAGGTGTTCCCAAACTATTTGTGATGCTGTTTCTGTGACTGAAATTCAGTAATGTGGCTATCGGCGTCAAGTGGGATTCAGGGGCTGCTCTTTTAGCACTTCCTAGTGTCAGCCTTACCAATACAAAACTAGTGCTCTTTGGATTGAGAGGTATTGACTTCAAAATGAGTGTATCCTTGACATGATTGGTCTCACCATTAATGCTTTACACAGACATACTTTTTTGAAGAGTTGCAAAGATGATGTAAATGTATTAATTATAAAATCGAATCCAACACATCCAGCTGTTGGGCAAATCATACAGCTTAGTTGTCTGTACTGTCTTTTCTAAGATACCATGTATCATATGTTGGATTCTGTAGAAAACTCATCCTGAGGACAGCTTTATCCTTGACACAACTTGACTTTGAAGCTTCGTGTCTACTGCAGTGCTCAGAGTCCAGAGAAAAAGGGCTAGAACTGCAAATACACGTACCTCCAGTTGTCTTTTACAAAACATTTTGAAAAACTGTTCAGATTGCAGGTATGGAGTCTGAAGCTTGTTGTATGATATATAGAAAAGAAAAATCAGTTTCAGAAACATGAATGTTTAGAATGCCACTTAAATACGCAGTACAGACAAAAGTAAACATTTAGCTGCTGAAAAGGATGTTCACTAATAAAATTATTTCAGTAGTGCTTTGACAATATAATGCATAGTAATTAAGGTTTACTAATCTGGAAGAAAAAAAGTTTGGCTAACAGCCAAAGTGAGTAAGTAATGGGAATATTGTGCAGTGTCTGTCCTCTGAAATGCAGCACATTCCTTAATTGTCTGTCTTAGCAGGATTTAGCTCTAATTTGAATTCCAGCATTTAAAATGGGCAAACTGGATGCTTAATGATTTTCCTTAGGCGTTTGATAGGAACATTTTCAGTTCTATATTAATGCTATTGAATTAAGTGTTCTTTCATTTCATTGGATGTTAAATGGTTCTATCCTTTATTATTAGGTCTGGGCTGATGCTAATGTTTCAAGACAAATTGAAGACACTGTACTTTATGGATACTACAGTAAGTATTTCTAATTTTTTTCAATTAATAGGACCTTTAGGTGAAGGCAGGAAGCTTTTAGGGGGTCACACTGGTTTACCCCTTTTTTTTTTTGGTTTAACATTAGTCTTAGACTTAATGCCCTTCAGTGAATCATACATTCAAGAGCCAACTAAAAATGCAAATATACTGAAGGTTATAACATGGAAAGGCTAATGGCTTCTGTCATATAATCTACTGTTAAGATTTTCTCTGTGTATTTAGAGGTCCATTATGGAAAACACGTGGTTTTTTCTGGAACTTCTAGGGCACTTAACATACGTAGTGATGTGAAACTTGCTTACTGTATATAAAGTTCATGTAACTGAGTGTAACACTTGTGGTTTAAGTGTACAGATTCAGCAACTACTGTATTCAAAGAGTGAGCTACTGTAAAGGAGCATGAAGGAGTTGATTCAAGAGTGGTAATCCTAAATAAAACTGAAGCAAAAAATTAACTGAAATCAAATATTTAACTGTTCATTTAACCTCTCTGTAGTTTTAGATCAGTTTTAGTTGTTCTTTTGGAACTTCTGAAAAGTGTTACTTGTGAATAGAGTTAAGAGGGAGCTGTAAAAGAGTGATGCTTATTACTGAGTGAAATGCCTGCTTCTGTCAAGGATTGGAACTCGGAGGTAATAGCCTACATTTGAGCAAGTTTCCCAAGACTTCCAGTGTTGTGTGGGTTTTTTGGTTTGATTTGGTTTTTTCTTCCTCTTGGAAGATGACAGGTTGACTCTTGAGTGCATATATATTGTTTTTATCAGGAAATAATTGGTTCTAAATAGTGGACTTTTAAAATACAGAATACTTACTGCTTGACAATGATAGTGACAGAAACTAGAATCTGCAGTTTCATGCTGAGTGGAGCCTAAAGCCAGAAGTAGTAAAACTTCTCTGATTTCAAAAAGGAAGTTTTTTTAAAATATTAGCTTATCTTCCACAAAGATTCTTCACTATAGAATAGTGGAATTGCTTTGTATTTGCTTTCTACTCTTGTTAGGTTACTAAGGTCTTATTTAACAGCCCAAGTATTTCACAACTCCTAATGTGGAACAGTCATCAAAATCTGTGAACCATTTTCTACAGGCTTGTGAGACTGAGGAATGAATTTCATAAAGATGTTTTGGGCTGAGTCTCTCTTTAAAGCAAGATGTCTGTTGGTAAATCCTGAACTATTTTTTTTAATAGATTTGAGCTTAAACCTGAAAAACTGCTTGTTTTTGGCCTACTTGAAATATTCTTGTGCTAATGTTTTGTTTCATACCACCTCCAGATGGTGGTAGAGATTTAAAGACAGTTTAAAAAGTATTTTTCTTTTGTGGTTTTATGTGAGGAATGGATGCACATTTTTATAACTACAGTTACATTGAAGTGAACAATAATAGGTAACTTATTTCTCAGAAGTCTGTCATTCTTACAGAAGCACAACTTAATGCCTCTCCTGCATCATTAGGTGTAGTCCCCTGCTGCTGTCACATAGCTTAGTGACTGGAAGGCTGAGAAAGAACAACTTAAGAGACTGGAGGAGTCTTTTTTTTTTTCTACTTGTATCCTCGTATTAAAAATATTTGGTCTTGAAATTTTTGTTAAATAAAATGGAGCAGAACTGAAATCTCCTTTTGTACTTAAGGATGTGAATATCAATACTTTCATATCTCTCCTCTCTAGATCTTACTTGCCTCCTGTAGCAGTATTGGCAACTTGTAGTATGAATAATTGGCACACTTAAGTCATTGTGCTTCAATCCAAGGCACTTCAATTATGGCAAGATTTATGGAGGTTGTGGTTTAACTGATACTTTAGAATATTAAGGATTACTTTACTACGTGTATTGCAGTTTACTGAGAAAGCTGTCACATTGTAGAAAACTTTTTTTAGAGCCATGGGTCCCCATGGAATGACATACTTCCTCATACTCGGTTGTTTTCTTGGCTAGATTGATACATAAGTAGAATGGCTTTGTACTGGAAGAATGATAAATGAGGTAACTTTCAGAATGAAGCTTGAAATAACTGTATTTTCAAGTGAGACTTCAGTGGCCTAAGTGCTGTACTTAGGAAACCAGTCTACTGATTGCTTTGAAGCCACAGTCACTTTAGTGTGTTAATTCTCATAAAAGCAACTTTAGTAGAATGTCTGTCAGTAGTTGAGGGACTGAAGAATGATCAGTGGTTGGCAGACACTCTGAAGCAGCATGTCAGCTTGTGTTTGGAAGGAAAGCCCAGTTCAGAAAAGGTTGTAATTGGAAACTGTCTAACAGCAGTTTCCTTTACCATGAAGCAGACTGAAACAATTGACTCTAACCTGGAGCTGTGTTCTGTAGCATTTCTTCCTCTAGTACGTAAATTCTACCTGGTGGAGTCAGCTTGATGTTCAATGTCCTTTGACAAAGGTTTGTGAGTGGTGAAAGGATGCCATGGATGCATCCCAGTCTTCCTGTGGGGTAGAGTGAGACCTCTTGACCTGCATGTGTTCTATTCCAACTATAGTGTGCCAAGGACTGTGCTAAGCTCTGAGTATCTCTTTGGGTGATTTTTTATTTCTTTATTCTTAAATAAGTGTTTTCTTAAGTCAGTAATTGTTATTTTATGGTAGTTTCTAGATAAAAGTTCTTAATTTATCCAAAATAGTACTAGGAATTAGTAGACAAGTCAAATGCAGCTGCATGTTTTCATGGTCTGGTACTAGGAGGAAACATGCTGAATACTATGGAAGACTTGCATAGCTGTACTTGACAAATATTGTGGGGTTATGTCTGGAGATAACACTCTCCTAATAAGTATGATTTTTGAGGCAATGTGCCAGAACACAAATTGAAAGCCTGTTACAGTATTGACACTTTGAACAGTTTTAACTGTCCTGCTTCAAACTAGTGTCTGATAATGACCTGACATGCACTGCTGTTTCATATTCCTGAAATTTCTCTGGGGAAAACAAGATGTCTAATCTTTCATTCTTGATGCAAAATTGTTTTAAGAAATTCTTTATTATATGCGAGATACGTTTGGGAAGAAACATTCATCTTAGTTTTTCTAAAGTAGCCTGTGACTCCTTAGCAGAAGTGAGGACTTGTATAAAAAAAGCATTGTTTTAAGCAACTTATTAATATTGATGTTATGCAATGCACCAGTATATGATACCATCTGGGAGAGCAGAAGTTCTGTGTGATGGAAGAGACTTCTGATTATGTAATATTTTTAAGCCACCTCTAGTCTCAAAAATATTTGAAGGACTGTATTGATCTTGGATACTGTACTTGGATTCTCCCAGTTCTTGAAGATATTTTGGTTCTTTCTACCTAGTGCATTTTACTTTTTATTGTTCCTAGCTACCTTTGCATTCTACTAGGAGGGAAAAAAGTCATAGCAATGGTCCATCCCTTCATTATCTTTTAATTCACTCAAAGACTACTACTGGATCAAACTTTGTAGTGATATGGTGCAAAATAGCATAAAGTAAATAATTTTGACTTGAGATAAGAATTGCTCTCTGAGAAATATCTTTAAAACAAACCTTATCAAGGAGCTCTTGCTGAAGGATGCTTAGATTCTGGTTCATGAACCATTGTTCTACTGGCTCTACATGGAAGCACTTTCCAGTGATAATGCTTCAAGCTTCTGATACAACCCATAAAAATGTTTTGAAACAAAATTTGGACCTTTGAACTAGACCAAAGAGCAGTCCCTGATTTAAAAGTTAAGTTTATAGTAGTGCCATAATGAAAACTGAGAGACAGTATGTCATGCCAGAAGGTCACCTGGGAGTTAGGGGGAAGGGAATAACTTTGTCACTTGGTTGACTGGCTGTTTGCTGCTGCAACACCTTCGAATTTGAAGGTGAGCTTTCCAGGGAATAAACAGCCCTTTTAGTGAGCAGAATAACAGGCAGATAGGTGCTTCCTTTTTCATATGTTCTGAAAAAGAAAATTAAAATCCGGATGATCAGTCTCTTATGGATAGAAACTTTGCCAAATCTTTTAAACTTTCCTTTGTAATATAATAGGAAGAACAATCTTTTATTACTTTAACTGTGACCTATAAATTTAATTTTCAGTTCTAACTAAAAAAATCTCATAGGCAGTTTTAAAACTTCACCTGATGGATGTACAAAAAGGTCTCTCTGGGAGTGATTTTGCTTGGGAAAAGCAAATGCAAAGCTGCCTTTAAGTGTTGGGTTTTTTCTATGCTAGTCCTATAAAATTACTATTGTAACAAGGGTTTTCATCAAAGCAAATAGCAGAGCTCTTGCAACAGTAAGTCTAAGTTGGTGTTTATGCTACTATGTCTAAAGTTACTCTCAAGTTGTCATGTTAAATCTCATCTAGAGAGCACATTTAAGGTGAACCAAAGAACTAAGTGCCAGCAGAGCACTCGTGAAGGATGGAAGACTCTGGAATGAGTCTTATGCCAAATCTTGTGTATGCAGATGCTGTCTGAGTTGATTCAGAGTATGCTATTAGAGCTTAAAGGTTTTAATGCAAATCACCTGTTACAATTCAGCATTGGCTGAGAAAGCCACTTACTAAAGCATACATCTGAAAGAATTGTGACTGTTTAGTGGTTTCAGATAATGTCTGTGGAACAGAAAACTGCAGCTGAAGTTGATCCTCATTTTAGTTGGAGGTGACTGCTTGACAGGCTTGTGAAGTGCCTGGATGTATTAGTCTCTACTAGGTGATTTTTGCAAGGTCTTCACTGAAGAACCTCCAAGGAGAATCATTATATTTCTCCAAATCTGCTGACTTTCACAATGGAGTTGGCAGAAACAAAGCATTAGATGCATGTAGAATTAACTTGGCTCAATTTTTGTAGTCAATAGCTTCAATAGTGTCAGAAGTATCACTTGAATATTCAAGCTAGATGCTCTCTTGATGTGGAAGTGCACTATTTGTGCTAGAAGGGGTACTGTTTTCAGCAGCATGCTAGTGTAGTTTTAGTTCCTCTATTTGAGCCATTGTTTGCATTTGGTGGATGCTTGTGTTGTGCTAATCAAAACTGTTAGAAATTCACTTTGACTCAAATGCTGAGGTTGGAAAGGGAGCTCTGGAGTTTACCTAGTTCAATATACTCCCTTTTCAGAGCAGCTCATTTATTCCAGTCTCCAGTTGGATTCTGAAGATCTCCAAAAACAGAGACTGTCTGAGTAGACTGTTTCTGTTTCTGACTGCAGGCAGAATAAAATTTCATGTTTAAATTTCAGTTTGTGCTTATGTTTTATCCTTTCCCTGGGCACCACTGAGAAGTCTGCCACAGTCTTCAGTCCTGCACAAGTATGTATACACATGGATAAGGTATCTCCAGAAACTCTTTTCTTCAGGCTGAACAGTCCTAACTCTCTCAGATGCTCAAGCCCTTAATCACTGTTGCTTTTGGCTGGACTCTTCAGTATTTGTGTCTCTTGCACTGGGGACTCCAGAACTGGATACAGCACTACCAATTCTGAAGAGCTGGTGAGACCACATTGAGTCAAGGGGATTAATTACCTTTCTCCATTGGTGGTACCACTCTTCTAATGCAGCATAAGTATTGTTGGCCACCTATGCAGTCACATCGATACATTTGTGGCTCTTCACTTGTGTGGTGAGTTAAGGTGTCCCGGCATGAAGTCTATCAAACATGGGAACTGGTGCATAGAGTTAGTATGACAGGTGGATGTTGGATGGGGAGAAGTGGGATCCCCCCTTGATTCAGATAAGACTTGCCTCTTAATTCTCATTGAGGAAAGTATTTCAGCACTGGACTGCTGTGGTCAAGTAAGTTAGATGGTTTGGTTTTTTTCTTATTGTTGTGGAATGCTGACATATTCTCTGGTCTGCTCATGTGCTTAGGGTTAGAAGTAAACAGCTATGTCTGAATATTTTTATGCTGCCTTGAAGTTACAGGTGAAAAAGCCATGTATTTAATCTTTAATCTCATTTGTAGTGTGGCATTTGCCAATGTCTTAAGAGTCAAGAATGGATCATGGGGTAGAGGAGACTTGAATCTAGAAGGAGCTCCTAGGGATACTTCACATACTGAACTACATCTGGAGGGATTTAGTTTAGCTGAAGACTAAGCCAGATGTGGTAAATGAATATTTGACCTAATCATATTTGATAGATGAGGGCAAACACTGGAAGCTTTTCTGTAGAATTAACTGACCAAGCAAGATCAGACTAGTCTTCAATACCCAGTGACATGTACTACTGTCCTGAATATACTGTAGTTGCTTATCATTACCAGAACAGCATCAGCCTTGCTGCTAGCTTTTTTCTGTCACTTGCCTGCTTGAAATGGACTCCTTTTGAGTAGGAAAAGGGACTAAGCCAGTATGCTCTAGTGATGGCTGTCTGAGGAGTCCTATGGGCTGAAACTATGGGAATCAATCTTTTTAACATGCTTTTACAGATGGTGTGGTCTTGTGTATGCAGATGCTGCTTGTAGCTTGCTAATCATCTCTTAGATAAGTTTTAATTAGTTTAGCAGTATTATCTGAAACTAGCATTTTTACCCTACCTTGGTAATGTCAAAATAAAGACCAGAACTTACCTCAGCATTTTTCTTATACTGACTGACTTTCCTTTAGCATTGATTTTGGATACTTGGATAATTTTTTAAAAATAACTCATTTGCTACCAAGTAAGCTTTCAGTGAGGTGAAGCATTTTTCTGATAGTTGAGGGGAGAGTAGACAAAAGAAGGTAGGTAATACTTAGAACTGCTAAGGAGTTGGCTTGATGTAAGAGGACTTAGTGGGATCTTTCAAAGATCTGATACTTCATTATGCCCTGGTTTTCTCCATTTTTCCTGAGGATTCAACACTACTACCTCAGGTTTCAAAAAATCTAGGCTAAACTCTTCCCTATTGTTTTCCTGATGACATGACATACTGTTAAAAGTATGGATTTCTTCTTTTTTAATTTGATAAATTCCTGGCAGGAACTTGGAGAATGGTGAACTCTGGCAAGTACTTGGGGATTGGATTGAATTAACTGACTTAATTGAAAGTGCAGTTACTTAACCTTTTGGTAAGGTTCATCTGGATAATCATCTGCTTTGTTTATGCTGACAAGTAAGAGAGGCTTACAGTTGTTACCTTTAAAGGCATGCACTTCGGTGAGGATGTCAAGAGCTTTATGCAGTAGTCTATTTAGAGTTGCTTAGACTTCCTTCTAAACTTGATTTAAATACTCCAGAAGGCAAACAAATATCCTAAATATTGCTATCCTGTGAGCCTTTGGATGTGGAAAAGGAGTTTGAAGAAATTGGAATAGCACTGTTGATAAAAATGCCTAGTTCAATAGAAGTTGCTTAACTGAATAAAAATGCCTTGTTTTGGTGGATTTAGATTAACTCTTTGCATATTGAAATGGTGTATTTGGGAAACTAATATAACCACTTTTCTGACTGCTTTTACTGTGCTAGTCAGATCTAATATATAAGAATATTTTAATTTAGCCATTTATTTGGTACACAAACTCCTCTAGGTATTCATGTGGTCATGGTATTGAACAGTTATAACTTGTGTAAAGGCTTTGTTTTATAGAAATGTCTCTGTCTTAAGCTTTACTGTAATGGTTTAAGCTTTCTAATTCTCTGTGTGAGTTGAGGCACCACTTAGCCTTGAAGCTTAGCATAGATAAGATAGATAATAGATATTTACAAAAATTTTTGACAAGTCAGTTGCCAGACACTTGTGATATTCCTTTTAAAAGCTGAATACAGTGATGTTAATAGAAGCATATAATATTTTTGTTAGTGCTTCTTGGATATCATTGAAAACTTTGCTTGCTTGACTTACTGTGTGCTGTTCAGATGCTTGTTCTATGAAAGGCTTTTTTGATACTTGGTGAAAGCTGGACAAACTATACAATTCGACAGCCTCAGTCCAATTAAATAAGACAATTTAACAAAAAGTTCAGTTGGTAAGTGTAGCTGATTGTCAGTAGCCACTGAGTAGTCCTCTGCTCATATACTCTCACAGATGAGAAAATTTTAGAAAACAGGATGTTAGTATGAAGAATTACAGGAAAGTATCAGGAAACAGGAGAAAGGAAAGGATTTACAGTTTTATAATATGATGTAAAGCATACTATATAAACAAAATCCAAGATATAGATTAGCTATGTGCTCAGGAACTGAACACCATTGGTTTAAATTAAGAAAACTTAAGCTCTGTGTCAGAAGCCTGAGCTGTTCTCTCTAAGTTACTGCAGCAACAGCATTTAGGAAGCATTGATGTTTGATTGGTGTAGTGCTAAATGGTAGTCTTATTTCACACAGTTCATAGATACTATCTTGAATTTGAGTATCTTGTCCTTTATCCCCTTAGAAGAAACATGAATCAATCCCATTATCTAATGAGCTGTGGGTGTACCTCATATGAGTAAGGTATGCTGAAGTTAATATAGTATCCTGTAAGTGAGGCTATTTTCTGTGCTTTCAGAGACCTCTAATTATTCTGATTTTTGATTAATGATGCATGTAACGTTCCTAATTTACTGGCACAGTGTAGTATGGACTTAGTCCTACTCTAAAAAAAGCAAATTTTTTTATCAGAAGTGTGATTTCTAAAAGCATTCACAGTATTGAAGCAGGTTGAGTGCTGCTCTAGGTGGTCTAAAAATGTTACATTTCAGAGCTTGAAATTTCAAGATATCTTAGGGCCCTGAATTTTAATGCAAATTGGCAAAAACGTTGGTAAATGTGATGTTTATGAATGAACAAAAAAAAGTTCTGTTTGTTACACTGTCATACTAACTCAGCACTCCACACAATAGATCCATCTAACATGTTCAAGTGTTTTTTTCCAATTAATTCTGTTTAGAAGTAATCTCTTATATTTAGGTTCTAGGTGGTGATACTTTGTTTGGCTTCTACACCACCTTCAGTAAAAATGCTGTGATAGATTGTTGAAGCAAATGGATACTGTAAGGAGTGCACTAGCCAAGATAAGCAACAAATTTAAGTTAGGGATGATTATTTTGGGTAGTGGTGGGAAGGCGTTAATTAGCTATGCCAAATGAGGCAAAGATTAAAAATAGGCAAAGATCACAGGATTTATGTGGTCCTGGGTGTCTTTGCTTACCCACTGAGAGGAATGATTTTGCTCTTGCATGTGGTACTTCTAATGTTTTGAGAGCTTTGTATTCTAGGATACCTTTCTCATGGGGTGCAAATACTGTAACATACTGATGGACAGTTTTTACTTTCCTAATAGACTTCTGAAATGTTCATAGTATAAGATTCTGAAATGTTAAATTATTTTGGTAAATGTCCTAAAAAGTACATAAATTCTTATATAGAGAGCTGGAGATTTAAACTTGCAATTCTTGATCTGAAATTGGTCTCCTCCCTTCATATCACTGGCTAATCAGTCCAATTAATTTTTGACTAGCTTTTTTAATGTTTTCAAACTTGACAGCTAGTATTTCTGAAGATTTGTGTTAGTCTAACCCTTCACTTATGTTTAACTTAAAGTCTCTTAAGATCACCTGTGTATCAAAATAATGACAGTATGACTTTTGATTTAGTGACTACTCATATCCATGTCTATTTCATATCCATGTCTATTTCAACCTCTAGTGAGTTCCTCCTTTAAAGGGATGTTAAGTGATGATATTGTATTGCTCCAGCATGTTCTATTTTGTGAATTGAGGTCATCAGTAACAGAACCATGACTTCTATCTATAATATACTTACACTAATAGTAGAACAACCCTTGCAGTACAGTCCAGTAATCAAAATAACTTTATAGTTGTTTTATTTCTGTATATAACTCTTATGATATCAACAACTGTTATTAGGTGGCATAGCTTGTTTTTATTCATTATCCTACATGCTACCTCTTTCCTAGTGTGCTAGTCCTGTCTGTCATCTGCATGCAGGTGATTACTTTTGCTGATTTGAAGGTGGATTTGCAATCCTTAATCAGAAAGGGTTAATTCTAAAAGACGTTTGGAGTTCACAAAACAGTAATAGTTGATATGCTGTCCAGTAAACATCATTTACATTTTAATTTTTGTATTTGAGAGCTAAAATGAGAAAAAATGAAAATTGAATTATTTTCTTTGAGTTACTATGCAGTAAATGAAGCGTGAATGTAACTTTGTTCACTTAAATTCTTTCTCCTAGCTTTGTACTCCATCATACTGTTCTGTGTCTTTCTGTGGATTCCCTTTGTCTATTTCTATTATGAGGAGAAGGAAGAAGATGATGGCAACACATGTTCAGTAAGTTCACTGTAGCAAATGTACTAAGTAGTGAAAAAACAAATGAGAACAGGCAAAAAATGAAAGCAAGAAGGATTGTCTGACTTGACTACTACAATGTTAATAGCGTTCCTATTACTATAGCTCCTTTAAAATAGAGGCAGCTTTAATTACACTTAGTCTGACATACAGTACTTAGAGTAGACTATTCTCACATGAAATGAAACCTTAGTGAGAAGTAATTAACATCTTTATTGCCATGAATTTTTCAGCTTTCTACGAATTCCTTTGAGCCTGTTTTCATATACAGGCAGCTAAAACTTCTTACATGAGACTTTCTTCAGAATTGAAAGCATGCATGAACAGGTTTTAAAGTAGAAGACAGGAAGGTTATGCTGATGCTGAGATAGGTACTGAAGTTTAGTGTCTTCCTTCTTGTAGTAGTTTAAGTAGGCAGTAACAATTTACCTGAAGCTGGCACTTTGTTATTTTTACAATGCACTGACGTGCATGAGAATAAGTAAGCTACTACCTTCTCCAAAAAGAATACTCTTCCTAAAGAAACTTTTAGTTTTCCCCTCTATTCTGTTGTAACCTTAACATGAGAAAAATTTCTAATCATAGTCATAATATAAAGCATTTGTAATAAGATTTTTTGAGTGCATTTACACTGAATGAATGGATAGTTTGGAAGCATAATTCAATGTAGTTGTTCATTGTTCTCAAGAGAATTCAGAAAGGTATATTTCAAATTTATATCTAAAATGACTCATGGTTTCTATGGAAGTCCTTTTGTAGAACACCTGTTATGCTAGGTATGCTTTGCCATAACTTGTTGGACAAATGTCTTTGGATTTATTTTAATATATTAACTTTCTCTTTTATATACAGCAGGTTAAAACAGCACTCAAATATACTCTGGGATTTATCACAATTTGTGCAGTTCTTCTCTTAATTGGGTAAGTATTTGTATTGGACACAAATGGGCGATATACTAAACAGACCTCCAAACAGAAATTTGTTCTGTGCCAGATTAAAAAGATAAATTATAGTACACTCCATCAATATGATGAATATCTAGCTTATTCTCTAATAGGGCTTAAATACCCTGAGAATTAGGTACCTGAAAAGTGAAAGTGGAAGTTGAAACAGTTTTCTTAAAGGTGGAGATACTTGTTCTTCCAAGTTCTCCCTGTTTGTGCAATGTGAATGTCCATCAAGGATATAATGGCTATAACTTGTACATTGAGATATCAATGCAGTTGAAAAACAGGGAGTAAAATATTTGTGCTTTTCCTCTCTTCTGCCTCTCTGAAATGCTTTTGTGGACATCCACAAACAGCTTTCAGGAATATGAGTGGGTGTTATTTGGTTAGTAACTCCCAAAGTAGAAGTGTATCGTGAAGGATGTAACGTTACTTTGCATAGTTGTGCCTAAAGGTTTTGCTGGTATTTGTTTGAAAGGCAGATGTTACTGAAATGGGTAACTTGGCTGCAGTAAGTGCTGTTTATTCTGAAACTTCAAGGAGTATTACAAATGAAATTAAAAATCGCCATGAAGTATGACATGCTCACCAATATTGAATGTTTCTAATGTACACAGTTTCTTAAGCTTGTTAACATTTTGACTGCAACAATGAAGTTGGTAAGGTTTAAAAAATGTATACTAAAACAATCCACCTCAAAGTGCTGGAGTGTGAAGTGGAAACTAGGGTGAAATGAATGCTTCTAATTATATATCACCTTACTGGAATATTGTTTGTTTTGATAAACACCACAGGTATATTTCAAGAAATCTGTTGTCCTTCCAGTGTAAAGTAACAAATTTGCTGTTATGAGACTAAAGGAGCTTAGCTTAGTCATGGTCTAGAATTACTACTGAAGCTTCTGACATGTGCTGTTTCTCTGACTGTTGGCTCACATCATAGGCATATATAGTATAAAATCCAGTTGAGAAAATGTTGCAGTATTTCTAGCAGATGTCAGCTGAATCCTCAGTAGCTGTAAGTATGTTTGTTCCTTTTTCCAGTAAGATGAAACTTGATTCTTGACTTGCCAATTGTCCTGTGCACTATTAGGCTTGTTCTTTAAAGTCTTCAGAACTTCTAAATTACAGCAGCTTCCATGATCTCCTCTGATGCTGTGCCATGTGGCAGGGAGATTGACTTGCAAGCCAGACAGCTGTGGTACCTGGCCTGGGACTAAATCAGTTACTGAACAGCACTTCTCTGTAGGTACAAACTTAAAACCCATTGATCTAAACAACAGAATATCTGCTGCAGGGGAGGCAGGACTCCTTTAGATACTGATACGAATTTTAGTATTTCTCACTCTAATTGGAACAGTTTTTCTGCTGTTGTATGTATGAGGCTGCTTGCTTTCTTTTAAGATGGTAATGAGTAAATGGTAGCATCATCCTGATGTGCTCAGAATGGAAAAACACCCTTGCTACTAAAGACACTGCAGAAGAATATAATTCTTGTCTGCCCTCTTTAAAGGAAACTATCAAGGCTGAACAGCTCAGTTTAGGAATCAATTGAGATGACTGTGCCAAAAAAAGAAAACCTTTGCTTCTAGTATAGTCTTTATATATATATACATAAAACAGCAGGTGTCTCAGTGTTTATGTAAATGTTTGTCTTGGAGTTATTCAGCTGTCTGCACAGCAAGGGCAAAGAGCAGCCTCAGAAGTCCCAGTATAATAGGGAGGAGGTAAGTGGTGGAGCTGAAGACTGCCTGAGAGGCTCAACTTAATGTGGTAGTAAAGACCAATGTTATAGTACCACCTATATCTGGCAAGCAGTAGGAGATTTTCTCACCAATGGTCAGAATCAGGCCAACATTAAACCAGACTGGAACTTTATCTATGGGATTTATTTTTAGGAGTCTAGACTCAATGGACTAGAATAGTCATGCATATAGATTTCAAGAGCAAAAAAGGTTGGCATGTTCCTATTAAGCATCCAGCGAACTTTCTTGTGCTTGCATGACTAGTGTCGTATATCAAAACAACCTTTGTTCTGATTGATGTAGCATGTTATCTGTATAATTAAAACAGATCAATAAATAGCTTGGTTCCTTTAAAGATGTCTCCACAAGAAGTCCCTACCTTCTTCCTGGTCAGCATTCCTCAAAGAAACCATAATAGCTATATTGAGGGTTGAAGTTTAATACCTTATTTTTTTACCTGGATGTTTACCTTGTTCCATTAGAGATCAGTGTGACTATTTTGGTAAATATAGTATCATCTTTGTGCCAGATGATCTTGGAGTTTTTTATAAGTTGGTAACAGCCTGATGAGTAGGATTCCATTGGCTAAATTGTTAGCAGCAGTAGCATTTATCCTTGTACTTTACTTGTCTATTACAAAGCCTCTTGCTGTGGCAGAAATGTGCATGCCTGTAATAGCCCTTAATTGCTCTGCACAAAAATAACAATGTAGTTATTAATCATTAATTCTATTAATAATCAAATTGTTATCAGTTCAATTATCATTAAAAGCAAAGTATGTGTAAAATTTGTACTGAGATACTCATAACTAATATTTATTTGTAATGCCTTTCCTTTCTTTGTAATGCCTTTCCTTTCTCAGAAATTAGCTGCTTTCCTTGATTATAGCTTATTTACTTCAAATGTCATGTGCCAGAGCCAAGGGGCCTGAGATTCTACAATCTACATTGAGGCACCTTTCTACAGCGGTCTGGTTTGAACTAAAATATTTGCTTTTGAGGCTAATGAATGTTTAATTCTAAAAGGAACACTTCATTGGCCATCAGTGTTTGGAATTAAACTGGTTACCTTTGTTTTCTAGAACTATTAGCTTTTAAAATGCTGTATGTCTAATTAGCCCATGTGATTATGCAAACTGTTATAGCAGAACTCACTTTAAGGAAATGAGATTAAGTTTAGTGTGTTAGAAGTTATCTTCCTAAGGATGACAGTTAATGGCACTCTTTGATTTAAGGACCAAACTTGACTCATCTCCACCTGTGTTACCCTTACCAAAAGTTAATAGTTTTATACTGCCTGTCTTGCACTTCATGTTCTTCAGCCTAGATGTTGATCTAGATCTTAACAGTAGTATTCCCAGCATGTGTTTTAAGCAGCATATCACTTTTCTTCTATTATTAAAATTGCTGCAATTAATTCCATTTGTGTCCAGACCAAGTGTAAGACATCAGAGCTGAGCTGCTTTGCTTGCTTGCATTTAACTGAATTCTCAGCTACTCCTGTAAAAGCCCTGTACTGATATTTTTATTCTTTTCACTCACTGTCAATGGACTGACTTGTATTGCACCACGGTGATGACAGGTGAATGGAGTTACTTAGCATAGAAGCTTCTCATTCTGTTGATGGCTACTATGGCCCTTGGGCTGTGTTGACCATTTAGTCAACATAGTAAAACAGCCAATACTTCTGTCAAATTTCTTCTTGCTTAGCATGCATGAAGAATGGGCCTAAACTGCTGTGTGCGGTGCTGGTGCAATGGATGGGCTGTGTTTGAGGCACTTTGAGAGTGCAGATGGGATGCAGGTCTGTAGATAGCTAGGTGTGCTAACTCTGGCTTGTTCTTGTAGCCTGTTAAACTAGAGGCCAGAGGTCTGTTTGTAAGGATTAGTTAGCTTTTTGGCTAGCTTCTTACTAGTTGAGGGGCCCTGTTCAGGAGGACAAAAAAGATTCCTGCTTGCTTAGGACTAAAGTGTGTGAATTTATAACTCCTGCACACCTTTCTGAGGCCCTTGGTGCATGGAACATGAATAGGAGCAGAATCAGATGTTGATCTCCTTCAGTCAGGGTTTAGCAGAGGAGTAACTGAAGAGTGTATATAACAGATACTGTGGCTTCTGCTGTGGTTAGTGTCCTTTGATGCTAATTGTAGGTAATCTCAGCAAAACAAAATAGTTAAACTCTATTGCTCTTGGAGGGGGAAAAATGGCAAGCAAGTTTTAACTATCTGTCCCTGTTTAGGGTCAGGGCAGCCCCCTAGACCTATAACAGATGCTCTGTTAACCCCCCTCCCTCCCCAAAGGGGAACAGAAAGGGAATAAGGGAGAGAGACTTAGCCAGTAGAAAAGGAAACTAGAACAGCTTTAATGAAAATTAAAATAATAAAAATGGAATATACAAAACCAGTTTTGAACCCAACCACCCTGATGGTAATTGTCACTGTCACCACTGATGCTGTGGAGCAGGCACTGGGGGAATCCCAGACTGGGCCCTGCAGTAGACAGGAGCTGTGTTCAGGAGCTGGATTCCAGTACTGGGTTCAGGAACACACAGATCGGGACCAAAGGCAGAATGGACAGAGTCCTCCTTGGGTGCTCTGCAAGGACCTGATCCAAGCTGGGCAAAGCTGGAAAAGTGTCTGAGAGGGAGAGACCCTCCAGATCCCTCAGCTTTATACCGAATGTGATGTATATGGTCTGGAATCCCTTGCTGGTCAGTTTGGGGTCACCTGTCCTGTCCTCCCTGCAGGTGCAGCCTTTTATTTTCTGCACCCCCCAGAGTGGCACACAAGATCCAGCAGTGGCCTTGGTCTGCACACCAGTCCTCCAGTCCTTGGTAGTAACTCTAACTATGGGGTGTTATCACTGCTGGCAGCAGACACTGCCTGTGCAAACAGACTGCTGACTTCAGACAGTGCAGTTACTTAAAAGAACTGAGCTGAAAAGTAAAATCACTGAACAGAATTAGTTCTGTTCTCACTCAAACCAGGACAATATCCTAACATGTTCTTCCAAACTTGTTTGTTCTCTTGCATTTTGTCCACAGATAGCAAACTCATATTGATGCTAAAAGAAAAGAACTTGAGC
Source organism: Chloroceryle aenea (assembly GCA_013399075.1). NCBI lineage: Eukaryota > Metazoa > Chordata > Aves > Coraciiformes > Cerylidae > Chloroceryle > Chloroceryle aenea. Next base: position 746,792 of record VWZY01000316.1, on the reverse strand, counting down.
TTACTTAATTTCTCCAGAGTCTCCTATTGTTTTAACACTTTTAGCAAATAAACCTGCAGTTATTTGTGTTGCTGTGTCTCATAAGTAGAAGTTTTTCCTAACCTTGTTTTAATACCTGTGTCTTGATGTTTGCCTGGACGCTACTTTACAGATAGAATTACTACTGGAGGCAGATACAAGAACAAAATCTGCAGTAAGCAAGCCTGCATCAACTTCAACACAAGCCTTAACTGAGCTCTTACACAGTCAAGAAGCTAAAACTCAAGCGTTTCTTTAAAAGTTAAGATTTTAAATTTTTAACTGTGGTGACTAGAAGTCCACAGTGTTAATACTAAGGTTTGAAACAGATGCATATGTTCTGTACTCAAAATTTGAGGGATATTTCTGGGTTGTGCATATTTGTATTCACTTGTTTATGGGGACTTGAAGCAAAGGAGAAATATAGTTGTGTTCATTCCCTATAGACTTTGGTTTGGGTTCTCACATTCTTGATGTCAAGCTTCCCTCCAAATCTGATTTCCTTGTGACTTTTAAGCATTGTGGCTTATTTGTAGAAGCTATGGTTTTGGATTGGTATGAAGATAGTGTTTCTTCCAGCTGTTCCAAAACTAGTTGTTTTGTCTGTGGAGTTGCTGAAGAGTTTCTTTTATTAATGGACTTCAGATGGGATAGTAACTGCAGGAAGTTTTCAGCTAGAGTACTCTTCTACCTGACATTCTTCTGAACACTCTCTGCTAATCTCTGCTTTTTGTAAGGTCAGAAATATTTGATGAACTTCTCTGCAGTTCAGTTCTCTAGGCCAACTACACACCAAGGAATGGAATGCATCAGGTGCATTATTTTAGTTGTATGTAAACATGTCCCTTTAAACTTTAATGATTCCCATATCAAGCAATTAGACTATCATCAAATGATAAAGTTTTCAATTCTTGGAAGAGGGTGTCAGTAAAACTGCCACCATAGACTTCGACCTCTTCTCTTGAGGAGACTGATTGACAAAGTACCCTAGGAGGCAGTCCTGAAGGGTAAAGGAGTCCAGGAAGGCTGGATGTATTTCAAGAAGAAAGTCTTAAAGGCACAGGAGCAGCGGTCCCAGTGGGCTGGAAGATGAGCTGGTGGACAAGAAGAATGTCCTGGCTGAATAGAGAGCTTTAGCTGGGAATAAAAGGAGAGTTTATGGCCTCTGGAAGGGGGGGCAGGTGCCTCAGGAGGACTGCAGAGATGTAGTGAGGCTATGCAGGGAGAAAATTAGGAGAGCAGAAGCCCAGCAAGAACTCAACCTGGCTACTGCTGTCAAAGACCATAAAAAATGCTTCTATAAATACATTAACAACAAGAGGAGGACTAGGGCAAATCTCATCCTTTAATGAATGTAGAGGGAACATAGTGACAATGGATGAGGGTGAGGTGCTTCGTGCTGCCTTTGCCTCCATCTTTAGCAGTAGAATGAGTTGTTCCCTAGACAACCAGCCGCCTAAGCTGGAAGGCAGGGAGGGGGAGCAGAATGAGGCCTTCACAACCTAAGAGGAAATAGTGACTCGCTGCACAACTTAAACATATACAAGTCTATGGGGCTGGATGAGTTATACCTGAGAGTACTGAGGGAGTTGACAGATGTGCTCACCAAGCCCCTCTTCATCATTTACCAGCAGTCCTGGCTA